>CAVLJG010000006.1:9030194-9560265 GCA_963669975.1 Acanthoscelides obtectus
TGATTTTCAAAAAATGTTTACCCTCTCCCACCAGGGCCGTCTTTAGGGTGGAGCGGGCTTGAATAACATTCTCTCTGGCATAGATTCAATTAACCCAGCTATTGTGTCTTGGAGCCTTTGCTTACTCTCGTTTACCAGCGCCTGTTCCAAAGCAAACACGGTTTGAAATTCTCCATAGTTCTGCATAAGCCTTCTTTCTAATATATACTACGTGTGCTCAATAGGGTTGAGATCCGGATTCCTTGGCGGCCAGTCTCGTACTTGTATTCCAACATCGTTGAGTCTTTCTGGCTATGTGCGGCCGAGCATTATCTTACATTAGGAGAAAATTTTCTCCTATAAAGGGCATATGCTCTTCCATCCACTCTCTAATGTACCGGTCGGCAGTAAGGTGTCCTCCTCGTAGCGAAACAAGATCTGTGAGGGATTCCAAAAAAATACCGGCCCATACCATCACTCCTCCACCACCAAGATGCACTCTGGGGAGGGGGGGGAAACAACTTTGAGCATAGCGTTCTCCATGCCTTCTCCACACTCTTTGAGGACTGTCTCGTAAAACGAGACTCGTCTGTAAAAAGAACGTTTTCCGAATCTGCATGAGTTCGAAAAAATACCAAGCGCTGCCTTCGATGACCTACATCCAATAGAGGACCTCTAGTAGGTACTCGAGATGATAGGTTTGATTCTCTCAACCTTCGGCGACGGTATCAGGTGAAACTATGGTACCATAAACATCATCCAATCTTCGAGTCAATGCTGTAGCGGTACCTGTCCTTTCTTGAAGAGCTTGAAGTCACAGAAACCGAGCTTCAACTGTGTTTTTTGCTTTCCGTCTTCCCTGTCCAGGTCTTCTTGAGTAAGAACCAGTTTCTCCAAATCTTTGTATCGCATTAAATACCGTACTGCGTGGAATGGCAAGCCTTTCTGCCATATACCGGATAGGACGACCATCATCTTGAAATGCTACAGCTTGCGCTACTTGTTCCGGTGTCGTTTTTGTTGAATATTAATTGACAAGAATCTTTTTGACATGACATAAAAATGCTAACAGTCTACTTGAAACAATTTTTTACCCGGCAAAGACTGATTGAAACAACTTCTTGTTTATTGCTATGAATCGCATGATTTTCTTCAAAACAGCATATATTCTTCAATAATCGAAATATTGACATGGATCCAAAGACGAACTGTTGAGAAAATTTGAGGATCAAAATTCACATACGAAGACACATTACGAGTATTCAGTAATCCAATGTTTCCACAGTGTGTTCAGAAATTTAGAGCCGAAATGCACCTTTTGGTTACACCCTGTATAACAACAAACATTTTCAATGTTTGCAAGATCGACAGTCGATAACGACAACAATGAAATTATCTACAAGTTGACAAAAGATATTACGAAATTGATGCAAGAGTTATTTGAAATTTAATTTGAACAAAATTTTGTTTGTCCGGTTAATTTCGCGTGGAAGTGTACAAATCTACGCGCCTAAAATATCTGACTAACTACTCTTTTAAATTATTGATTAAATACAAAACCCACGAACGAGATAATCGTAGACCAAAATAATGCAAAGCATCGTTTGATAGTGGCGGCGGGGTCACTCCGCGCATGCCGGTGGGTGACTCATGCGCCCTGTTTTGGAGTTGCGTCGCAGTTACTTCAAGAGCTAGTTCAGTTTTTTTTTAGAAATTTAGAGTTGAAAATTTTGTGGCGGTCACATTGATACCAAGAGAACTTACTGAAACTCTGAGTGTAGAGCCAAAGTTAAAAGAACTCAGACAGATAAAGAAAAGAAGAATGTTTGAGTTCGAATGACAAGATGAGTCTGAGTCAGAATCTGCCGAGCAAAAGTTTAAACAATAGATTTTCACTAAGAAATACCAAACAAATAATAGTAAGTGCAAATACGAGGGATGTCTTTTAAGTTTTGCATATAGAAACATAGTAGGCCGGGCGGATCGAACGTCAGTACTGAATCTTAACCTCACTCTTTAGTAAACTTAAATTCAAAGTTTCACAACAATACAGTAAATTTTTAAGTGTCACCAAGTCATTAGAAAAATGGAACTCGCAACAAGAATGCCTTGCTGAGTTACTGTCTGTTTTTGGCAACGAAGCGCCACATCAGTCGACAATTTCCCGTTGTATGGAGAATTCAAACGTGGACGGGTGAGTCTTAGCACACACACACACCCTCCTACCCTGTGCGGTCCCTCCACCACCCCTTGAGGAGTGGGGGGAAGAGCAATCTGCTCCTCCCTCCTCTCCCGCTCGAAGGCCTGGCGTAGCGCTGCGTGGTTCAGGCCGCTGCGCATTCCCCGAGTGTGTGCTGCCGAGCGAGCTAAACCCCCCTCCCCAATTTTGCCCCTTTTTCCCGAAATTTGACTCGATCGCGCACGCGTCGCGGAAGCACGTGGTGGACGTTTCATCCAACTGTCGGTTCTCGACTTTTATGGACGGCCTCTTTCTTGGGGGTCCTGCGCTGGGGGCTTTGACCTAAGCCCCGCAGTCATTTGCTGTTTGTCTTCGTCTCCTGAGGTTAGCCCCGAGTCCGTCCTTGACTCTGCCCACCTCAATCGACAGGCTTCTTTCTGTCCACCCGTTGTACACGCGCTGTTCTTTCCCCTCTTGGGTGTACAACTATTGTCGGTCTTCTCCCCTTTTCTTTGGCTTCATCAGCTGCTAGGGCCAAACTTCTTCTTCTTGTAGCTAGCTTTTCGGCCTTTTATGACGCCTTATTGTTCTTGGGTCGTGATCCAAGGCATCTTTAATCAGCACATTTCGAAGTCTTTCGTTCTTTTCAAACTTTCGGGCCCTCTCTCTCATCTGGATTACGACCGGTACCTGTCGTAGTTCGTCATACAGTACTCTGTTAGGTATATACCACGGTGCGTCCACCGCCTCACGGAGTGCTATGTTTGGTGAGGCTTAGCGACGATCCCTGGGTGGGTGCACCAAAAACGGCAGTCACCCAGGAAAACGTCGATCATCATTGAAGATAGACATGTGACAAATCGCGAGATTGAGGCGTCCTTGAAGATCTCAAACACCTCAATTCAAAAAAATTTACATGAAGAATTAGGAGTAAGAAAATTAGTTTGTCATTGGATACCCCACCTGTTGACTGAAGAGCAGAAAGCAGCTAGGGTTAATTGGTGTCAAAAAACGCTTGACCTTTCCAATTTTATTATTAGTGGTGATGAATCGTGGATTTACTGTTATGAACCAGAAGCAGTTGGCGCATTCAAAAATGCCGTTTTGGATCTGCCAGCAAACGAGTGGAATAAGTGCTTCGGAAATTAGGTGTGTATTAATCTTCGTGGAGAATACTTTGAAAAACAATAAAGTCATTTTAAACTACCTACCTTGTTGTTTTATCTCCATATGCAAAACTTAAAAGAAAGCCCTCGTAATATAAATATTTTATAATAATACGAGCTTATTTATGACTTATTATTTCACTACAAAAAAAATCTCATACTATATTATTTATTTCCTGGCAGACCTAAATTTTAGTATAATTTACCCAGCGACTCAATGTTTAGAAAATTAAAGTGGAAAAATTTAGGCCATAGTCAGAAATCATATTTCTTTATTATTTCAATTTTTTACACCGATTGAAATATTGTATACTTACATCAAAAATAAAAATAGACTCACCAATGGCAAATGAAAACAATTACTAAATAATTGCCGTGTTTTAAGATGAAATGACTTCATTGAAAATGCTAAAAACACGTTTTTGTACGAGAATTTTAAAAACATTTCGGAGTAGACCACATTCTCCAAAAAAAGGCTTCGCAAAAATATTTTGTTTCAGGCCTCGCATCTGCTAAGGACGGCTCTGTCTCCCACTTGAAAATGAATTACCACGACTCCGGCACTGTGAAACAGAATACATTCTAGATATATAGAGCATCTATCTCACGACAGAGTCATACGAATTGCAGTTTATTTATTCACGTTTCACCCTTAAACTAAATCTTAATCATCAACAGCGACAAAAACTTATATTTTGCTTCAATAATAATAATAAAAAATTAAAACTGCACTCAATTTTTACACATCTTGGTATTATTACCTCTTATATTTTCTTTCTATTTTCATCAACATAAAGAAGCACTTATCCGAAATGTTCGTTTAACATAACTGCTGTGATTGGGGAAAAGCAATAAAGCTTGCTAATCTTGTCTACCAACAGCAGCGTCTTAACGTATTCACTCAAGATAGTTCACAATATGCAAAATTCAACTGTACAATGTACCTAGATTCACACCCACAATAATACAGAAAGTAAAAATGTATAATTTCTATACTGGTTCAATCCAAATATCCTACTATTGATTAGCTAATTGTTATATGCTACTCAAATATGCACTCTCCTG
This sequence comes from Acanthoscelides obtectus, assembly GCA_963669975.1. Lineage (NCBI taxonomy): Eukaryota > Metazoa > Arthropoda > Insecta > Coleoptera > Chrysomelidae > Acanthoscelides > Acanthoscelides obtectus. Next base: position 9,034,584 of record CAVLJG010000006.1, read on the forward strand.
ATTAAATGGTATGCTTTAAACCACGCGTAGTTATATTCCTATAAATAATAATGGACAAAATTGCAAGAAAGACTATGTTGTACTTACGAATTGCTCTGCAAACATCATTTTTACTGACTGAATATAAAACAATAAATACTGTAGCTAAGGTGGACTATTAAAATAAAACAATAATTTGATAATTTTCATGGTCATACTACAAAATAAATATTCATGGTATCATTGTCAACGACTATTATTAGTAATAAAGCAGCTACATATACGGTTAAATCATTAGAGCTTAACTCATCGAAATACGCATTCGTATACATTTTTGAATTAACCTCTGTTTTAATACGAAGGTGGGTACATAATTACGAGGAAAACGGCATCAAAGGATTGCGTTCAGTTCTTTTAGGTACGGTTTGTTGTGTCAATGTTTAACAACCAAATTATTTATACAGGGTATTTCCAAAACATGGGATTAAATTCAAGGGGCAATTCATTGCCTTTCTAAATTCTAAAAACCGTTTTGTAGTTTGATGATTTTTGAAAAAAAATATTTAAAAGCGATTACCATACAGGGTGGCGCATCGAAAACGAAACAGATGCATTTACTGGCAGCTCAGTCCTTTTTGGAAAAACGCTCAGACCCGTCGGTTTTGTTTTCAAGGGGGTCACAAGTTTGGCAAAAAAACACGTTAACACGTGCAGCCCCCTGGGCGGGGTGACACCAACCCTAAAATGTTAAATGAGAAAGGGGGTCGAGTAATACCTTATTTCAAAGGTCTTCCAATTTCCTTTATAATGATGTAAAATACATGAGCTTCAGTTCAGTAGTTTTGAAGATTTATTGATTTAAAGCTTAAAGTAGACTTTAATAGGTACATCAGATAAGTTTGTACTACTTTCAGAAGAAATTTGACTAAAAGAATTTACTTACTTTTCTTCACTACGCCCATGGTTTGTTTATCATTTTGTTGTTGAAAATAGCTGTTGGAACGTTTTTTTATGACAAAAAAGTTATTTCTTGAAGAAAGATAAGGAAATATCTCGTACTTATTTTAAATAAAAATTAGAAATTAATCATGGTATATTCCACAGTAGAAAGAGTTGAAATTACCGAAATATTTTTCGGAAATAATCAGTGCGCTAATAGAACAACAGAAATACTTGATGAGCGACATGAGAACAGTAACGTGCATCGAAAATATGTTCTAGAACCCGTAGCTAAATTTCGGGAAACTGGGTCAGTCGCCAATAAAAAACGCAACATTGAAAATCCTGTAAGGAACGAAGCAATAGAAGTGGGGGTTTTAGAGCAAGTTTAGGTAGATCCTACGTTAAGTACCCGCAAATTGGAGACTGTGTGTGGTGTTAATCGACGTACTGTCCAACGGATTCTAGAGGCTCATAGTTTTCATCCGTATAATATTCACCTGGTACAAGAACTTAATAAAGACGATTTTGATCGGCGATTACAATTTTGTGAAGATATGAGTGAACGAATTATAAGCGATGAACATTTTCTATTCAACACTTGCTGTTCCGACGAATGTTCCTTTTTCTTAAATGGCGTAGTAAATCGTCATAACTGCCGATATTGGTCCGATTCTAATCCCAGAATTTATCATGAGGTTTATACACAGCAGCCACAAAAATTAAATGTTTGGGCTGGTATTTTTGTCGATCATTTAGTTGGTCCTTTTTTCTTACCTGGAAATTTGACCGATGCAATGTATTTGGAATTACTGGAAGACGCCATAGATTCTGCATTAACAGCCATAATTGAAAACACTGGTCAACAACTTTTTTGTAATTTTTTACTTTAATTGGTGATTGTAAGAAAAAATAAACAGTTAAAAAAAATTTGCTAGACAAGGATTTTATTCTATTGAGTAATTTAAAATATTAAGAAAAAACACAGATCTCGTAAATCAAAAGTTATTTTTTTTATAAATGACTTAATAATCTAAGATTTTCTTGAATATTTAGCTTCTGGTTGGTCCCTTTTAATTGTCCAGCAGTAATCTGCTAACATATTTGGGCTCCATTTGCCCTGGTACCGCTTTTCCATATTAGAAATGTCCTGATGGAACCTCTCACCGTGCTCGTCGCTGACAGCCCCTAAATTGTCAGGAAAAAAATCCAGGTGCGAGTCTAAAAAATGGATCTTAAGTGACATGTTGCAACCCAATGCTTGATATGACAATAATAGCTAGCTAACCAACTCTCTGTAGCTGTCACTCTTCCATGCAGATGTTTCTAAATCGCTTAATTTTTCTTCAAATCTTGAATCTTTTATTAACTTCCTAATTTGAGGGCCAACAAAAATACTCTTTTTTATCTTTGCATCACTTATTTTAGGGAATTTTTCTTTAAGATACAAAAATCCACTCCCATTGCGATCCATTGCCTTCACAAAATTTTTTATTAATATTAATTTGATATGCAATGGTGGTAGAAGCACATTATTTGGCTGTACAAGGGGTAAATACTTTACGTTTTTTTGCCCAGGAACTAACGATGCACGCGTAGGCCATGTTTTTTTTATATAGTGATTAGTTCTGTCTCGGCTATCCCATTCACATAAAAAGCAGCAAAACTTTGTATAACCCAGCTGAAGTCCAAGTAATAGTGCAACAACTTTAAGATCACCGCAGATTTTGAACGAATATGTACTGTAATTTATTTTTTCAAGTAAAAGTTTCATATTTTCATAGGTTTCTTTCATATTTGCAGCATGGGCCAGAGGTACAGACGAAAGCTTATTTCCATTATGCAATAACACTGCTTTTAGACTTGTTTTCGAAGAATCAATGAATAAACGCCACTGAGAGAGATCAAAATCTATGTCCAACATTTTCATAATCTCATTTATGTTATTGCAAAACACCAAATCTCCATCCTGAGAAAAATACGTTCTGAAGTGTTGATCATGGTTTCGAAAATAGCTAACTTTTGTATTATGATGTAGCAAATTCCATTCTTTTAGACGAGATCCTAATAGTTCTGACTGCTTTTTTGACAAATTTAAATCCCGAACCAAATCATTTAGGTCTCCTTGAGTTATCAAATGTGGCTCGTTTACAATTCCTTTTAACTCAAAGTCATCGTCCTCGTCAACACGTTCACCTGAAGTGGACGGTTGTGAATTGTTCTCAACAGACGTAGTTGCAACTGGTATTAGTTCTGGCAATTTTTTACAGTGAGAGACTGGTCTTATAGCCGAAGATAAGTTAGGGTAAATAACTGTGGTTTTTTTCTTGTAATTTATACCTTTTATGTCTGTGAGACAAAAATAGCAATCTGAAACGTGATCTCGCTGTTCAGTCCATATCATGGGTACAGCAAACGGCATAGGTCGTGCACCTTTCTTCCAGTCAGTTAAATTTTTCACACACGTTATGCAACAGACAGGGGCCCAGGATTTGTCTTGATGGGCGACAGAAAAAGCAAAACATTGGTGATAACACTCCAACACAAGATTCGTAAAATTTCGTCGTTGTTTTTTGAATGTTAGTTCTCCGCAGACATAACAAAAAGAGTTAGGATCATTATTACACTTCCTCGACATATTCACAGGGTTAATAAATCACAAAAAAGTGTCCAAATTCAACAACAACTATTTTTATAAGGATTTACTTGTAAGCGTTTCTGTTAATCCGTATCCGTATCACAACAAATATGAGGCTAATAGACATATGACAGCTGTCATGTAATAATGAGGGTAGACTGATAAAACAAAATTAGCTGTCAAAGTTCGTGTGGCTAAACCAGTGTTGACCAGTGAAATCAGAATGATCGGCGGTACATTGCGAATAGGTTGATGTTCCAACAGGATGGTGCCCCACCACATTACGCATTACGTGTTCGACAATATTTAGATCAGACGTTTCCAGATCGATGGATTGGTAGAAGAAGTACCATCGAATGGTCCCCAAGAACGCCAGATTTATCACCTTTGGATTTCTTTATGTGGGGTCATTTAAAAAGCAAAATCTATGCTACTCAGCCAACATCATTAGAAGGCCTGCGACAAAGAATTGTGAATGAGTGCCTTCGAATTACTCCTCAAATATTGCAAAATGTGCGGCAACGTTTTGAGCAAAATCTTTATTATTGCATGGAGAGTCATGGTGGCCATTTTCAGCATTTACTTGCCTAACGGGTCAGTTCATTCTTTATTTTTAAATCACTTTGCTACCAAATGTATTGATCTCCACTAAAGATGATGTATTAGTTTTATTTAAGCTTTAAATCAATAAATCTTCAAAACTACTGAACTGAAGTACATTAATTTTATATCATTATAAAGGGAATTGAAAGACCTTTATAATAAGGTATCACTCGACCCCCCTTTCCATTTAAGATTTTGGGGGTGGTGTCACCCCCGCTTAGAGGGCTGCGCTTGCCAAACTTGTGTCCCCCTCGAAAACAAAATCGACGGGTCTGAGCGTTTTTCCAAAAAAAAACTGAGCTGCCAGTAAATGCGTCTGTTTCGTTTTCGATGCGCCACCCTGTATATCAGGTTTGGTTGCAGCGCGTTTGTTATTTTTTCTGATGAACGTCGACCATTATAAAAATTGCAAAAAATCAAGGGATTAACTTAATTTAATTTCGATTTTTGGGCATGGCTCACAGTTAGTAGCAGTCTTTAATATTTTAGAGGATTCAAACGAAAATGTTTTTGTCTTACTTGATGGTAGCCAGTATTGGGTGGAGGCGGTGATCCATCATCTGGTCGTTTGTTTTGCTGCAAGGCCATCGAAACTTGTGGAGGAATTGGCTGATTTCTTGCCAAGTATCTGTATGCCATGATTTGATTCCTGAAATAAAGCAGATAAAAAAATGACGCGATAAACTTTATATAAACATATGTCCCGAAGGCCCGATTTAACTAAGCCGGGAGCAAAAAAGCTCTCGGGCCACAAATTCAACCAATGACCAGCCATCTTTGAAGTAATGAATCTAATGAATATGGTCGATTTCTTCTAAAATGTATCTCAAACTGAGGAACAGTTATACGGCTTATGTGAGATTGGCCCAAAATTATCATATGAAATCAAGAGATACATCACAAATCTGATACAATATCTAGATTGATATGACGGCAATTAAATTTGCATTTCATTGAAAGTAACAGTGTCTCACTGTTGCTGTAAAAAACTCTGCTTGGTAATTTTTTTCAGGGCATAAGTAAAATAAAATTACAGAATACTTATTCCTTAACAAACGTCGAGTGAATATTTAATTTACTTGACTACCGTGCAAAAAACTCTGTTCCTTAAGCCAGCCCTGTCAAGTGGGAGCTCTCGCTCCCTCTACTGGGCAGTAGATCAACAACTTCCAGCCTTGCATCACTCAACGCTACGCAGCGTGGTCGTGTAGTTGTCCATCACCAGCGGCTTCAATCTCCAGGAGGCAACCGGTCTCGTCCTGCTGGACGTGGAACGAGCCTTCGATCGAGTTTGGCACGATGGACTCATCGCCAAAATGGAAGCCGCAGGAATCGATGCGAACATGTGCCAACTGATCCAGAGCTATCTAACACAAAGATGGTTCACGGTGAAGATTGGTACATACCATTCAACAAGACGACAGCTGGAAGCAGGCGTGCCCCAGGGGTCAGCCTTAGCCCCCCTGCTCTACAACATCTATACTCACGATGTGCCGAAGACAGCTGACACAATGCTGGCCCTATATGCAGACGACACTGCTATAGCCGCCAAGCATAGACGACCCGAGATCATCCGTAGGAGACTACAGGATGAACTGGACCACATCCAGGACTGGTGCGTGAAATGGAAAATCCGCATCAACGTCCAGAAGACGCAGGCAATCTTCATTCAACGAAGAAGGATTGCAAGACCTCTCGAAGCATCCATCTTCGACGAAGATATCCAGTGGAGCGACAAAGTCAAATATCTGGGGATCGTATTTGACAAGTCCCTTACCTGGAAAGCCCACATAGAAGCTGTCATCGCAAAGACTAGAGCAGCCATGGCTCAACTCTACCCATTACTGGGTAGACACAGCCGGATGCCGCTAGCGACCAAGCTACGGCTGATCAAGGCCATCGCCAGACCTCAGCTCGCTTACGCCTCCGCGGTCTGGGGGTACGCTGCCCCCAGCTACCGCAAGCGACTTGCTGCTCTAGAGATGAAGCTACTCCGGATCGCCACCAGTGCATCATCCTACGTAAGAAACTCAACAATGCGTAGAGACCTGCATTGGGACTCCATCCACGAATACATGAGGAAAAAAGCGGAGAAGACCTTCGAGAAAGCTCAGGACTACCCGAACGAGCAGCTACGATTCCTCATGGACTACGATCCGGACGAGAGGCCTCGCAACTGCAGAACCAGGTACCCCAGACCAAGGTCCCAGTTGGCACCCGCTAACTGGAACCTTGACTAGGAGACTAGGAGAACTCGCGGTTGCTCCCCCCCCCCACGGCGTGGATGCAGAGGACCAGGAACCACCGGGACCAGGACCCACCGGGACCAGGACCCGCCACGACCAGGACCCACCAGGACCAGGACCCTTCAGGACCAGGACCAGGAACAACATATTGGTAAGAGGACTTGAAACTCTTGATTTTTCAAAAACAAGAGTTTCAAGAGAACCTAGCAGACCCTCTATCGATGATCGCTTAAGGACATCGATAGAATGTGCGAGGTAAAGGGAACCAACCCGGCGTTCCCAGAGACTGAAACACATGAGGAGACGTTGTAGCAGACCGGAGGTCACGCACAACACATGGCCTACCGAGACGCTGATGAGTCGGGCCACGCGGAGGTTTAGGGTTTAGTGGGTATTAGGTGATCTCCTCAAGACCCTGGAGTCCCACACACGCCGTAGCTCGGGCTATGGTATGGTGCGTAAACGCATTCCCCCCTCACCAAAAAAAAAAAAAAAAAATGTAGTTGTCCTATCGTTCGGTAGAGTGCGAGACATTTTTCTGTTAACAGTAAGTGAGTAAATTAATCATTTACTCGAAGTTTGTTGAAGAATAAGCATTACGTAATTTTAGCTACGTCCGCAAAAGAATTATTAAGCAGAATTTTGTATAGCAACAGTAAAATGCTCGGTTAGGGCGTCATGTCCATCTATTGTATCATGTTTGGTCCATGCGTCGAGCAGGCAAATCGTTTTTGATTAATGGAATTTGCGTCAAATTTTGTATACGGAAACAATTCTTATTGGTCCAATTTGTGACAGAAACGCAAATTTTGATGGCCGCCGGTAAATAGTAGAATCGGGCCTAAATGCATTAAGGTATTGACTTCTAGGAATTTCCAATTATCGAATTTTAGCGCCCAAAATCGCGTAAGCAGAAAGTGCAAAATTTAGAAAAAATAAGGAAGCAGCGGAAAAAAAATTGTCCCTGAATGACGGCTCTTATACTGCTTATAATAGTCCTGGGAATAATATATTGATTTATTTGATCTATTGCATTTTTGTATAAGATTTTCAATAAATCGCCCCTAGCCGCATAAAAACTTCGGCTCATTGTACTCTGAAAATACGATGAGGTTAGTGAGATTTGACAACCATATATGTATTATAGTGTAGAGCAAAAATTAAACTTTTCATTGATATGTAACTATACTAAAAACACACGTAAGTGCAAGTAATTAACAGTGAAATATCTGTTTACACCTAGCAACGCATTTTATGATCCCATATTTACATATATTTATTTACATTTACTTCTTTCAGTTTCTTGGATAGTTTATACCGGATAGTCAAGAAGGCAACATTAACTATTCTCAAAACACCCTGGATATTAGCACAATTTTTTCCTCTTTTCATAATATTTATTCTGGTATAAAGTTAAGAACATAAAAAATCATAGGGACACCTTTCAACATTATCGCATAAGACTACAGTAGATTTAATTTTTTTGGTTTGAAATGTATTGTATACTAAGTGACATATAAATCCGAACACCAAGTTTAAATGGTTTTATTTTAATAAAATTTTGTATAAGTACTTAATGAAGCATAATAAGTAAATGATAAAAATTTCAAAATGATTGCACTGCTTTAAAGCCCTTTGACCTTTAATAATGTGTGGATGCACCCTGACATGCTACGCATTCTCCAACGCGCCTAGGCATGCTTCTGATCAGGTGGTCAATGTCCTCCTGTGGTATCTCATTCCAGGCAACCACCAACTCCTCTCGAAGTGCTTCTAGAGTCTGAGGAGGACGTTGCAAATTGAGCAATCTCCTACCCATCATATCCCACACGTGCTCAATTGGGGATAAGTCGGGAGATCTTGGTGGCCATGGTAACATCATTATGTTGAAAGAAGTTTATTGTGACTCTTGCAACATGTGGTCGGGTATTATCTTGTTGGAAAGTTGGATCTGCCAGGGTGTCAAGATAGGGTAAAAGATGGGGTTCTAGAACTTCGTGGATATAACGTTGCGCGTTCATGTTACCTCTGATGAAGATTAAAGGTGACCTGGAACCATAAGCTATAGCACCCCAAACCATAACTCCAACAGTGTGATGAACATGTCTTTCAACAAAAAACTGTGGATTCCTCCTCTCACCACGTCGCCTTTTAACCCTGGCACGACCATCGTGCATGCCTAAACAAAATCGAGACTCGTCACTAAAGACAATACTGTTCCGTTCCAGATCCCAGAGTGACCGTTGTCTGCACCACTCAAGGCGATTACGTCGGTGTTCTCGAGTCAAAGGGAGGACCCAGTGTGGCCGGTATGAAAACAAACCAAAACTTCTCATTCGTCGGTAAACGCTTCGCATGCCAATAGGTCTTCCGTGTTCTGCAAACCATTCATTTGCAATGGACCTGGTAGTGGAGAAACGGTCCCTTAAGGCCAATAGTCTTCTATCAGTCTTGATAACAGAAGAAAGATTCACTCGCTAATATTCCTGCATAAAGTAGTGCATAGCAGTTATGATTGTCCATCATTTCTAGCACAGATTAAATTTAATGCTCCAAAATTTGTTACTCGCAATACACTCACTTTTTACCTACCTACCCCACGAACTAACTTACTGTTGCACTCACCTTTGTACTCGATGTGTTCATGTTATAATAGTCTACAGAGTACATTTGATTTGTTCAACACAAATATTTCGAACATTAAGAGAGTTTGCAGTGAAATGATTTAGTTTTTAGTTTTCGATGTATTTTTATATGTTTTTTTACTATTTCTATTGTTGTTTTGCCAACAGTAATTGGTTAACACTGTTGGTGGTGGATTTCAATAAATAAATAAATAGTCTTAGGCGGCGATCTTCACGGTCTGTTGTTCTACGGCGGCGTCCAGTGCCCCTTGCTCTTTGCGTACGGCCTTCTCGAAGCCATGCCTGACAACACCTAACCACAGTGTCTACACTTCTTTGCACTCTAACTGCAATTGCCCGAAAAGAAAGTCCAGCTTCCAGAAGTCCCACTATCCCCTATCAAACTCAGTAAGACGAAATCGTACAGGTCTCCGTACTCTGAGCATCTTAACCGATCGTAAAGGATGTCAAGAACCAAAATCCGCCAACGTTGATTCTTTACTGCGGCTGAAATATTCATTTTTAGAGCGTTAGTGAATTAAAAAAAAAACAGTATAAAAACCAGAATGTCCAACTGATCAGGCTGAAAATTTTTTCACTTGTTATTTACAGTAAGATAAATACGAGTACATTCACCAACTTTTATTAAAATAAAACCATTTAAACTGGGTGTTCGGATTTCTATGTCACTTAGTAGATATATGTATTCATTCGTCTTGATATCTGATTTACAAACAGGTCAGCTGTAATCCAAAAACCGGTCATACGAAGACCCAGAAGCACAGGGTGTTCCATTTAAACTTTTTGAAAAAACGTTCCTTTACGTTCTGGACCACCCTGGCTGTTCAAAAAACTGAAAAAGCAACAAGTGTATCGGAAAATACGGTATCATATTTTTTTGACAAAAAATTCAGTACTCTAGCTATAACAGTTGCAGCAGTGCGAGTAGTCAAAATTCAGTGTTTTGTCTCAAACATTTGGAAATAGAACCCTATAGCATGTTATGTCAAATTACTCAAATCTGCAATTGAATGTGCTGATTTTTATTAAAATGTTTTGCAGCCTGTCGAAGTAATAAATATTTCTCAAGTAAGGAGCATACTGTTGGTTAAAATTTTTGAAATTAATTTTTTTAGATACTATACTTACCGACTTTAAAAACTCAGGTAATTGCGTCTAAATTTGGCCGGCAAACCTGCTGTAATCCTACAATTATCATTCATAAAGAAAAACAAATACCAGCAGATTCGAGCTGCCTGACCTTAGACTGTTAGGAGTGATCCTGATGACATTTGTAGGGCTACAAATCTTGTCCATGAAGTGAGAAACGCAAGTATTCCTCTCTAGACGGTAGCAAAGTCACTCAGAAACGGAAAGCGAGAACAACTCCCGCACATCCACGGTCCTAAAGGCATAGTCTTCACAACGGAGGATAAGGTCGTGGTTTTCGCTGATGCCATGGAAAAACAGTTCTCTCACAACTATGATCTTGATAATGACTTCGATGAGGAACAACACATCGTACGATCCGTCAGGAGATATTTTCTTCTATAAACTAATCCAAAAGGGTTTTGGCTTCTAAAATTACTGAAATACTGTCTTGAAGGAAGGACGCTTCGGATCAAAATTAACAATGTTTTGTAACAACAGGGCCAGTTCGGGCCGGTGATCCTCAGGGCTCGGTTCTAGGACCAATCTTTTATTCGCTTTTTCTCCATGATGTCCCTTGCCCCAGCAACTGTGAAGTCTACATGTATGCTGACGACTCTGCGCTTGTCGCACAGTCGTGTACTGGTGATCTGGTTCACGATGGGTTGCAGGGTGTGATGGACGAAGTACTAGAGTGGGCGGAACGGTGGCTGATTAAAATTAATCATTCGAAAACGCAGGCTATTTATTGTACCAAAAAACGTCGCGGCCTCCCAGCAAAGGTTTCTGTAGACGGCAGTCGTGTACCATGGACAAATTCTTCCAAGAACATCGGTGTCACCCTTGATAAAGGCATCACCTGGCTGAAACATACAGCAGCCTTGAAAACAAAATGCCAAATTGCGTTTCGGCGACTATATCGTTTGCTATGTAGATCCTCCAAATTGAGTTTGATAAGCAAAGTTCGCCTATATAAAATGATTATTAGACCAGCCGTTACCTATGCATGTGCGGCTTGGTGTTTTCTTACCAAGACACACATGCAAAGTCTTCAAGTGCTGCAAAGCAGAACTTTGCGAACAATTTGCAACGCTCCAAACGAGACCCAACACACAGACTTTGACATTCCTTACTTGAGGGATTATGTCAAGCTTCAGGCGCAGCGGCGTTATAGTCAAGCGGAATCGCACAGCAACCCTCTGTTACGTGACTCAGTGGACTACACAGTGGAGCAATTTCGTAAGCATTCAAGGCCGCGGCTCACACTGTAATAAAAAATTAGCGCGAACTTTTAGTAAACTTAAAATTACACTCTAACAAAACCGAATCAAACTTTGTTTAGTTCACCTCAAAATTAATCCGTGTACCAAGTCAAAAAGCTTAGGTGCTTCCTCTTAAACTATTAAACTAAACACGTTTGTTTTTTCTTTGCTCTTCTCCTTTTTTTCTTCTTTTTCCCTTTCTCTTTTTCCTCGACATTGTCTGGTTTCTGCGCAACCCGTACTGACAGATTTGACTAACGTACATTAGACAGTGACTAATGGGCAAAGTCCTACGGACGGCAAAGACAAACAAATGACGAATAGACTGTTGGGAGAGTAGTTCTATTTCAACTGTTTCAGAAAATTGTAATACATTCGAATTATTCCTCAAAGCACCAATAGTAGAGCTTAAGTTATTCAGGTAGTCCCGTACTAAAACATAACAGCGCTGTACTTCCAATAATGTTTTACCACGAAAGCTATCCATTTTTGATTGTTACCTCAGTTGAGTCATTTGGTTTTGATTGAAGATGGAGTTCGTCCCGTTACTTCTAGCCCTCAAGGCTAACAACTGCGAGTATCTGGGATCCTCTTGCATGCCTTTTTCCTCCATGCTATCGATAGCCCGTTGTAGAGCGTTCAGGTTTTCTTGGCCTTGAGGTGGAGGAGGACCTTGGCCGCCAGCGTTCGAAGTAGGTATTGGAGGAGGGCCGGGAGACGGTGAAGGATTCTGAAACAAAATTATTGTTTGTTACTTATTTGAACAGATTACCTGATAACAATATATCACCAAAACCTTATCCCCGCTATCAATATTGTTTCTTAAAATAATCTATTGAAACTAGATACGAAAACGAGCTACAAATGTACTGTTTGGTGCAGAGGTGGTGTTGGATATTTTCTTCGAGATTTTAATATCATGAACCCCTTCCGTAATAGGCCAGGAAGAAGGATTTGTTTTCCTACCATTTTGGTGACAAAGAGATTCGAATAGATTTTGGGGCTTCTTAAACTCTAAGCGAAAATCAACAAACTTATCAAGTTGGATGATTTACAATGGTAATGAACTTTTGGAACCGGACGACATATTAACTGCTTTTGCGGATAACTTCTCCAAATACTACTCGTCTTCATCAGCCACCGAAGAAACTGACGACTTTTTAATGAGCAATGAACTACTACTCAATATTACTAGATTTGAGGAGGATGAAGTTGTCTTAGCCTTGAAGCAAATAAAACCTAAGATGACTACCGCACCGGATAATGTACCAGCTTTTATTTTGCGTGACTGTGCCTCGGTGTTGGCGTGTCCTTTGACCGTTTTATTCAACTTGTGTCTTACCACCTGCACAATTCCAGAATTATGGAAGTGGTCTAGAGTATGTCCAATACACAAAAACGGCAGTAGGAATGATGTATCAAATTTTAGACCTATATCAATATTGTGCAATTTTTCAAAAGCTCTAGAGATATTAATATATATATACTAAGTGACATATAAATCCGAACACCCAGTTTAAATGGTTTTATTTTAATAAAATTTTGTATGAGTACTTAATAAAGCATAATAAGTAAATGATAAAAATTTCAAAATGATTGCACTGCTTTAAAGCCCTTTGACCTTTAATAATGTGTGGATGCACCCTGATGTGCTACGCATTCTCCAACGCGCCTAGGCATGCTTCTGATCAGGTGGTCAATGTCCTCCTGTGGTATCTCATTCCAGGCAACCACCAACTCCTCTCGAAGTGCTTCTAGAGTCTGAGGAGGACGTTGCAAATTGAGCAATCTCCTACCCATCATATCCCACACGTGCTCAATTGGGGATAAGTCGGGAGATCTTGGTGGCCATGGTAACAATGTGACATCATTATGTTGAAAGAAGTCTATTGTGACTATTGCAACATGTGGTCGGGCATTATCTTGTTGGAAAGTTGGATCTGCCAGGGTGTCAAGATAGGGTAAAAGATGGGGTTCTAGAACTTCGTGGATATAACGCTGCGCGTTCATGTTACCTCTGATGAAGATTAAAGGTGACCTGGAACCATAAGCTATAGCACCCCAAACCATAACTCCAACAGTGTGATGAACATGTCTTTCAACAAAAAACTGTGGATTCCTCCTTCCACCACGTCGCCTTCTAACCCTGGCACGACCACCGTGCATGCCTAAACAAAATCGAGACTTGTCACTAAAGACAATACTGTTCCATTCCTGATCCCAGAGTGACCGTTGTCTGCACCACTCAAGGCGATTACGTCGGTGGTCTCGAGTTAAAGGGAGGACCCAGTGTGGCCGGTATGAAAACAAGCCAAAACTTCTCATTCGTCGGTAAACACTTCGCATGCCAATAGGTCTTCCGTGTTCTGCAAACCATTCATTTGCAATGGACCTGGTAGTGGAGAAACGGTCCCTTAAGGCCAATAATCTTAGGCGGCGATCTTCACGGTCTGTTGTTCTACGGCGGCATCCAGTGCCCCTTGCTCTTTGCGTACGGCCTTCTCGAAGCCATGCCTGACAACACCTAACCACAGTGTCTACACTTCTTTGCACTCTAACTGCAATTTCCCGAAAAGAAAGTCCAGCTTCCCGAAGTCCCACTATACGGCCCCTATCAAACTCACTAAGTTGACAAAATCGTAAAGGTCTCCGTACTCTAGGCATCGTAACCGATCGTAAAGGATGTCAAAAACCAAAATCTGCCAACGTTGATTCTTTACTGCGGCTGAAATATTCATTTTTAGAGCGTTAGTGAATTAAAAAAAAGCAGTATAAAAACCGGAATGTCCAACTGATAAGGCTGAAAATTTTTTCACTTGTTATTTACAGTAATATAAATACATTCACCAACTTTTATTAAAATAAAACCATTTAAACTGGGTGTTCGGATTTATATGTCACTTAGTATATAATGATTCCAAAGAAGGTGGGTTTGATATTTCCCCAGGACTATCGTTCCATCAGCCTACTGTCTGCTCCGTCTAAGCTCGCTGAAAAGCTGATTCTACGTCACCTTGCGAATATCTCGTCAGATCACCATGTGATTCCTGACGTGCAATTTGGATTTCGGTCTGAGCATAGTACGGCGTTACAGGCGGTTAGGCTTTTGGAGCGAGTAACCAGGGGCTTCACCCTTAACGAAAGTACTGGCATCTTGCTTCTGGATGTCTCGAAGGCATTTGACAAGGTGTGGCACAAGGGCCTTCTCTATAAACTAATTCGGGCTTTCTATTTTGGCTCCTAAAACTTTTGAAATCCTTCCTTGAAGGTAGGAAACTTCGGATTAGAATTAATAATTTCTTGTCGACAGTACGGCCCATCAGAGGTTCGGTTCTAGGGCCAATCCTTTACTTCCTTTCCACGCATGATGTGCCTGGTCCTAGCGACTGTGAAGTCTATCTATATGCTGATGACACTGCACTGGCGGCCCAGTCGCGTACCGGGTTCACGACAGGTTACAAAGTGCGGTGGATAAGGTATAGGAATGGACAGATCGGTGGCTAATCAAAATTAATTACTCGAAAACGCAGGCTATCTATTGTACTAAAAAACGTAGCGGCGCCCCGCCTGAGGTTTTAGTGAATGAGACTCGCATACGATGGGGAAATTTTGCTAAGTATCTCGGTGTCACGCTTGACCAGGGGATGACCTGGCAGAATCACACTGACGCGTTAAAAACTAAATTCCAAATTACGTTTCGGCAACTCTACCCTTTACTATGTAGAACCTCTAAATTAAGTTTGCTTAACAAAGTTCGGCTATACAAGATGGTTATCAGCAATCACTTATGCATGTGCAGCATGGTGTCATCTTGCCAAAACGCATATGCGTAATCTGCAGGTTTTGCAGAACAGAACCTTGCGAACCATCACTAACGCACCATGGTATGTCTCCAACGAGACCCTTCACAGAGACCTCGACATCCCTTACCTATGGGACTACGTCAAACATCAGGCGCAGTTACGTTATAGTCAAGCGGATTCGCACAGCAACCCTCTGTTGCGTGAGTCAGTAGACTACACAGTCGAGCAAGTTCGCAAGCACACAAGACCGCGGCTCGCACCGTGATCAAAATCAAATCGTGCAATTCTATATCCAACCAAAATTACGATTTTTGCTACACGCAAATTCCTAAATTAATTTATGGAATAATTTAAATTAACCGAATACCAGCTAACAATAGCAAAGCATCCCTTTAACCGGCGCACTTCACCCTCTTTGATCTTCCCCTTCCTTCTTTTTTTTCTTCTTCCTTTCTTTCTCCCTGACTTCGTCTGGTACCTGGGCAACCAGACCTGAGTCACTTACTGACCTACGATACTTTAACAAAGAGCGAAGGTCCCACGGACCGCTCTGACGGACAATGACGAATAGAAGATCAGAAGTGTGTCAAAAACCTTCGGTAAAGTATACTCTCATTTCTGGACAAGAGAGTCTCAGCTTTGTCGGCCTGCGTTGTTCAATGCAATTACCGAACTGCTGATTAGAGTATATTTTTTTGATGTAATAAGAAGGTAAATAAGCAATGATTATGTTTTAAATAAAATACAAACCTTGAGCAGTAATTACTTATCACGTATGCTTATCATTCATGCCCTAAAAAACTTAATATCTAAATCCCAGTTCAAATGCAGCACAAGGAGAGATGTCCGTCATGTGATGTTTAGCATGAAATGGTTATTCTTCGGTAATTTATTCGCTATGAATTATGTAAATCTGAAACAGGTTGCATCATATTGATGTTTCTAAGAAACACTTTAGAATCAGACGACAATGGGAAAATGATTTATTCTGCATCAACGGTTTCTAAGGCTGAACACTCATGCTAATTGTTCGTTTTGCTTGTACAGACTTAAAAATCGCCTTACAAGATTGTGTGTGATACCAATTCGTCCATTATCATAGTCGCTTCCCCTCCCTTTGGCAGAGTGAAATGAACCGAAGCTCCAAGTTTACGTCTGTACCAACTAGCTTCAGAAAAAGCAAACTGTGTATCTATGCTTGACGACCACAGGACGTCGGATGCCACAAACACTACATCTCGATGACGACTTAATTGCAACTGGAACGTAGGAGCAACATGCGTGTCAAAGCCAGCTTTTATACAGGGTGTTCATTTAAAAACTTCCCACCACGGATTTATCAAAAACCACTGATTGTCACAAAGATAACTGACAGCAAATTAAATTCTTTCTTTCCCTTAGCAACAAATAACTAGACAGGTAGGTATAGTAATAAATACAGTTCGCCCAGGATAGCTGTGTTGAAGAAAAGAATGCGGAAAATAATTCGGGTTGTTATTTGGTTGTTACCACGTCTAATCTTCCAAATTGCTGTTTGTGTTGGTAGTTTCCGTTTTAAATTATAAATACATTGTAGATTTGACAAACCCTAACGAGCAACATTTTGAACACTCATTGAAATAAAAAGATATAGATAGATAGATAGATAAGACTATCTATCTATAGTCAACGCCAAACAAAGTGGCGTGCACGTCATCAAGGTGGGTGTGTTGAAAAATTTACATTGTTGCCAAACTTTTTGTAAAATAATAAAATTTATTATTTACATATCTAGGTTTATAAGCAATATTAACCTCAAATGAGAACAAAAATAATAGTATAGTAGTTCTTGCGATTATGCAGCATCGACTACTGGGTCATTAGCTGCCTGTCGTTGTGTGATTCAATTTTGGTTGAGTATAATTAGAGTTTCCAGTAAAAGCCCGTGCATTTCAGAAACGATATCGTGTTTTTTATTAAATCAGGCTTTTTAAGATTTTCTGCGAAATCTCTTGACAGACCAAAACTGTTTCTAAGGTTGCTTAACGCTGGACATTCTATCATAATATGCATTGCAGTTAATCGTGCCTCGCATGACGGACAATTTGGATGACCTTGGCCAGAGAGTAAGTAGGAATGTGTCAATGCTGTGTGGCCCAAACGCAGTCTATGTATCCGGACGGCTTCTTCTCTACTCATCTTGACGTTAGGTGTCCATTTTGTTACATCAGGTTTTATTGTTCTTAGCTGAGTAAGTTCATTGTTCCACTGTCTTTGCCATGCTTCTGTTATGCATTGTCTAATTTTCATTTTCAAGTCTGGTGCTTTCACTATTGTACAGTCAATTCCAGTTGCGGCAGCAGCCTGCCTTGCAGATTGATCTGCCAGTTCATTTCCTAGTATACCTACGTGTCCTGGTACCCATATAAAGACTACCCTCTTGTCGCCATCCATCAACACCTTTAATGTCTGAAGGCATGCTAAGATTAACGGATCACGGGAATAACGATTTGACATAGCGTTTAGGGTGCTCAAAGAATCGCTGACTATAAGAGTAAGGTTGCTTTTTGACTCTATCTGGCAGTATTTAAGCGCCTGTAAAATTGCATACTGTTCGGCTGTGAAAATCGATGTCATTGGTGGAAGAGTCCATAAATGGGCTACCCCGTTTATGATAATCGAGCAACCAACTCCTGAGGCAGTTTTCGAACCGTCTGTGTAGATGGTTTCGGCACATGTGTACTGTTCCAGGATACCTTGAAAATGAGACCTCAGTTGTACTGTTGGTGTTTCCTTTTTGTGAAATTTAGTTAGCTCCGTGTTAACTTGTGCAGATGGGATCTGCCAAGGTGGGGCTTCATTTTTGAGTGGATATACTGGCATTTTAGTCAAATTTATCTCTCGAGATATTTCACAAATTCTCACACTGAGGGGTCTTGTGATAGTAGGCCTTCTATTATAGGTTTCATCATACGTACTTAACAGAGAGAAATTCCGATGATGTGGCGTAGCAGATGTACTGACTTCGTATGAGAGTATGAGTCTTTTTCTCCTTAGAGTTAATGGCTCGACGGCTGCTTCAGCGCAAAGGCTAGCTGCTCTCGTTGTACGGAATGCTCCAAGGCAGTACCGCAGTCCTAGGTTTTGGATAGTATTTAACTTATTGAGTGCAGTACGTCGAGCGGATGAGTACACAATGCATCCGTAGTCGATTTTTGATAGAACCAAGGACTTGTATATTTTTATTAGAACCTCTGTATCAGCTCCCCACCGGGTAGAACTCAGACACTTAATAACATTCAACGTTGACTTACACCTATAGATTAATTCTGCAATATGACATTTCCACGTTAACTTTGAGTCAAATATCAATCCCAAAAATCTCATAGATGTTTCGTTGGGAATTAACTGGCCTTGTAGATAAAGTAGTGGCCCATCATGCTGACGTTGGAGTCTGCAGAAATGTACGCACTTTGTTTTGGTATTTGACAATGTGAAACCACTGTTTATGGCATTTTGGCTTATTTTGTTTATTGCTGTCTGCAAGTTACCAGAAATCTCTTCAATGGAGGGGCCTGATGATAGTATACACAAATCGTCAACGTATAGACATCTGTCCACCACCGGATTTATGGACTCGGCAAGTTTATTAATAGCAATCGCAAAAAGCGTACAGCTAAGTGTCGATCCCTGTGGTATTCCATTTTCCAAGGTGTGGACTGTTGAAAGAGTGTTTCCTACACGTACTTGAAAACGCCTGTCTGTAAGGAAGGATTTTAAAAATTTTGGGAGATTTCCTCTAAAGCCCCAGTTGTGCAGTTGGTATAGAACATCATATCTCCAGACCATATCAAAAGCTTTTTCTATGTCAAAACACACAGCTACTGTGTGGTGACGGTTTTTAAACCCATTTTGGATGACATTCTCTACATAGACAAGTTGATCCACTGTAGACATATTTTTTCTAAATCCTGCCTGGTAATCAACAAGTAAGCCATTTTTTTCAAGAAACCACGACAGGCGCTCATTTACCATTCTCTCTAATATTTTTCCGAGACAGCAAGTAAGACTTATGGGACTATAACTTTCAGGCAAGAGTGGATCCTTTCCGTGTTTAAGAATGGGAATGACGATTGCAAGTTTCCAGTCTTTTGGGTATATTCCTGCAAGCCATATCCTGTTGTATATGTTGAGGAGAGTAAGCTTGAGATGGAGAGGGAGATGACGGATCATCTCATAATTTACCATATCCGGACCAGGAGCTGATCGATTTGTCTTTTTTAAGGCTTCTTCTAGCTCAAACAGTTGGAATGGCTCATTATACGCTAAAGATACGTCTGTTGAAAAGTCTAATGGTAATTCCCTTGCATTTTTGGTGGACCTGAACTCGCGACTATAGTTTTCCGAGCTGCTGACGGTAGCAAATTTATCTGCTAGTAAATTACAGACCTCATTTGTGCTGTTAATGATGTTGCTGTTACAGGTCCGCAGATGTGTGATTTGCCTAACTGATTGTCTACCATACACGGCTCTGACTTTATTCCATACTTCACTTGCTGTCGTTTCAGTAGTAATAGTGGAGACATATTCTCTCCATGATTTTCTCTGGCTTTCTAGAATAAGACGTCGCGCTTTAGCTCTAGCTTTCTTAAAAGATATCATGTTTGATACCGTGCAGTTCCTCTTAAAAATATTGAGTGCACGCTTTTTTGATCTCACGGCATCGGATATGTCAGGGTTCCACCATGGTAACCGACGGCCTCTTGGAGATCCACCACCAAGCGGAATGCTGTTCACCGCAGCCTGATGTATCAGCTGAGTAAAACTATGAATACCAATGTTATTATCTTGTACAGGACTCACAATTGATAAGTAGTCTTCGAATTGCTGCCAGTTTGCCTTTGACATCAACCAGTATTGTGGTACTTGGGGACTACTTCTAGATATGTCAAAGGACGTGATACAAGGAAAATGATCACTATGATACATGTCATCTAGAGCTCTCCATTGGAGGCGATCGGCTATGGATGTTGAACTGATCGCTAGATCAATCGCAGAGAAAGATCCGGAACGAGCAGCCAGATGGGTGGACATTCCTGTATTTAGCAACATCAGATCTTCTCTGTCTAGTAAGTTTCCTATCAATTCTCCTCGGTGATCTAAACGTCCTGATCCCCACAGGGGATTATGCGCATTGAAATCTCCAATGAGCAAGAATGGTGCTGGGAGCTGAGATATAACGTTTTCGATGTCACCAAGTCGCCAATTTCCATCAGGTAGGTATATATTACAGACAGTTACCTTTACAGGAACTGCTATTCGAGCTGCAACAACTTGTAGTGCTGAGTTTACACATAAAGGCTCAAAACAGACATCCTCACGTAAAATTATCGCAACTCCTCCATGTGCTCGCTCGACAGCTGCAACATCTTTTCTCAAGATGTTATATTTTCTAAGAGAGTAAGTTTGATTTGGTCTGAGATGGCTCTCTTGAATACATAAGCACATTGGATCATGATTTTGTAAAAGCAGCCTAAGCTCACAGTACCGTTGGACAATTCCATTGCAGTTCCACTGTATGATTGATTCCATTGCAATTTTAAGAGTTTAAATGTATGTAAATAAAATACTTTCACAACAAATAAATAAAATAAATAGTATGTAGGGATGTCCTTTTAGGCCTGCCCCGTTTTTTTGTTGGATTTGAGTTGGGGTCCAGAGCAGATGAATCATCATCTGTAATGGAGTCCCCTGGTTTTTTTCTTTTTTCGGACGCTGCCGATAAATTTGTAGAGACAGAATCAGATCTATCTCTACGGAAGATTAGCCCTGATGATGGGGCTTTAAAATGGTCGCACTTAGATGTAGAACATGAGATTACGTTTCTAACTGCAGTTTCGATATGAGGAATTATTGTTGATATAATCTGCAGAATGTTCATTTCTGATGACTTCTGGACGGCAGCAGATTAGGACGTAGTAGGTTTTGGAGTGGTTATATTTACTTTTCTTTTTGCTTCTGCATATGTTATGTTTTCCATTACCTTTACTTTCTGTATTGCTGCTTCAGCTTTTAGTTTTGGGCAATTCATATAAGCTGCTGAATGTGGACCTTCGCAATTTACGCATTTTTTGGGCTCCGGGCAAGGACCTTCATGTGGAGGATTACCACATGGACATATTTTTTCCTTCTGACAGTTTCCAGCTGTGTGACCTAAAGCTTGACAGTTGAAACACCTGGTAGGTGGTGGAATATAAGGCCTTACATTTAATTTATGGAACGCAACGCTGATTTCCTTTGGTAAGACAGTTTTCCTAAATGTCAGCACGTGATTTGGAGTTTCAACCAGTTCTCCATTTCTTTTACTCTTTAGCCTTCTTACGTGTATGACACCATCACCTTTCAGTTCATCCAATATCTCCTCAATCGAGCAGTTGAGCAAGTCTCTGCAAAAAATCACGCCTTTTCGGCTATTGAGGGACTGGTGTGCCTCAATACTCACATCAAATTCTCCAAACTTTTTTACCTGGAATAGTCGCATAGTCTGCTGTGTAGATTTAGTTTCAACAAGGAGACCTTCTCGAACCTTTCTCACTAACTTTACTTCACCAACAATTCCATATAATGTCTTTGATATAACAAAAGGGCTCACTTTATCAAAATTATCGCTTTCTCTTTTAACAAGCAGAAACCGGGGGCAATCGCCCACCGTCCTCACGCCTGCTGAAGGACTGGAAAGTGCTCCCCCAGCACTACCCGTTTTTTGGAGGGCGGGCGCCTCCTGGATGTTTTGGTTTTGAGTAGGCTTCATCTTATTCCCACGAGTAGGCTCTGATATGGAGGTCGACTATGAAAGAGCAGGCTTATCATAGCAAGGCTAGTTTCAACCGGAGGTCGCCCGGTATCCGGAGGCAGCCGTTTGGAACACACTAACGCAGTGCCATTCATCCCCTCAGCACGGCAAACACCTTGGGATTGCGGATTTTTTTTTTTTTGAGGTTTACTCCTCTAGATCCGCAGTGTTCTGTTAAGAGCAGGGACAGCAAATAATAGTATAATAAAATTATAGATCTGTACTTGCATAATCATTAAGTATGACAATTATTGATCAGATGACACTATGAAACTACCATATTTAATTGATAGCTTAAAGGTACTGAATAAAAATCCAAATGGGGTCCTCCAAATTTTATGCATGGTATTTATTTTACAGAATTCATACAGAAAAATGCATTCTAAAATTAGGTAAGCTACTGGTGTAAGCTTTTTCTGTACAATAAAGTTAGTCGGAGTTTCTTTCTTCAGCGCTGTCTGAATCTGAATCTTCATCACTCTCAAAGTTGATTATTAAAGGTTCGATGTCTGGTCGATCAAAAATTCGTTCTCTTTCATACCATTTAAAAATTTCTTGCTCGGTATGTCGAACACTATTTTTCCACATAGGGTTAAATATACAATGGTAAGGAGGCAGACGAAGAACTTTGGGCCCATGTTGTTCCGCCAATTCATCAATCACGTATATTTTAGGTGGTTTGTTTCTAAAAAAGCAGTTATTTTAAGAATAGGAATAAACAAAAGAAATATAAACTGTCGACCAAAATATATATAATTAAGAAGCATTATGTACCGAGCAACAATACTCAATAGCTCTGTTTTAAACATTGTGTTTAAAAATGGTATGTTTTGATTTGTCAACCAGTCTTGGATATTTTTTTTTGTCCATGCATTGTTGGGCACTTTGTTCAATATCATGCTGTGATAAGGGGCGTTATCCAGTATAATCATAGATGGACTCTCCAATTTTTCTAATAACTGATGTTGAAACCATTTCAAAAAATTGTCCTGGTTCATCTCTCCATGGTAATCGCTCAATTTTGTTTTCGAATAAAATATCGCTTCACTACCCTCAATAAACCCATTTTCATTTCCAGCATGTAATATAATGTATCTAAAATATATTAGTTTTAAATTTTATAGTGCAAATTGTGTAAAAGTACATACCTTTTACCATCTGTTTTAATAGCTTTCACGCTTTTTTGGTTTCCATTTTGCCAAGAGCGACCTATGGTCCCATTTTGAAATATCCAAGTTTCATCGAGGAAGACAAACTGGTATAAGGCCTCAACCTTGGCTTGATTGTATTGCCTTAGAAATTCCACCCTTTTCAAAGCTATACTTGGTAGTTCCATGAGCCCTCGTCGGGGATTGTCCTTATGCCACTTAAATCCAAGATCTCTAAGCAACCGCCTTAAAGACGTGGCACTACCATCAAATAATGCCCTATCTCTTAATCGAGACCATAAAGTTTGTATCGTAACTTGTTCTTCTGAAACCATGTGTAATATGACATTATAATTTAGTTAACAAATTAATGCAAATTTCTGATAAGTTATTATAATAAGATCTTACTTTTGTGATACATATTATAGATCACTTCTCGAATGGCACTTGTATCCAATGTCGCTGTGTTGGTTACACGTTTAATATAACTCCGCTTTTTCTTGGGCGATTCTAAATTTGCATCACTTTTCACACCCTCGGAAATACGACTAACTGTCCTTAAACTAATTTTTAAAGCAGCAGCAACACGCTACAAAAAATGAAATAAAATTTCACTATTATTAATATACATTACATATAATTATTAGTAACCTACCTCTTGAACAGCATTTAAAGGCAACAAAGGCCCGTTGTTGTCCCTTTCTTGCTCAAAGTAGTGCATTAACGAGGCCACGAGTTCCTTACACCGACTATTTAACTGTTTGGGCATCTTTATATACCAAAATTGCCTTTATCTACTCGTAAAATGAATAATTTTGTTTTGAAACAAACAGTTGTTGATTTACAGTATGCGGGGCCAAAGGATTTATAAAGATTTGAAATGCCATAAATTGATTCAGTGTCAAAATTAATACAAATGTCAGTTCCCAGTTTAAATAAGTTTCAAGGTGACAATGTGTCAACGCTGCGAAATCGGTTTAGTGCGTTTACATGTCGATAAGTGATTGGAGCGTTTGCAAAACATTTTATTTCGCATAATGCGTCTAAATTTATCAGAAAGCAACTTATGTGATATTTTAATAACAATGTTTATATGACTATTAACCATAATAAGAGAGTAATGACCATTTTACAATTTATATATCACATTAATATGAAACTGCAATAGAGCAATTGTTTGTGATAGAAACCTAGGCATTAGGTCGGGGAATTTTTATCGTGATGACGTGCACGCCACTTTGTTTGGCGTTGACTATATCTATCTAATAAAGACTTATTGTCTTTTGGTCATAAATAGCTATGACATAAGACTTGTCAACATTACATATACAATACATAAGTATGCGATATGCAAAAAAGAGCAGGTAGTTAATTAAAACAGTAATTTAGATAATAAATAATAAACAAATAAATAAATAAAATAGGAGTCATTACAAACACAAACAAATTCTTAATGACATCTAACGAACATGAAAAAAAAAATCAATTTTAAATAAATAAAAACAATTGAGCACTTAAAATGTCTAGAAGGAGCAATAAATAGACTGTTTCTTTTCCGTTAAGCTTAATGAATAAATAAAAAGAATAAATAAATAAAATTAAGCAGTTAGGTATTCGTCGTCGGTGTAGTAACACTTTTCTGATAGATATCTTCTCAGACGTTTCTTTAATGTCAACATATTAGTGCTTCTGCGGAACTCAATTGGTAGTTTATTGTAAATTTTTGTACAGGCATAGAGTGGTGATTTCTGAAACTGGGCTGTTGCGTGGACTGGTATACTTAAGTCAAAACCTATTCTGGTGTTGTAGTGCCTGTTAACTGTGTTGTTTTGAATAAAACTGGTCCTATTTTTAAATGCGAAGAGAGCGCATTTATATAAATAGATGGATATTAATGTTAACAGACTATATGTTCTGAAAATATCTTTACAAGAGTCTCTTTTGTTGATATTGAAAATCAGCCTGAGTACTCTTTTCTGCAAGATGAAGACTCTGTTGTTCATGACTGCTTGTCCTCATAGTATTATATTATTGCTAAGATGCGGGTAAGCCAAGGCGTAGTAGATATCTATAAGAGCTGTTTGGGAGATGTTTTGTTTGAGTTTCAAGATTGCAAAGTATGCACTATTGAGTTTCTTAATGACATGATTCACATGTGACTGCCAGCCCAACTTCCCATCAATATGAGTTCCTAAGAATTCGGTTCCGTCTGAGAAGGTATCGTTGTGCAACCGTGGTTTGCTATTGTAGAAATGCACATACATTGTTTTATCAGCGTTAAGTATAAGGCGGTCTGATACACACGCTCAATTGCTTGGAGCAGGTCAACTGGTGTTGCGGCACTAACTACTACTGACGTATCATCAGCGTAGTTGACCATATGGCCAGATAGTTTTAGGTCGTTCATAAACAAAATGAACAGGAGTGGCGCTAGTACCGAGCCCTGGGCTGCACCAATGCTTATGTCATACACCCCCGACGAAGAATCATTCACTCTTGTTTTAAGCTGTCTGTTTGATAGAAAAGAAACAAGCCAGCGTAAAAGTAAGTCCCTAATACCGAGGTTATACAGCTTCTGCTCGACGAAGCTTATGTCTATTATATCAAATGCCTTCGAAAGATCGAAAAACAAGCCTGCAACACATTTATTAGAATCAATATCCTCGTAAACTTTGTTAAAAAAGTCAAATGACGCTGTTTCTATGGATCGTGAAGACCGGAACCCATGTTGACTGTCTGATATGATGTTATACTTATTTAAAAAGCTAACGATTCGTCTAAGCAAGCACTTTTCTATAATTTTTGATATAATAGATAACAGAGATATAGGTCTGTATAGTCAACGCCAAACAAAGTGGCGTGCACGTCATCAAGGTGGGTGTGTTGAAAAATATACATTGTTGCCAAACTTTTTGTAAAATAATAAAATTTATTATTTACATATCTAGGTTTATAAGCAATATTAACCTCACATGAGAACAAAAATAATAGTATAATAAAATTATAGATCTGTACTTGCATAATCATTAAGTATGACAATTATTGATCAGATGACACTATGAAACTACCATATTTAATTGATAGCTTAAAGGTACTGAATAAAAATCCAAATGGGGTCCTCCAAATTTTATGCATGGTATTTATTTTACAGAATTCATACAGAAAAATGCATTCTAAAATTAGGTAAGCTACTGGTGTAAGCTTTTTCTGTACAATAAAGTTAGTCGGAGTTTCTTTCTTCAGCGCTGTCTGAATCTGAATCTTCATCACTCTCAAAGTTGATTATTAAAGGTTCGATGTCTGGTCGATCAAAAATTCGTTCTCTTTCATACCATTTAAAAATTTCTTGCTCAGTATGTCGAACACTATTTTTCCACATGTCTGGGGTAACCGTTTGTAGAGCCTCGTTCCACATATCCAAACAGTCTTTTTCACTGTTACCATCTCTACCAATATGTCTGTTATAGTAACCTTTTGCTATGCCCCAAATTAACTCAATAGGGTTAAATATACAATGGTAAGGAGGCAGACGAAGAACTTTGTGCCCATGTTGTTCCGCCAATTCATCAATCACGTATATTTTAGGTGGTTTGTTTCTAAAAAAGCAGTTATTTTAAGAATAGGAATAAACAAAAGAAATATAAACTGTCGACCAAAATATATATAATTAAGAAGCATTATGTACCGAGCAACAATACTCAATAGCTCTGTTTTAAACATTGTGTTTAAAAATGGTATGTTTTGATTTGTCAACCAGTCTTGGATATTTTTTTTGTCCATGCATTGTTGGGCACTTTGTTCAATATCATGCTGTGATAAGGGGCGTTATCCAGTATAATCATAGATGGACTCTCCAATTTTTCTAATAACTGATGTTGAAACCATTTCAAAAAATTGTCCTGGTTCATCTCTCCATGGTAATCGCTCAATTTTGTTTTCGAAGAAAATATCGCTTCACTACCCTCAATAAACCCATTTTCATTTCCAGCATGTAATATAATGTATCTAAAATATATTAGTTTTAAATTTTATAGTGCAAATTGTGTAAAAGTACATACCTTTTACCATCTGTTTTAATAGCTTTCACGCTTTTTTGGTTTCCATTTTGCCAAGAGCGACCTATGGTCCCATTTTGAAATATCCAAGTTTCATCGAGGAAGACAAACTGGTATAAGGCCTCAACCTTGGCTTGATTGTATTGCCTTAGAAATTCCACCCTTTTCAAAGCTATACTTGCTAGTTCCATGAGCCCTCGTCGCGGATTGTCCTTAAGCCACTTAAATCCAAGATCTCTAAGCAACCGCCTTAAAGACGTGGCACTACCATCAAATAATGCCCTATCTCTTAATCGAGACCATAAAGTTTGTATCGTGACTTGTTCTTCTGAAACCATGTGTAATATGACATTATAATTTAGTTAACGAATTAATGCAAATTTCTGATAAGTTATTATAATAAGATCTTACTTTTGTGATACATATTATAGATCACTTCTCGAATGGCACTTGTATCCAATGTCGCTGTGTTGGTTACACGTTTAATATAACTCCGCTTTTTCTTGGGCGATTCTAAATTTGCATCACTTTTCACACCCTCGGAAATACGACTAACTGTCCTTAAACTAATTTTTAAAGCAGCAGCAACACGCTACAAAAAATGAAATAAAATTTCACTATTATTAATATACATTACATATAATTATTAGTAACCTACCTCATGAACAGCATTTAAAGGCAACAAAGGCCCGTTGTTGTCCCTTTCTTGCTCAAAGTAGTGCATTAACGAGGCCACGAGTTCCTTACACCGACTATTTAACTGTTTGGGCATCTTTATATACCAAAATTGCCTTTATCTACTCGTAAAATGAATAATTTTGTTTTGAAACAAACAGTTGTTGATTTACAGTATGCGGGGCCAAAGGATTTATAAAGATTTGAAATGCCACAAATCGATTCAGTGTCAAAATTAATACAAATGTCAGTTCCCAGTTTAAATAAGTTTCAAGATGACAATGTGTCAACGCTGCGAAATCGGTTTAGTGCGTTTACATGTCGATAAGTGATTGGAGCGTTTGCAAAACATTTTATTTCGCATAATGCGTCTAAATTTATCAGAAAGCAACTTATGTGATATTTTAATAACAATGTTTATATGACTATTAACCATAATAAGAGAGTAATGACCATTTTACAATTTATATATCACATTAATATGAAACTGCAATAGAACAATTGTTTGTGATAGAAACCTAGGCATTAGGTCGGGGAATTTTTATCGTGATGACGTGCACGCCACTTTGTTTGGCGTTGACTATAGTTCTCTATATCAGTCGGATCTCCTTTCTTAAATATAGGAATTACAATGGCAAGTTTGAGACACTTTGGAAATTTACCTTTCAGCACTGACTTATTTAAAGTGGAGTTGATATCTCACATTTTATAGTTTTCACCACTCGCGTTGATATGTCATTACTGCCGCAGGATTTTTTATTTGGAAAGTCGCTGAACTGTACAATGCGATGCCGGCATCCCTTGAAAGTGCGTCTCCAACTTCGTATGTGCTATGGTAGCAAAGTATTTTCCAAATTGATCAGGTATCTCGAAGTTTGTAATTTCCTTGGGACAGTGTTTGATTGCAATATTTCGTTACGTCTTCGCCCGTCCAATTTCCTGATTTACTATAATCCCATATTCGTCTGGGCCTATTTGTAGCTTCCGAAATGGTATGTGCATAGTATATCCTCTTGGTTGATGATATCAGCCTTCTATGAACTTTTCTCTGTTTTAGGTAAAGTTGCCTGAGTTCCTGACTAGTGTCTTGCCTTTTCCATGAGGAGTACAAGGATCTTAAGTTTTGGCTAGATTTTTGTATGTCAGGAGTTACCCAAGGCTTTGAATTTTGCTTTTTTTTTGAAATACCATACTTTCGCCGGGTACATGTTATATCTAGGTGGCCACAGGATAGTGTTGATAAATTGTTCAAATCCAGCATCAATATGTTGCTCACTGATATCCCATGCTTCTTGGGCTAACTTGGATTTGAAGGTTTTCAGGTGGTCAGCGTTTATTTTTCTATGGGTGTAAGCCGAAATATTTGATTCCTTACGGTGCTCTTCCATTATTGGCGATGTAGTTAGTTCTAAGAGTTGCGCTGTATGGTATGCTATGTGAGGTTCATTTTAAATGGTTTACGTTAATGTTGGTAATAATATAGTCTATTGCTGTTTCCGTTATTTTGTTGTGTTTATTGATAGCTGTACGAGTAGCTCCATGACAATGGTTAAGCAAGTTAAAAGATGCTAACAGATCTTGAAGCAGGTAATGGTTCATGTTTGGTTTCTAGTTGTCAATGTTTAGGTCTCCACATAGTATTATTCTATTATTATCGGTTAGAACTCTATCCAGGACAATTCTTGAGTTACCCAGAAATGTTGATACTTCGCCAGATGGTGATCTATACAAACATATTACCGGGATTTTTTCCTCTAAACCATTTATTTGCAGAGTTATTCCGCAGACCTCTATGTGTTTCTCTTCTGATTGGTGGTTGATAAATGGTATACTTTCAGCAGCCAGCTCACATTTAACATATATGGCGCACCCTCCATGTATTTATATACTGGGATCGACAGAAGAACGATACGAGCCGGTAGCCTTCTAAGTTGAATATCGGAATCTGAAGGTAACCACGTTTCTGTGACACATAATACGTCTGGCGACCACTCATTGACGAGAAGTTCTATTTCGTTCAATTTGTTCAGGAGACTGCAAACATTTATATGTATTACTTTGGTTTGAAAAATTGTACGTTTTTTGGAGATTGGGTCTTTGTTTGCGGCGCTATTGGAGTAATGGTGGAAGATGTAGCAGTTGTGTTGTTTAAGATTTTAGTGTGTGTTCCGTGTGTTTTTGTTTTGTATCTGAACAAATTAAGGTAAGCAAAGATTTTTCTAACTTTCTTGATATCGAATCGACCGATTTTGCAAAATCAAACGTCAAAATGAAGACCTTTCAAACAAACTGGTTAAAGAATTGTTCCCCTTGACAAGGATTTTGCCGTGTATCCGAGTTTTTTTCTTAAGCAGCGGTTTTCGATAAATCCGTTGGGGGAGTTCACATGCATAACAAACCATTCATTCGTTGTGCATAATCTCCGGGCTGTAATTGTTGCACAATGGCCAATTTGTAGGGGTGAAAGCGGAGATCCATATGCAAAATTCGCCTTACCGAACGATCACTAAGGCGTAGGTACATCAGATTAGTTTGTACTACTTTCAGAACAAATTTGACTAAAAGAATTTACTTAATAAGTAAATGCTTTTCTTCACTACGCCCATGGTTTGTTTATAATTTTGTTGTTGAAAATAGCTATTGGAGCGTTTTTTTCTTACAAAAAAATTATTTCTTGAAGAAAGATAAGGAAATATCTCGTCCTTATTTTAAATAGGAATTTAGTACATAGTTTGCGATTGATTTGACCAAACTTTGTTGCTAAAATAACTTGTAACTCTTTATTACATAAATTAACCATGGTATATTCCACAGCAGAAAGAGTTCAAATTACCAAAAGATGAGCAAAGAACTGTTATCACCGAGCTTCGAAAAATCAACCCCGAAAAAAGAATCATCCTCCACCAAGACCATGTAAGCTCGCACACAGCCCAAAAAACAAGGCATTATTTAACAGAAGAAAACGTGAAATTATTGGACCATCCTCCATATAGTCCCGGTCTAAGTCCTAACGATTTCTTTACTTTCCCGAAAATTAGAAACAGACTGCGTGGTCAAAGGTTCCAGTCACCAGAAGAAGCAGTTAACGCATTCGAAAATGCCGTTTTTGATCTGCCAGCAAACGAGTCAAATAAGTGCTTCGAAAATTGGTTCGAGCGCATGCCGATGTGTATTAATCTTCGTGGAGAATACTTCGAAAAACAATAAAGTCATTTAAAACTACCTACCGTGTTCTTTTATTTACATATGCAAAACTTAAAAGACATCCCTCGTATTAAGTAAACATGTCCATATTGATATGATAAAAAAAGCCTTTACAAAAGAAAATACGGCTAGGAATGCCTTCAACATATTATCAGCGTATACTTCCATGATAGCAAATATGTTTACAAGTTTTTATCAAAATTCAATAAATAATTCTGCGTGTTGCATTTTATAAGTCACTTAGTATATGTTATCTTTTGACGTCTTACTATTCCACTATTACGTCACAGCATTTACTTTGTTGCAGTAGGTATCAACAGTCGAAAATTTAACAGCTACTGGTTCGTACGTAAAATAGATCTCAGTTGTGGGGGAATCAACGTTTAAATTCTTCTAGGGAGGATTTTTGGAATGTATTGTATTTATACATCTAACTAGAGGTATAAGAGTAGCAAACCGTATTGCATCCCAAAATATATTGGTTAATTAATTGCATGCCACAAAGGTGTACCCAGCTCAAAACAAAAAGTTGTCTATCATGCTGCTTTCTATTTTAATTTCAGTTATATAGAGTCTTCCACGACGATTTGACAATTTTATATGGAAAATTACTAGAATTACTTTTATTCAAGCAAGCCAAATGTGAACCCTGTTTTGAAACAAATTGTACAGAAGGATTTATATATACTTCAGAGCGAATGCAAATGCCCCTCATCTCGATATAATAAATTCTGGGTAAATTTTTTTAGTTATAAGTCTACAGAAGAATTTGGGAAGGGATGAAAACATCGTCAAAATGGGTATGACCAGTTCTTTGCAACACTTAATTGGTTATTGCAAAGATCGATAATTTTTTGTTGAAAAGTGCATAAGTGCATATGAAATAATAGCCAAAAGTTAAAACCTTTGTAGCGATTGAGATCGAAAAAAATCTTCAAAAATGTTCAACCTATCCAGCGATATAACTGCTGCAACAAATTAGACATACAGGGTGAGTTTTTAGTAAATAATTAGACAAATCTCCATCACTATAAAACATAATCAAAAATGTTTTGTCATTTAACTGTGGACTATTCGCGTCCTACTTGGAATATACCGCTCCCTACAGGGTGACACATATCGACATAACAAAAAACTTTGTTTTTTATGAAACACCATTCATCTTTTATTATATTCTAATGTGCCGCTTTGATATAGATTAATAATTTTTCTTTGTCGATATTTATTTGTTGTCTTTCTACAATTATT
Organism: Acanthoscelides obtectus; assembly: GCA_963669975.1. NCBI lineage: Eukaryota > Metazoa > Arthropoda > Insecta > Coleoptera > Chrysomelidae > Acanthoscelides > Acanthoscelides obtectus. Next base: position 9,066,989 of record CAVLJG010000006.1, read on the forward strand.
ATACTAAGTAACATATAAATCCGAACACCCAGTTTAAATGGTTTTATTTTAATAAAATTTTGTATAAGTACTTAATGAAGCATAGTAAGTAAATGATAAAAATTTCAAAATGATTGCACTGCTTTAAAGCCCTTTGACTTTTAATAATGTGTGGATGCACCCTGATGTGCTACGCATTCTCCAACGCGCCTAGGCATGCTTCTGATCAGGTGGTCAATGTCCTCCTGTGGTATCTCATTCCAGGCAACCACCAACTCCTCTCGAAGTGCTTCTAGAGTCTGAGGAGGACGTTGCAAATTAAGCAATCTCCTACCCATCATATCCCACACGTGCTCAATTGGGGATAAGTCGGCACATCTTGGTGGCCATGGTAACAATATGACATCATTATGTTGAAAGAAGTCTATTGTGACTCTTGCAACATGTGGTCGGGCATTATCTTGTTGGAAAGTTGGATCTGCCAGGGTGTCAAGATAGGGTAAAAGATGGGGTTCTAGAACTTCGTTGATATAACGCTGCGCGTTCATGTTACCTCTGATGAAGATTAAAGGTGACCTGGAACCATAAGCTATAGCACCCCAAACCATAACTCCACAACTGTGATGAACATGTCCTTGGACAAAAAACTGTGGATTCCTCCTTTCACCACGTCGCCTTCTAACCCTGGCACGACCATCGTGCATGCCTAAACAAAATCGAGACTCGTCACTAAAGACAATACTGTTCCATTCCTGATCCCAGAGTGACCGTTGTCTGCACCACTCAAGGCGATTACGTCGGTGTTCTCGAGTTAAAGGGAGGACCCAGTGTGGCCGGTATGAAAACAAGCCAAAACTTCTCATTCGTCGGTAAACACTTCGCATGCCAATAGGTCTTCCGTGTTCTGCAAACCATTCATTTGCAATGGACCTGATAGTGGAGAAACGGTCCTTTAAGGCCAATAATCTTAGGCGGCGATCTTCACGGTCTGTTGTTCTACGGCGGCGTCCAGTGCCCCTTGCTCTTTGCGTACGGCCTTCTCGAAGCCATGCCTGACAACACCTAACTACAGTGTCTACACTTCTTTGCACTCTAACTGCAATTGCTCGAAAAGAAAGTCCAGCTTCCCGAAGCCCCACTATACGGCCCCTATCAAACTCACTAAGTTGACGAAATCGTACAGGTCTCCGTACTCTAGGCATCGTAACCGATCGTAAAGGATGTCAAGAACCAAAATCCGCCAACGTTGATTCTTTACTGCGGCTGAAATATTCATTTTTAGAGCGTTAGTGAATTAAAAAAAAGCAGTATAAAAACCGGAATGTCCAACTGATAAGGCTGAAAATTTTTTCACTTATTATTTACAGTATGATAAATACATTCACCAACTTTTATTAAAATAAAACCATTTAAACTGGGTGTTCGGATATATATGTCACTTAGTATACTAGACATTTCACCATATATTTTTATAGAATATGTAGAAGGATACGTACCAAGTACATATATACTAAAATCATTTGGAAAACAAATTTGTCATATTTTCACCCTTTCGATCTTCGAAACAGTAAGTGGTACGGGTCCGTTGAATGGTGACAAAGATGCGTATTTATTTATTTTAGAAAATGCATTTAAAAAGTTTTGAGCCCCCAGTATCTCCAGAGATACAAGGAATACGAAAAGAATTTTCAGATAATCGTTTCTAATTTTTTCAGAATTAATTTGAGATAGGATTTCAAAATAAACTTCACATTGTCATTGGCTTTTTTTGATCTCTGCAAGGTGGCATAAATACAACATTAATATGATTTTTCATCTCTTATACCACGCCTCAAATTTGATTTTACTTATGTCATTTTTACATAGGCGAATAGCTTTTAATTCGGATTTCAAATATATTATTACAAAAAAAATATTTTCGTTAGTAAGCCTCGAAATTATGTAGTCATTTATTTCACAGGATATCAAAGATGATAACATGTTACTCATTGATATAAAACTTCGAATACCTAACTTCATATTGTTGGTTTAAGGAACAACATAACATAGTTCGTTTATATTATATGTACAGGGTGATTCACAAGTCGTGACCAAAAATGAAACATCATACACAGAACCGCATTTCAAGGGGGGTCTTCTACGCAACATTTTTCTTCTAAGGCTTCATTAAAAAGATACGGGGTGTTGAAGTTTAAAAATAAAAAACAATTTTTTTTAGTATTTTCAAAACCGTCAAATTGCTTTATTTTTAATTTTACGAAAAAATAATGTCACTAATCCCCTGTATCTCCGCCACTGGTGCACGATAATTTTAGGTAAAGACTTTTTTGAATGTGGAAAATGTTTAGGTAAATCAAACCAAATTTTAGTTCATTCCAGTTGGCGGTTTTGAAGATATTAAGAGAAATTGTTTTTGATTTTTAAACTTCAACACCCCGTATCTATTTAATGAAGCCCTCTAGGAAAAAATGGTACATAGAAGACCCCCCTTAAAATGCGGTCCTGTGCATGATGTTTCATCTTTGGTCACGACTTTTGAATCACCCTGTATAAGGGTAATCATGACGATATTGAGAGCAGTATAATTCTAAAAAACAGAGCTGAAACCTAATTCTAATTATGCCATTGTGTAGTAAAGAAGAAGTGGTAGTGTTATTGTGTAATTTGTAGGCAACGTGGATGTTTGGAAAGCTTTGTATCGGAAAAAGCTAGGAAAAAAATTAATTTTCAATTTTTGATCTGAATATATTAATTCAGCTTGTGAAGAGTCCTAGACAGGGTGTCCGCAAAGTTGGGGTTTTCCTTTACACGATGTATAGATCTTGAAAACATAAGCAATTTTTGTCAGTACCATATACACCAATGTCTTAAGGGAACCGAGATAAAGGGCTCTGCAACATCAAAAATATCTGAATACCGTCCTGTAGCCGCGACATCCCCGACTGGTACTAGCACACTAGCTCAACCCGACGACAGAACTGGGTCGGGGGTCGGGGTCAGTCTGTCAGGTCAGTATGCAACCTTCAACCGACGGTTACGGTCACGCGTGTAGACGTAATCGCGTAGACGAGAATCCCTCAACAAGCACTAGAGACGTGGCTAGAGAAGTGCAAGTATCAAAAACTAAAGTGTGGCAAACGCTGCGTGAAGAGGGGCTGTACCCGTTTCACGTCCAACGTGTTCAAGCCCTTCAACCTGACGATTTTCCAGCAAGAGTGCGGTTTTGTGAGTGGTTGTTGTATCTACATGACGATAATCCGGACTTTTTGAAGTGCATATTGGTGACAGACGAATCTACGTTCACGCGTAATGGGGTGAATAACTTTCGCAACACTCATGTTTGGTCAGTAGAAAATCCGCACGCTGTCCGTCGGGCACATTTTCAACAAAAATTTTCGGTGAATGTTTGGGCTGACATGGTGAACGGTATGCTCATTGGACCATTTATTCTCCCAAATCGATTGGCCGGGATGCAATACTTAGACTTTTTACGCAACATTTTGCCTTCCTTATCAGAAGATGTGCCATTAAGTGTAAGACAATCAATGTGGTTTCTGCACGATGGTCATATTTGTTACCTCGTAGTCTGCACCACTGCCGGCGTCTGCTCGGTAGCGCATCAGCTGATTTCATTTTCTGTTGGAGCGGTATGATTTCGGGCAGAGACGTACTTACCCCTTCTCGTCAACTGGAGAGTGAGTACTTTTTCCTTTATTTTTTTTTTACTTGGTCGCCCTCGTTTCACTAAACATTACCTTTGTTATTTCAAGGGTAGTTGTTTCTGAAAAGGAAAACCCCAACTTTGCGGACACCCTGTAGATGAATAATTTAATTTTTGTAAAACTAGGGAAAAGAGAGCCCTCTCGGTACGCCCTTGGCATGTCAAAAGAAACAAGTACTACCAGAGCTTCCCATACTTCCTTTATGTTATGTATGTACAGTTTTTGATTTTGATTTCTACCAAACTGAAATATATGATGGCGATTACACTGGTGTAAGTTTTGTAAAATATCTTGATAAATCGGATAGCAAGCAGTTGTCGTAGCACTCAGATTGGATACAATCGTCTACTAAGAGTAGAATATCAGGGATTTGTATTTTGCATTTTTGATTACCTGAAATACAACATATTGACAACTGAGTTCTCCTTTAGGGACGACACTGCTGAACCACATTTTTCAGACTACATTTACAATCTAAGACTTGATACGGTTATATGTTTCAGTGTCCGAGATAAGTTCCATTTGTTCATGATTCAATTGTTGCCTTCTTTCCATGTTAAGCAAACACAAATCCGACAATCATTGTCTATAGATACAGAGCTGCTGGGTTAGAACGACAACACATTGGAAAGTATATAACAAATTAAATGATACGGGTATATGCACTCATTGCTTTTATAATATTGTTCAAAAGTTCTTCTTACAACAATTATAATTTTCATGAATAAATTGGAACATGGCAGTATAAACAATGATCGGAGAAAAAATGGGTTTTGGTTCAATAGATAAAACAGACTCAATGATTTAGTTTGTCCTGTTTTTTAGCTGGTGTGTTAAAAAATCCTATTTGAAATTCATATATTGGAAAAGATGACATTTTAATCTTCTCTTCTCGCAGAAAGATTGACTGGGCCTAACGATTGTGACGCTCTAAAGCTGCTGAACGATTTTTGAGAGATAAGGTTAGTCAGGTCGAATTCAAGCAGCTGCGATTTCTAGCGGCTTCACAAAAGGCGTTGCAAAATGTAACTAATAGCATACTCAACTGCAACTGGAAGGGTTATTACATAAAAAACATCCGGGTATCCGCAAAGTTGGAGTTTTCCTTTTCAGAAACAACTACCGTTGAAATAACAAAGGTAATGTGTATTGAAACGAGGGCGACCAAGTAAAAAAAATAAAGGAAAAAGTACTCACTCTCCAGTTGACGAGAAGGGCTAAGTACGTCTCTGCCCGAAATCATACCGCTCCAACAGAAAATCAAACCAGCTGAAGCGCTACCGAGCAGACGCAGAAACCAGATTGATTGTCTTACACTTAATGGCACATCTTCTAACAAGGAAGGCAAAATGTTGCGTAAAAAGTCTAGATATTGCATCCCGTCCAATCGATTTCGGAGAATAAATGGTCCAATGAGCATACCGTTTACCATGCCAGCCCAAACATTCACCGAAAATTTTTGTTGAAAATGTGCCCGACGGACAGCGTGCGGATTTTCTACTGACCAAATATGAGTGTTGCGAAAGTTATTCACCCCATTACGCGTGAACGTAGATTCGTCTGTCACCAATATGCACTTCAAAAAGTCCGGATTATTGTCATGTTGATGCAACAACCACTCACAAAACCGCACTCTTGCTGGAAAATCGTCAGGTTGAAGGGCTTGTACACGTTGGACGTGAAACGGATACAGCCCCTCTTCACGCAGCGTTTGCCACACTTTAGTTTTTGATACTTGCACTTCTCTAGCCACGTCTCTAGTGCTTGTTGAGGGATTCTCGTCTACGCGATTACCTCTACACGCGTGACCGTAACCGTCGGTTGAAGGTTGCATACTGACCTGACACACTGACCCCGACCCAGTTCTGTCGTCGGGTTGAACTAGTGTCCTAGTACCACTCGGGGATGTCACGGCTACAGGACGGTATTCAGATATTTTTGATATTGCAGAGCCCTTTATCTCGGTTCCCTTAAGGCATTGGTGTATATGGTACTAAGAAAAATTGCTTATGTTTTCAAGATCTACACGTCGTGTAAAGGAAAACCCCAACTTTGCGGACACCCGGTATAATATCAAAAATGTCAGTAAAATGTCAATTTGTCACTAGGTGTGGGTTAAACATACATAGTCAATAGGTTTTGTATTGCCGTTACCAACCGATAGAACTGGCCGTCCGACGGATGCCTAACCTTGACAGAAAAGTCACCTTCCAAGGGCAGGACAGAAAAATTTAATTACGTCACTCTAGAACTTAATTCAGCTTTGCGAGAATTTTTCATTTGAATACTGAACAGTTAGTTTTGCGACTCTATCGAAAGAAGTAAAAATACTGGGAATATACATTTTGGGTGCAAGATATTGAAATTACGTCAAAATGAAGGAATTGAAGAACACAGATTTATATGAAGAACTTTAAGAGGACCAAAACTTGGTGAAACCAGGGGAATCATTTATATAAAACATCTACGATTAGACTTTGATCTAAAGCGCTATTCATACACTGAGAACCAAATTTATCTGACAGCTTGAGATCAATGTGTATAGGGTATTAAAGAGATAGCCACCTGGATAGCGAAGCTCATCACCGCGTAGCCTAGGACTCTGCGGTGTTGCCAATATGTTACGCCTGTTCTTTGAATTAGGATGCATATTAAAAAAACCGTCAGTTTATTCTTTACAAACGTCTTATTTTGGACGTACACATTTTTTAATTTGCTGATTGTGTCTAAGGATTGTTCCCGATCGGTCCTAATCGCGCTCCATTTTAGGTCGAAATGAAAGGCCAGGATCGCCACATCTTTTTGCAATATCGCCTCATTGGTTCGTTTGATAACATCGCATGTTGTACATTCCAAGGCAAGATTTCCACCTTTATGTTCATAGTTGAATTGATCTAGCGCTCGTAGAGGAGTGTTGTCCTGGTTCGAAATGGCTTTCACCTGCGTACACGTAGGCAGTGATAGTTTGTGTTGCGTAACGTTATTTGTCACATTTTTCGACCGCAGCGTTATCGGAAAATGTAAGAATAACTTAGGATGTGATGATTTTAACATCATCGGTGGGAATCAAAGATAATTCTACAATAAATTGAAACACTAAGTCTCATCAAAATGAAATAAGTAATTCCAATTAAAATGAAAACAAAGTATTAAATGTTCGAACAGACCTGCTTCTTGGGTTTGGCAGTAACCTAACCTATTGTCGCAGCCTGTGCGAACATTTTGTGGTACAGCATATTGGCAGCGTCACCGTTGCTAGGCAACGACCTTCGCTCTTCAGCCGGCTTCTATCTATTTCTAACATGTGTTGATTTGGTTTTCCCGGTATATGAATGTTTTGTTTGTCAGGACGCAATATTTATAGCTGCAATAAGGTATTACTCTACTTATTGCAGACAATATGGCCACGACACAGCCGCGATATATAACTGCAATAGACTGGGTTATATTTTTTCTAAGTACAGCGACAGCTGAATATTGGTGCAAAAATATTGCCACTTTGCGTGCTCCATAAGTTTGCTCTGATCTCCTTTGAGAAAATCGTGTGAGTTGGCAGGGTGTTCGTAGACCTTTAATATATGGTCTGACCACCAATTGGATCAGTTACCACGGATGGAGAGTTCATTACATAACTTTGAATCTTAGGCTCTCTACGATTGTATATTAAGTGACATATAAAACCGAACACCCAGTTTAAATGGTTTTATTTTAATAAAATTTTGTATAACCACCAACTCCTCTCGAAGTGCTTCTAGAGTCTGAGGAGGACGTTGCAAATTGAGCAATCTCCTACCCATCATATCCCACACATCCTCAATTGGGGATAAGTCGGGAGATCTTGGTGGCCATGGTAACAATGTGACATCATTATGTTGAAAGAAGTCTATTGTGACTCTTGCAACATGTGGTCGGGCATTATCTTGTTGGAAAGTTGGATCTGCCAGGGTGTCAAGATAGGGTAAAAGATGGGGTTCTAGAACTTCGTGGATATAACGCTGTGCGTTCATGTTACCTCTGATGAAGATTAAAGGTGACCTGGAACCATAAGCGGTAGCACCCCAAACCATAACTCCAACAGTGTGATGAACATGTCTTTCAACAAAAAACTGTGGATTCCTCCTTTCACCACGTCGCCTTTTAACCCTGGCACGACCATCGTGCATGCCTAAACAAAATCAAGACTCGTCACTAAAGACAATACTGTTCCATTCCTGATCCCAGAGTGACCGTTGTCTGCACCACTCAAGGCGATTACGTCGGTGTTCTCGAGATAAAGGGAGGACCCAGTGTGGCCGGTATGAAAACAAGCCAAAACTTCTCATTCGTCGGTAAACACTTCGCATGCCAATAGGTCTTCCGTGTTCTGCAAACCATTCATTTGCAATGGACCTGGTAGTGGAGAAACGGTCCCTTAAGGCCAATAATCTTAGGCGGCGATCTTCACGGTCTGTTGTTCTACGGCGGCGTCCAGTGCCCCTTGCTCTTTGCGTACGGCCTTCTCGAAGCCATGCCTGACAACACCTAACCACAGTGTCTACACTTCTTTGCACTCTAACTTAAATTGCCCGAAAAGAAAGTCCAGCTTCCCGAAGTCCCACTATACGGCCCCTATCAAACTTACTAGGTTGACGAAATCGTACAGGTCTCCGTACTCTAGGCATCGTAACCGATCGTAAAGGATGTCAAGAACCAAAATCCGCCAACGTTGATTCTTTACTGCGGCTGAAATATTCATTTTTAGAGCGTTAGTGAGTTAAAAAAAAGCAGTATAAAAACCGGAATGTCCAACTGATAAGGCTGAACATTTTTTCACTTGTTATTTACAGTAAGATAAATACATTCACCAACTTTTATTAAAATAAAACCATTTAAACTGGGTGTTCGGATTTATATGTCACTTAGTATATTTTGATATTGGTGGGTGGATTTATTTGTTTCGGTCATTGGAGTTCTAGACTATTCAAATGCCTAACTTAACTACGCGTCATCAGCTATGATTGTAACTCCTAAAGACATGCTCAAGATCTCTCCAATGCTACTTTTGAATAGTAGTATAGATAAAAAAATCGGCTTATATGGTTCCCCTATACACACAATAATTAACAAAAGTAAAACAATCCTGCAATTCTTAGCTTAACATAGTCTCAAGGCTATGCAGGTGAGTTTACAGTCGCAGACTGTCTATCGCTTACTGCTACGCTCATTTCTTTCTTAGTCGGTGTCTGTGATGGATCATCCAGTGAAGGAGTACTTTGACTATGCCTTGCAGCTAGTCAAAGAAGCAGGAAAGGTTAGTATTTTGATGACGGCACATTATCATTGTATCATTACTTCTTTATGGATAAATATATTTTGTTTCGTCCGACGATATTGACCAGATGAATCTTTTCTTAGCTTTTGCAAACTTGTATTGATCAAGTGGTGACTGTTAGATTTTGGTAGATGACACTATACGGCTTCAAGAAGGTGTGCCAAAGCTCCAGTACTTTCCCACCTTCATATGTATCTGCAACATAATTTAAAGTATGTTGATACAAACTTTATAATCATAACAAAGCATTAATCGATTCGTTAAATAAAATGTAGTTTTCAAAGTGCAGGTAGATGAAGTCCTTTCTAAACAGCTTTAATTAGGTACATCTTAAATTTTTAATCATTAGGTTGTTAATCTTACTCGACATCCATCCAAAAATATTTTCCATGATGTAAAAACACAAAAGGCACTTGAGAGAATAAAGGCAGTAGTTCTAGATCGAAAGGTACATCATAAATGCTTCAAGAAGGCTACCAACAACAATTAATATTTTTATCAATCAATAGGGTCATTAAAAAAATAATGGCAGTATTTATTGAGCAAAGGTTGCATCAAAAAATCGTAGCTATCTCGATCCGTAACGGAGGTCTGTATCGACGAAGACAAAGTACGCCGAAAAACGGCTGTCATCGGTACTTTTGAGGCGCTCAAAATTTACTTTTTCGAAATTTGACGGGAATTCTAACCGTCAGAATCGTTTCCTAAGCTCAATATCTTTATTTTCCGATAGCTGTATAAGTTTTACTCGCTTACGTATAGTAGTAACAGGCGAGGACAGAGCCGGAAAACAAAGTGACTTTTTCACGCATCGAAAAGTAGCATATACTCGAGCAATTTTCAAAAATCGAAAATTTTCAACGTAAATGAATAATGATGATGAAAACAGTTGCAGATTCGAGTCGATACTATTAAACGGTGATCTTTTGTTTTTCCTTCCCCTCTAGAGTCTGGATTGGGATGTTTCAACGTCGGTGCGGTTTTTCGGCTTTTTTCCCGGATTGAAAAAGGTTTTTTTGAAAGCGATACCGTTTCAGAAACAAGAAACTCGGCGGCTAAAGTCAAAAAAATGGTAGGTTTTCGCGTAGAGCCCAAACGATTCCCGCCACCGTTCCGTCATTACTCCAAATATTGACTGAAGATCAGTCTCGTTCAATATCTAAATTTTAGGCGTTCCGTATTTTCCAAGGCTGCTGTCGATGCGCATCTTTTTTAGACGTTTTCAAAAAATAAAAAACGAGAAAAATTTTCGTTAAGACGCTCTACTGCAAAGGGAAAAGAAATTTCGCATAGCGCATTTTGTACATATCGATAAATTCTGTAAATTACTGAGAGAAAGCTTCTCCTTAAGCGTTGAAAATTGGATTTTTTGGGACTCAAACGAGCTTTTCGATATTCAACATCTATTTCCTCCAAAGATAACGAAGCTGCGGACCTAGCGATTTTTGCATGAGAAATCCCAGAGATCGAATATTTAGCCTTTTTTTATTTTTTTATTATTTTCCATTCGATTTTTTAAAATTCCTTGACAAAATGCTACTTTTCGAAGCATGACCCTCACACAATTTTAGCTTTTAGGAAAAAATTCAAAATATCGGAAAATTTTTCTTATTCATCGTCACGAAAATAACATAATAAGTTCCAACAAAGATAGGCTCTCAAACATCTTGTTAACACAATATAGGATGTTGTAGAATGTGCTAACGAATTTATACATAAACAGAGTATTCATCAAACAATGCTATGGTGAGATGGAATTACTTCCCTAATAAAATGAATAACATTTTCAATGATAAACTTCAGTAGCTCCAGTAGATTTCTCAAATAAAGGAGATCTAAGTTCTATAAACTGATCTCACCTCAAATATTCAAACCAAGTTTTCTCTTCCTACTTTATTAATATTCAGTTTATTGTTGAATGACTTTAAGATTCGATAGAACTTTTAAAATTAATGCATAAAGTCTATATAAATATGGGTCGAAAAATGCGTGGCTTCCGAAATACAGGGTGTTTAAATTTACTTTCTAAAATAGTTTTTTTAAATATTTCTAACAATATTTGATGTATAACAGTAAAAATTAGTATACAAGGGTTTTTGGTACGACAAAACGAACCATGGGAATAGTTTTACTGTAGCCGCTAGAGGGCGCTCTCTACTGTACCTGCAGTGTATTAAAATGACCGAGATTTTTTTCTTAGTGCAATTTTTTGCTTTTTGAATGAAAAAAATGATTCTTCGCACTTTTCAACATAAAAAAGCTCTCCTGTGAGTTTTCGTTATAGTTAGCCGTTTTTGAGATATTTCGATTTTTAAGGTTCGATGCATTTTTAATTATATATGGGAAAATAATATTTTTTTTACATTTTCGATTTGGGCATTACAAGTAATTAAGATGACCGTTTAGATTGTGTTTTTAAACACAGCAATAATTCCTAACTCCAAATAAACAAAAAAAACAGAATATTAATTTGTTTAATTTTCCAATATTATTTTTAACAAATTAAATGCTATTTGATAGTTAGGACAAACATACAAAATCTAAAGTAGTTGCTCGAAATGTAAACCCAATTGTTCAATACACAATTCACATCTACGAATGATCGAACGTGGTATAGCATTATTCAAATAAGGCCTTATTTCATCACATGCATTCCTGAGTCTGTCTATTAGCATATCTTTTGTGGTTACGGGAGTCTGGTACACTTTTTCTTTTAGAAATCTCCACACAAAGAAATCTAATAGATTTAGGTCAGGGGATCGTGGAGGCCAGGCTGCTGGTCCTCCACGGCCGATCCATCTTTCTGGATAACTTTCGTCCAGCCAGTTTCTAACTATTCTCGAATAATGAGCTGAACAACCATCAAGCTCGAACCAGGCCAATCTTCTTAAATCTAACATAACATCATCCGACATATTTGCATGTTCAGCCTTTAAAAATTCCAAGAAGGTCGCAGCATTTAACCTTGCAGGCAAAAGGTAGGGTTCAAATAGTCTATTACGGTAGATACCAATCCACACGTTCACACTAAATTCATGCTGCAAATTTCTTTCCCGAACTGCATGCGGATTTTGATGCGACCAAATATATTGATTATGAAAATTTACCACTTCACGTCTAGTGAAGCATGACTCATCGGTCCATAAAACGTTATCTAAAAACTCCCTATTATTATCAGTTCTATCAAGAATCCATTGACAAAATGTGATTCTTCGTTCTCCGTCCCCTGGCTGTAGTCCTTGCACAGGTTGCAAATGGTAAGGACGTCTATGATCACTTCTAAGAACACGGTGAACATGGCTTGCTGAAATTCCCAAGGCACCAGAAACTCTCCTAACACTTGTGGTCGGATCTCTATCAAACTCACGCAGAATCATACGGGTAAATCTGCGGTGACGAACATTTATGTTTTGATCCCTTTGGAGATTTCCAAAACGATTTTCAATTATTTGGCGATGCATTCTTACAAATACTGAGCGAGTTGGATGTCGTCTGTTTGGAAATCTTCGTGCGTATTCTCTGGCTGCTTCCATTTACAAAGCCATATACGAAATGAATATCCGCTAACTCTTGATTGGAGAATAAAAATGGCATTTTTATAAAACTTACAAAAAAGAAACAGGTAAAAGAAACTAAATTTCATGCATTCACAATTGCAAAAAAACGTTTCAGGTTTCAACAGACAACAAAACTAACTGTCAACTAATTGACGTTTAACCTTATTCTGCTTTCAATTTCAAAAATATTTGCAGGCACAGCCTACTTCTAAAAATTATCGAGATACTGACTTTTTAACGTTATTTTATCATAAATAATTAAAAATGCATCGAACCTTAAAAATCGAAATATCTCAAAAACGGCTAACTATAACGAAAATTCACAACAGAGCTTTTTTATGTTGAAAAGTGCGAAGAATCATTTTTTTTATTCAAAAAGCAAAAAATTGCACTAAGAAAATTTTTTAATATACTACAGGTACATTAGAGAGCGCCCTCTAGCGGCTACAGTAAAACTATGCCCATGGTTCGTTTTGTCGTACCAAAAAACCCTTGTATACCAATTTTCACTGTTATACATCAAATATTGTTGGAAATATGTTAAAAAAACTATTTTAGAAAGTAAATTTAAACACCCTGTTATTTTTCGTAAGACTTTCATTTCTGCTTTTTCCAATAATCTTTGTGTTTTCGCCGTGTCTGCTCTTGTTTCCGCTGTGTACGTCATTATCGGTCTTATTGTTGATTTATATATCCTAGTTTTCGTTTCCGTTGTGAGGTTCGCCAGGTTCACTTATTTTTGTACTTCTTCTTCCACTTTTCCACAGCTTGACAGTTTGATTCCCGAGTATTCCGTTTCAATCACCTGTTCTATTATTTGGTTATTTACGACCAGTTTACAATCACCATGTTGTATATGAGCGCCGTATCTTCGAATTCTTTGATTAATCTTTGTAGGTCATCTTCATTTTCGGCTATTATTATGGCGTCGTCGGCGTAGCATTTCCTTTTCTCCCATTCTATATCCTCTTCTTTTTGTAACTTTCTTTATGATTTCATCCATTATTTTCATACTTGATAGGTTGCGAGAGTTTTCCTTTACATCTTACCATAGCTATGACATTTTTACATATACGAGTGTTCTCAATAGTTTCTACTAAATCCAGTGGTATTACCATGTCATGTAATAAATGTATCGCGTTCCGAATTCTCACGCTATCAAACGCTTTCTTCAAATCTATCAGGCACATATATGCTGGTTTGTTGTTTTCTCGCAAAGGAAGTGTCCGGTAAAAATTTCTTAGGAGAGACAATTCATGTACGAGTAAAAACAAAACCCTTTTTCAAAAATACAACAGATGTTTCTGCTTTAGAAATGTTGGTATAGATTTTTTAATGTATTTAAAGATAAAGTTATCCCATGAACTATGAAAACGGACGCAGGAAAGTAAACGCATATTAAAACAAGAAAGATTGATATGCAAATCAAGTTGGGTACTTTATTTTGAAGGTTCATTTACACCATTTATGTATGAAAAATAATATCGCTCAAATGTTCACCACGACTGGATTTACAGACGTCCACGCGATGGTCGAAATTTTCAATGACATTTTGCAACATGGTCGGTTCTATGGCATTTATCTCGGCAATGATGTTGTTTTTGAGTTCTTGGAGGGTGGCTGGTTTGTTGACGTAGACTTTGCTTTTCAAATATCCCCATAAAAAGAAGTCCAAGGCAGCCAAATCGCACGATCTTGGTGGCCATGGCACATTTCCTCTGCGCGAAATCACGCGATCACCGAAGAAGGACTGCAATCGATGGATATTGACGTTGGTTGTGTGGCATGTTGCACCGTCTTGTTGGAAATAAACTTCGTCCATATCCATTCCTTCAAGTTGCGGCAAAAAATAGTCCTCTATCATCACGTGATATCGCTCAGAACCGACGGTAACGGCGTCCCCGGCCGCATTTTCGAAAAAGTAAGGTCCGATGATGCCTTTTGACCATAATGCACACCACGCAGTCACTTTTTGAGGATGCATCGGCTGCTCTTGATACTCACGGGGATTTTCGTTCGCCCAGATGCGGCAGTTTTGCTTGTTTACCGTCCCATTCAAAGTGAAATGCGCTTCGTCGCTGAACATGATTTTTGATGAAAAATTGGCATCAATTTGGCGGTATTCAAGGAGCCAATCTGAGAACGTTCGGCGCGAAAAATGGTCGGCCCGACGCAGCTCTTGCGTCAATTGGATCTTGTAGGCGTGTACATTCAAATCCTTGTGGAGAATGCGGAGCAAACTGGTTCTCGAAATGCCCAATTCTTGGGATCGACGCGTTGTTGATTGTTGCGGATCGTCTCTCACACTCTCCTTCACAACAGCAATATTTTCCGGTGTGCGAACGCTCGTTGGCCGGCCAGAGCCTGGCAGATTTGCCACAGAACCTGTTGCCTCAAATTTACGCACCAGACGACCGATGGTTGTTTCGTTTGGGCGGTTGTTACGACCGAAATGTTCACGAAGCGCGCGAAACGTGTTTTTTATTTTTGCACCATTTTTGTAGTGCTCTTGAATAACTTTAATGCGGTCTTCAATCGAATACGACTCCATAGCGATCAATGGTAAACATTCAACTAACAAAATGACATGTCGGTGACAGAAAACAAAGATGGCGTCTATGTCAAATTGACGTTTACTTTCCTGCGTCCCTATTGGACAACCCTATATATTTATGGTCCTGGATTCGTTCAGAATCCAAACCTTCGGAATCTATTGCATGTAGCAGATGTAAGCTTACGCCTGCAAATTGCAACTACACAAAAGTTCTACTGCATTCATACTTTAATTTCGTGATGGAATTTTTTGAAGCTAAAACCACATTATTTGAGTTAATGGCTTAGCTATTAATTTTACATTGTCAATTAGCTTGTGACGCGTTCTGTGAAAATAGCTCGAGACAAAATTAATTTACAGGGTGTCCCAACCGTGCGAAGACGGAATATTGTTCCTAAACAAAAACTTTTATTATACAAGGTGTGCCTTAATGATATACGAATATTTAACGGTGTGAATCTACATGAAAAATTAATGTTAGTTTGTTTTATAAACTATGGTCCCAAAATGTTTCTCTACAAAAACTCGGGGTGTTGAAGTTTTACGAAAAAAATGGAAATTAATTAATATTTTCAGAACCGCTTCAGATATTTCTTTGATATTTAGTACGTAGTGGAAGTTAATAAAGTTGCATATTTTTCAAAAATAGTTTTTACTTGGCAAAAAAACATTCACGTACCATTTTTTTCTTAAAAAAGTCAATATCCGTACGCACGCCACTGTTAAAGCTAAAAATTATTTTTCATTGAAAACTATGCAACTTTATTAACTTTCACTAAGTACTCAATATCAGTGAAATATCTGAAGCGGTTCTGAAAATATTAATTAATTTCTATTTTTTTCCTAAAACTTCAACACCCCGAGTTTTTGTAAGGAAACATTTTTGGACCATATAGTAGTTTATAAAGCAAACTAACATTAATTTTCCTTATAGATTCACACCCTTAAATATTCGCATATCATTAAGGAACACGTGCCTAAAGGTCTTGACCAACACGTCAAAGTTGTTTTTTTTCAATGCAATTACCTACTTTTTATTTTTATTGATTGATATAACATACTAAGCCCCATGGGTTTTGATTATTAGTTGTTGAAAAAAATTTTTACCTTGTTTTATAAAGTATCCTCCCGACAAGTACATATTTCAGTGCGGACCTGTATTTGATCGTGAGGTCCCCTGTGAGGTCTTAAGTCACCTGATTCACGAGCCCGTTGTACTACATTAACAAAGGCACGAGGGATTGGTTGCACTCGATTGGGAAACCGATCCGCATAAACATGTGCCATTTTTTATTTCGTTTGAGCCACGCAACAGACACTATTCACACGCCTTACCGACTGACACTGACTCTATGTATAACTGAACTGAATAAAATAATTGTAAAAACATCGTTCCAAATTATTTCGCTTTTTTGTTTCCGATGCGATGAACCGATCAGGCGGATTATATCCGTTGTTGCCAAACACGAGCACATAATATTATTAATGAGTCAGGGCGGTACTCAAACTTCTAAAGGGCTATAACTTTGTTACTTTAATTTTACCAGAAAAATGGTAAAGGAAAAAAACATTTCTTTTGATCAGATCTACTCACTGTTAAAATAAATGACTCAACTTCGAAGTCACCCTGTATATATATATATATATATATATATATCATTCATTCCATTTCATTAATTTCACCAAATGAATACCTTAGCTTGTAGAGCATATCTATTATTGAGACTAGTACTGATTCTGATTAAAATTTGTTTATAATAAAAAATGTCTCTGGCACAAGATTCACTATTATACCTGTCAAGTTAGCTGATAAGCCGGATGTCAAACTTTGATGTTTATTTATAAAAAATAACAAATAGCTCAACAACTAATAACCAAAATCCATTAGTATGTTCTCTGAACATCTTCGTTTGAAAAGGCCTATCCAAATGTGTCATAAAAAGTAGGGCATTCTACTTAACAAAATTCAGCTTTGATATGCGGGTCAAAATTGAGACATCCAGTACATTATAATAATAATGTTTATTGTTACAAAATACAGGTAAATATTAAATATTGTGCACAATAAACATAAAGCACCCAAAAAAGTTTGCACTTGTGTTTGGGTTTGTTAAAAATAAAAACTAAAAATACGGTCAGTGTATGAAAAAAACCATTAATACTGTATAATTTGGTGAATTGAATTATTATCGTGATGTCAGGAAAAATATCCAGACAATTATTATTAAAGTAAAAGTATGGATGTTAGTGTAAGTAAAATATTATTAATTTTGATGATGATTTTTCATATCTACAATTTCGTGGATGGAGCCACCTTGGTTGTTGTAAAATCCATTTTTTAGTTCTTTTTTAAATGATCTATTTGATTTACTTACTTTTAATGACTCTGGGATGAAGTTATAGAATTTTGGTCCCAAGAAAAACAGAGATCGTTGTGTAATGGTTTTTGATGTTTGTGGAATATACATTGAATTTTGATTGAATCTTGTTCGGTAATTATAAATGGTACGATTCAAGTATTTTGAATATTTAATATAATGTATTAGACCACAATAAAAATAAATTTGTCTGCAATCTAATAGCTGAGCCTCCACATATAGAGATTCACTGTAATAAGTAATCTCCCTATGGAGGATCAATTTTAGAATTAATTTTTGGATTACACCAACCTTTTTGTAATTATTATTCATAACACCCCCAAGCCAAAATTCTAATAGAGGATAAACAAGAGCATAATAAAGATTATATAGATATTTCTTATCCAGAATAGTTGTGTCTGAAAAGTTTTTATTCAGGAGCAATACTCCTCCAATGTTTGGGACATCCTATATAAGTGAAAACATTTCTCCGGACAATTCAAGATCTAAAATTGTTTGCAATACGATTGACGAAACAAAAAGATTCAAATGAATGTTTGTATGGTTTCAAGGTGCTTCTAACTGCCGAAGACTACCAAGTAGAGTGTAAGAGTGAGGTGTACGATTTAGTCACTGTATACGATAGACGAATTGAAGAAGTGTTGGTGAGGAAGCTAAAAGAAAAATGGCCCGATCACAAGTAAGTATAAAACCACTAGACTATTTTGGTTTTCAGTTTGATGGAAGAGGAAGTTTCATAAATAGATTTCTAGAATTATCTGTAGGGAAAATATTTGTAGAGATTTGAATGATCTTTCTACTGTTACAATGCTTAAAAAAATAGGAAAGAAATTATTCGCCATAAACTTGTCTAGAACCTTTGTAGAATAAGCTTTTTGGTAAAATTAAGCAAATCATTTCCATAAAAATGTAAAACTCATTGCCATAAAAATGTGAGTTTGCTGTCTCTTTAAGCTATCAGTTGAGTGTTTTTTCAAACATGGCTTTCAAACCCTATAGTATACGATATCAAACAAGAATATACTAATAAAATATACAGCGTATGCTACTTTTGAAAATGCATGCTTGTATTGCCACGTAATTATGATTCACCCTGTAGAGGCATATTTTCCAACTAAGATGCATATCATCACCTACCGTTTTTTAGATACATTTTTGAAATAACGCAGCTACGAACCGATTACACATTAAAAACTCACACTGTATATTTTAAATTTAGTTGTTCATTCAATGAAGATAAAATGAATGTGCATCGTGTTACCATATTGTGAATGCCCATATGAAATTCAATCACCAATCAAAGGAAGCAATTTCCTGCAAATAATTCTCTCGCTAGATTAAGTAATGATATCATTATGCAAAAGTTATTAATCTGGACCTTGACACTCGCTGTTCCCAAGGTGATTTAATTCATTGTTCAATCATTTGCATGAAATGTTGACATATGCGGTAGCTGGATGCAAATCGGTACACCTGAATTTACCGGGTTTGCTCAATTGAATTTAACATGAAAGACTAAAATACTGGCGAACTTAACAACGCGAAAGCTACGGTTGGCTGCTCACAAAAGTCCAAGAGCCGACCGCAAATTTCACTGATCAACAGCCATAAAATATCCTAAATAAAATCAACAAAATATTACTACTTTTAATGTGCTAAAACCGGAATAAAACTTATTTTTTCAATATTAGTTCAAGTTTTAGAGATACGGTAATTATATGTGTTCCTGCTGTAACAGTGTTACTATACTGTAATTCACAAGAATGCACGTGCTACATTTTTATATTCGGCAAGGAAAGATGATGTAATCGGCATGATTGTGTTACGTTATACATACGTGTACATTATATTGTTTTATATTAGCCATTTTTTCCTCAGTTGGCTGACAGCGTTCATGCAAGATGTCTCGAGAGTGTGTAAACAATCCAGATCAGTTTTGTTACGTGTGTGGTGATGTGACTTTTGCGTCTCAGAGACGGTCTATTACTCCACTAATAACAAACGCATATCAGCTTTATTTCGGTTGTAAACTAGGTGATCAAGACAAACAGTGGGCACCCCACATCTGCTGTAATACATGTGCTTCTAGTCTGACTAGCTGGTTAAATGGCAAGAAACGGTCTATGCGCTTTGCTGTCCCAATATAAACTATAACCCAGAAGAATGGAGATTGTTTATAGACAGTTCAAGATTGAGTTTAAAGGCAGTGTTATTGCATATTGGAAATATTTTACCATCTCTTCCTGTAAGGTATGCAGTTCACATGAAAGAATCATATGACAATATGAAGTACCTATTGACATGCATAAAATACAATGAGCACCAATGGCATATTTGTGGCGATTTGAAAGTTGTTGCACTTTTACTTGGGCTGCAGCTAGACTACACAAAGTTTTGCTGTTTCTTGTGTGAATGGGACAGTCGGGCAAAGGCACTCCATTACACCAGACAAAACTGGCCTGTTCGCCAATTCCTAGAGCCAGGTCAAAAAAATTTACAGCATATGCCATTAGTAGATTCGAAAAAAAATTTATTGCATATCAAGTTGGACCTAATGAAAAACTTTGTCAAGGCATTAGTTAGAGATGGGTCAGCTTTTCAATACCTGCGTCAGAAATTTCCAAGACTAAGTGAGGCAAAGGTTAAAGAAGGTATTTTTGTTGGGCCACAGATTCGAAATATTTTGAAAGATACACAGTTTGAAAACAATTTAACAGGTATTGAAAAAACTGCTTGGAATGATTTCCGTCTGGTGGTCACTAATTTCTTGGGAAATAGAAAAGCTGACAACTATAAAACCCTTGTCAAAAATATGCTGTCATCGTATCAAAAGATGGACTGTAATATGTCTCTTAAGATACATTTCCTACACTCACACCTGGACTTTTTTCCTAACAATTGCGGAGCCGTAAGTGATGAGCACGGCGAACGTTTTCATCAGGATATTTCAACAATGGAAAAAGGCACCAGGGAAAGTGGAATCCTTCCATGCTTGCAGACTACTGTTGGACTCTTGGTCGAGATGCTCCAGAAACGATCCATAAAAGAACAGCAAAAAGACAGCGCATATAGTGATTCTTATAAGTATATGAATCTTGTTACTTTTTTTAATATATCCTTAAAAATAAAAAGTTTTTTTTCTAAACCGCAAATAATTTTTTTATTTCACTGTCATTTTTGGATTCAGCGCCCCAAAATTAACAAAGACGTGCACTTTTCCCACAAGATACAACTAAAAAACTAAAATTTGTTGTCCAGTGGGTTACACGCGTACTGGGATGATATGGGTTAAATGTTGATCGAAGCGGTGTAATATTTTTTTTTAAAATTACATTCATTTATTTCATTACCCCAAATTTTAGCTTCCGTTCAAAAAATAATTAGGGGGGGGGGTTGAAAGCCATGAATGTGGTTCAATTTGCCCAGATAGCTGGTAAAACTACGCCAAGTTTTGCTATGAATACGTTTTTTACTGGAAGGTCCATGCCACTTGCTGTTGAAAAGTGTTTTTAGCAACTGAAAAAGCGCACAAACCCCCATAAACAGAATATGAAGAAAAAAATGTATGAAAAGGAAAATCAAAGTGTGACAATGTACAAGATGTTCCTTTCGAAAATCTTGAGAAGAAGGGTTGCTATGTTATACGATTTTTTTATACGGTGTTTCCTATTGTGGTAAAAAAACGGATGACATCAATTTTGCGCAATTGTGTGCTATCAGGTTCTGCTTTACACTTGGGCATAGTTCGACGATTTCAAGGTCAATTGTTGCTCTTTATTGGAATGTTATAAAGCCGCGGATAGCTGGAAAACGATGAAAATTCTGACCTTGGCCATCACCTCGAAGGTCAATCCAAGGTCAAATTGATTTTTGACAGGATACGGATATCTCCTTTTTCAGCGCTGGGATCAAAATTGAGGGTTTCCATGTGAAAAAATCAATTCGACTTTAAATTGGCCTTCAAGGTCATAGCCAAGGTCAGAATGAAGGCCAGATGTGTAATTTTAGCATTAAAAGTTCTTCTTTAATATTACTATTTTTCCAGCTATCTGCTGCTTCGCAAAATTCCATGGAAAAGCAACAGTTGACCTTGAAATAACCTCTAGTTGTAATTTTAGCATCTATGATATTTATATCCTTAAACACGTTTTTTTTGATTTCTATTTCTGCAATAAACAATAGAGCTTCCATTTGAAAAATCAACCTGCCCTTAAACGACTTTCATTGTGAATGTATATGTCAAATCCACTAGTGCCCCATTTGGTTTCCTGACACTTTAGTATTGTTTCTTTTTAGCATAGTTTCCCAGATATTTGGGTGTAGATATGGTGCAATTTAGGATCCATGATTATAGGGACGGATTTTTTATGGAGATGTACTGAGTGACATATAAATCCGAACACCCAGTTTAAATGGTTTTATTTTAATAAACGTTGGTGAATGATTTATCTTACTGTAAATAACAAGTGAAAAAATTTTCAGCCTTATCAGTTGGACATTCCGGTTTTTATACTGCTTTTTTTTAATTCACTAACGCTCTAAAAATGAATATTTCAGCCGCAGTAAAGAATCAACGTTGGCGGATTTTGGTTCTTGACATCCTTTACGATCGGTTATGATGCCTAGAGTACGGAGACGTGTACGATTTCATCAACTTAGTGAGTTAGATAGGGGCCGTATAGTGGGACTTCGGGAAGCTGGACTTTCTTTTCAATTGCAGTGCAAAGAAGTGTAGACAATGTGGTTAGGTGTTGTCAGGCATGGCTTCGAGAAGGCCGTACGCAAAGAGCAAGGGGCACTGGACGCCGCCGTAGAACAACAGACCGTGAAGATCGCCGCCTAAGATTATTGGCCTTAAGGGACCGTTTCTCCACTACCAGGTCAATTGCAAATGAATGGTTTGCAGAACACGGCAGACCTATTGGCATGCCAAGTGTTTACCGACGAATGAGAAGTTTTGGCTTGTTTTCATACCGGCCACACTGGGTCCTCCCTTTAACTCGAGAACACCGACGTAATCGCCTTGAGTGGTGCAGACAACGGTCACTCTGGGATCATGAATGGAACAGTATTGTCTTTAGTGACGAGTCTCGATTTTGTTTAGGCATGCACGATGGTCGTGCCAGGGTTAGAACGCGACGTGGTGAAAGGAGGAGTCCACAGTTTTTTGTTGAAAGACATGTTAATCACACTGTTGGAGTTATGGTTTGGGGTGCTATAGCTTATGGTTCCAGGTCACCTTTAATCTTCATCAGAGGTAACATGAACGCGCAGCGTTATATCCACGAAGTTCTAGAACCCCATCTTTTATCCTATCTTGACACCCTGGCAGATCCAACTTTCCAACAAGATAATGCCCGACCACATGTTGCAAGAGTCACAATAGACTTCTTTCAACATAATGATGTCACATTGTTACCATGGCCACCAAGATCTCTCGACTTATCCCCAATTGAGCACGTGTGGGATATGATGGGTAGGAGATTGCTCAATTTGCAACGTCCTCCTCAGACTCTAGAAGCACTTCGAGAGGAGTTGGTGGTTGCCTGGAATGAGATACCACAGGAGGACATTGACCACCTGATCAGAAGCATGCCTAGGCGCGTTGGAGAATGCGTAGCACATCAGGGTGCATCCACACATTATTAAAGCTTTAAAGCAGTGCAATCATTTTGAAATTTTTATCATTTACTTATTATGCTTCATTAAGTACTTACACAAAATTTTATTAAAATAAAACCATTTAAACTGGGTGTTCGGATTTATATGTCACTTAGTATATTTGGATGTAGATATGGTTTGTTTATCAATTTTAAAAATATTACTGCAACACCCTGTATCTTAATACTTGTCCAATTTAGGGCCCATGTTTATACGGACTGATTTTTTATGTAAGAGTTACTCGTTAAGTTTGGGTATTTACTTCTGTATAGGTTCATTGGTGAAGAAGAATCAGAGGCAAGCGGTATTCCTGAGCTTACCGATGACCCCACATGGATTATCGATCCCATAGATGGTACAGCGAACTTCATAAGACAATTGCGAATGTCTGCCGTGTCTGTTGGATTGGTGATTCGAAAACAGCAGACGTTAGGGATAGTTTACAATCCATTTACGAATGAGTGCTATACGGCGATCAAGGGACAAGGCGCGTTCCTTAATGGAAAAAGAATACGTACTAACGGCGAAACAGGTAATTTTAATCATAATACATTCCAAGGGTATAGGTATGACGAAACTGCGAAAAGCTTCAGGACTCCGTGCTTCAACCCAATACAAATCGTGTATTTGAATAGTATTTTGAATATTCAATACATTTTTCAAATTTTTGGCCATGAGGAAGGCGTATTATGAACGCCAGAACGTCGGCCATTTAAGAAATTCATGTTTTAACATCTTATTTTTATCCCAAGAATCCGAAGACTTGTAAGAGCACTCTGCGAAAACTAAAAGCTCACCAATTTTGGCCTGAAAGTCAAGGTTGAAATCGCTTTAACATAAACTCGTCTCAAAATACTCTTGTAGAGCAAAGTTTTAATTTTAATTAAGATACTAAACGGCATCAAAAATTATTAATTATTAAAGTTTTAGACATTAAGCTTATTCGCACGGTAATTCAGATCAAATTTGTTTAAACTATTTTTTAAATAAGTTACAATAATTTTTTTGACCATTTTCGAATTATGGGCGTTTTATTGGCTGAAAAGCTTTGAAAATAGGTGAATTGAATGCTTAAGAATTCGGTTAAAAATTATAGTTTTTGACGTCGCCAGGTGTCTAAATTAAAAATGAAACCTTGCTCTACAAGACGCTGAAGAGTATTTTGAGATCAATTTTTAACCTTGTTCATGAGGCCAAACTAGTCGATCTTTTGTTGGCTACCCTGTACATTACTGACATGGATAATTCCTATGAGCAAATCGTTACACGCTTCTTCGTATATACTTAAACAGTTTCTGAAAAATTATCAACACACGCCAAAAATAAACCGGTACAATTAGTTCGCGAATAGTTAATGCATGACTTCCTCATTATCTGCTGTTTTTTATACAAGGTGTCCCAGAAGTCGACGTCAAGCCGAAACCGGGTGATAGGCAAAGTCATAACAGCTATCAGAAAAATATTTAAAAAAATTTTATGTATGTGTTTTGAAAATTATAGGTCTTTGAAAAAGATATAGAAATTTCACACCCTACGGCAGTCTGTCAACTCCGGTTACTACAAATATTGACTTTTTTTGGATTTTATTTTTACAATGTAATGATGAATAATGCATCTTCAAACTGGTGTCTCAACCTTACTGCCAACATTTCTCGTTCAGGAAAAATTGCCACTTATTTCCCAACCAAGTATTCCAAAGTAAAACTTTGCTCAACTTTAACTGGCTGTACTGGAAAAAAATGTACTACGAGAGTTTGGCAAGTAACCTTAAAAGTTGGCGCATTTAATAACGATTCCAAAATGGTATAACACTTCGAAGATTACTCGTTAACTTATGCACAATTTTTATTTGAAGAAAAACTGATGAAAATTTTTCAAAATTTCCTAATTAAACAGCGATTATAAAAACGCACAAGGACCCTTAAGGATAACTGTTTGCACAACAGTGGGCGTCAAAATGCTGCTGATGATGATTTACCTTTACAGCAAATGCTCAAACTGTTTTCCTTCAGCCGCAATACACGCTCGACATCTTCTTAAAAAAGATCGGGTTATTAAACGAGCGAATCCACGGTTATTAACAAACTCAGCTGCTTCCAATAGTCTTTGCCGTAGCTCAGCTACATTTTGAATCGGCTTGAAATACACTTTTTCTTTTACTGTTCCCCAGTAAAAAAATCTAAAGGATTCAAATCAGGTGATCGGGCTGGCCACGGTATTGTACCAGACCGCCTTATCCATCTGCCTGGAAAGTTTTGATCGAGATACCCTCTCACTGAGAGTGCAGTGCATAGTGCGCTGGGCAGCCATCATGATGAAACCACATGTCCCTGTAAATACTCAGTGGCACGTCCACCAATAAATTTTGTACCTGATTTTTCAAAAAATCCAAATAAACTTCAGCAGTCAAAGTCTCTGGGAGCTCAAGCGGACCGATTATTTTACCATTTAAAATTCCTGTCCAATGGTTTATCTTGAAGCGATATTGAGATTTATCTTCTCTCATCAAATGTGGGTTTACTACGTGCCACTCGTGTAAGTTATGCAGGTTCATGTACCCATCTTTCTTAATTGTGGTCTCATCCGACCATAAAATTTTTTCAATGAACTTTGGATCTTTCCTGTGTCTTTCTAACATTGTGCGACAAAAAGCAACTCGGGGCTCATAATCCCGGGGCAGGAGAGGTTGAACATGCTGTATGTGGTATGGATGAAGCACATCACTTACTTGCTATTGCGCACTTTGATACCGATCAGTACTCCTTCGTTTACTGCGCATCTTTACATGTTCGTGCTTGTTGATTTCGTACTGTTACTAACTTTGGATTCGTGAACTGGACTGTTGATCGCTTGTGATTTGGATTTGGACTGTTTAATTGCTCTTCAAAACAACATTTGCTTTCCTTAGACTATCTTTAATAGTTTGATTGTGCAGTGCCGCTATGTCCGTGTACACCGTACAAGAATATGCTAACATGCACCTCATTTATGGGGAATGCAGATGCAACGCTAGTGCTGCAGCGAGACTTTACTGTGAGAGGTACCCGAATGCAGCTCGTCATCCAGATCATCGAGTGTTCACAAATGTGCACCGCTTACTGTTCTTAGAGGGCCAACTACCAAACCAATCACACGGTGAGGGAAGATCTTTCCTTCCTTACGAAGACGTGGTGCTAGGAGCTGTCGAAGAAGACCCGAGTACTTCAGTGCGTGCAATAGAACTAAAAACAGGTGTGCCCAAAAGTACAGCCCATAGAATCTTGCAAAAAAACGTGCTCCATCCATACCACGTACAGCGTGTTCAAGCTCTTCTACCCCGAGATTATGAGCCCCGAGTTGCTTTTTGTGGCATTGTGCATAAGTTAACGAGTAATCTTCTAAGTGTTATACCATTTTGGAATCCTTATTAAATGCGCCAACTTTTAAGGTTACTTGCCAAACTCTCGTAGTACATTTTTTTCCACTACAGCCAGTTAAAGTTGAGCAAAGTTTTACTTTGGAATACTTGGTTGGGAAATAAGTGGCAATTTTTCCTGAACGAGAAAAGTTGGCAGTAAGGTTGAGACACCAGTTTGAAGATGCATTAGTCATCATTACATTGTAAAAATAAAATCTAAAAAAGGTTAATATTTGGAGTAACAGGAGTTGACAGACTGCCGTAGAGAGTGAAATTTCTATATTTTTTTCAAAGACTTATAATTTTCAAAGCACATACATAAAAATTTTTTAAATATTTTTCTGATAGCTATGACTTTGCCTATCACCCGGTTTCGGCTTGACGTCGACTTCTGGGACACCCTGTATACGCAGATAATTTGCAAGACGTTATCGATCAAGGTTAAGCCACTTTTACCACCATGTTGGTAGGTATGGCCAAAGGAATGTTGACACGGGTCAGGAAACACAAGACTTATGTCTGCATACATAATCGACGAACTGTAAATCGTGGATAATGCCTTTCAATCGGCCTCCAGTACCTACGACAATTGCACAAGCTCAAGTACATTTTTAACATTAAAAAAACCAATTCCATTTTCGCTACAAAGACAATTCGAAGTCTATTAATTTGCTTGGATGCTACGATGCCTCGGAAAAATACCCGCAATCGACTGGTGATTAACATATTCTCCAAGAATCTGCCGAACCTTATACTGTATTTCGACGTTAGAATACAATTTCCATCGTCGCAGCTTGACATCTTTTTCCTTTTAAACAAAATTGTTTACCCTTAAAGATGACAATAACCTTCCAAGGACAGATCAATTCTCTGTATTCTGTATGAGAGGAAGGGCAATCAACCGAGGTCACAGCAGTTAGGCCGTACCGAGCCCCTTGTATGACCTTCCAAGCGATCGCTTCCTTAGCTGAGAGTTGCAATGCCATTTGCAAATCGAAGTTGTTGCTACTTCCTCACTAGGATATCTGATGAATTGAAAAGCTAATGAACATCTCATGGTGAAATATGTTGATCAGTGATTAAGCTGACAGCTAAAATACCCCTATTTTTCCCAGCTTCTTGATAGTGCAGAGTCATCATCTTTGATAGTACACGATATTTTTCCCACGCAACGTTTTACAGGGTGTCATAAAATTGAAGAATGATCCCGAAATTGGAAATAGGTCACACCTGGCAAATTTTTGTTTAGTAGAAAGTCTCACGGTTTTATACCGCAATAATGTTTTAAGCAAAAATCTCTTCTAGTTGAATTGTTGCCATTTCTACAAGTATCATTTATTTAGCCGGTTTTGTTCTAAAATTCAGATTTGATTGTTTAATCGACATTAGTGTTGTTTTTTCTCCCCAGGCAAACTATTCTAAAATAGTGGTCGAGGAGTGAAGTATTTACAGTTGCAGTAGTGTCCTTCAATTTCTGGAAACACACTAAGACTCTTCGGTAATCTTGTTAGACCACCGAAAATAGAATGACCTACTCTTTACTAAGATCTCACTTTTCGCTATTTTTCAAAAACATGTTTGAATGTTGCCTCACAGGAAATAGAGCCTCAATGTTTTGCTGGCCAATGAATAAAGCTAACGAAATAAAAAAAACACCTCACTTTCCAAAGAGCAAATAAAAATTGTCATCAAGTAGGTTGACTCTGTACTTTCCACGCAGTTCAAATCAATTATAATTTTGTGATACAAAAAACTACTTGACATATTTTTAAAGCACTGATTAAAGTTAGTAGTAGCAATTTTTTATTTTTTTTACATAAAATGGAAAAATATGTTGTAGTGGTAGCTACTAATATAAAAGTGTGACAAATTACCCGCACTTAGAGAAAAGTTAGCTACGAACAGGTATGAAAAAAGGATGGGCAAATTCTCGAGTGAAATCGAACTCTGTAGGCATGTTCACCTAATTACGATATATTTTAAAACAAATTCTATATAAAAAATGGACCTATATATCACACATCTCTACTGTAGTGACAAATGTATGGACAATATGTGAGAATATTAATGCTTAGAAGTGCGTAATATTACTGGAATCAGATGCTTGTTAATGATTGATGCCATAGATGCAAATTTACAACCCTTACAGCCCCCCAACCTACAAAAATTATGAAAATGAGTAGGGATCTCTGAAACATCAAAATAATAAAATTAACTCGCTTTTTATTCGTTTTTCTTTTGTTTCTTTTCTGCCCGACGCTTTTTCTCGACTACAATGCTTTTTCATCCCTTGCAATTTAGTAACCTTGTGTCAAACAGACATACAGGTACAGGCGGAAATTTGTGAGATAGTTTTTCTGGATGTACATGTCATGTAACATTCAAAAAACATATCTCATTTCTCAAAAATTGGCACGGGAATTGAAAAAATGTAAGACAAACCATCAATTTCAAGATTTAATTTTACGTATTATGAATTTGTACTTTGAAAAAGGGCACCTGAAACTTCAGTTAAGTAATTTTTTCAAAATCCGTCGACTCATTTATCGGATAACAAAAAGTTGGATCATCAGACAACGATCTAAGTTCCATAATCCATATAAAAGTTTTGATAAAAAGAGAACTTGAGAAGCCTTAATTGGAATTAAAATCGCCCACTATATTTATGCATAAGATTCAGAAAAATAACAAAATTATGTGCCACACTAATGTAGTTTGAACTTGTAAACTGTTTCAGGACCTCCGAACTTTCTTACAATTACCACAATTTTTTTAATATTTGGCTGTTAACGGTGTTGAATATTTCTGAAATATATATTAATTCAATATATTGTACTACTGACGTAACGAGCACTAATTTTTTTTTCAGATATATCGAAAGTCGTATTTGCCTACGAAATATCATTAGCAAGGAATCCAAAGTATCTCGATCTGTACATGTACAGACTGAAGCATCTAATGAGAGTAGTAAGTGGGTACGTCCTTTTGGCATTGTATTGTTGATAAG
Organism: Acanthoscelides obtectus; assembly: GCA_963669975.1. Lineage (NCBI taxonomy): Eukaryota > Metazoa > Arthropoda > Insecta > Coleoptera > Chrysomelidae > Acanthoscelides > Acanthoscelides obtectus. The sequence goes on from CAVLJG010000006.1 coordinate 9,096,555, forward strand.
GTAATTATAAGGCTATCGTTCAAATTCTTGGAAGAATAATATAACGACTTTGAGCAATTTTATCATAAGGAGTTCAACTAGTAATGTGCTTCCTAGTTAATTTTTGTGAACTAGTTCAATAGTTCTAGGAACTAGTTCACGAACGAGCTATTTTACACAAGAAAAATGTCAGTGAAAGCGGTGCCTCTCAATATTCCATGCATTCACCGGAGTTAAGCAGCGTATGGGATGCGTATTTGAATGGGCAACCGCTCCGGAACACCTCGTACTGTTGTTTTCTTTTCTATTTAATTTTTTTTTGTTAAGATGAACGTTTCAAATATAAATACTCGACGTAAACTGTCGCTCACATAGTAGATGTAGCTATGAGACATGAAAGTTTTCTAACAATCTCAGATAATGTATTCTACCTAGAGTTTCTTTTGATTTTACAAGTGTTCACTAAATAATACAAATACTAAGCTGAAAATGAAATGAAGAAGAAAGCAGGATTCTGACCTTGGCGTAAACAGATTAGTTGAGAACCATTTACAGGACAATCCTAAGATAAATCAAAATAATAAGAACAGAAAACGCATAAAAAGCAGGTGATTTCATCTAAAGAAAAAAGCAAACAAGAAAAAGAAAAAACATATCTCACTCAGGGGAGTAACATATCATAAATTATCCAAGCAATTTCTAGCTACGCCCATCCATGTGTGGACGGAATATTACTCATAAACAAATACCATTTGGGAAAATCGCAAGCATGTTATACATGACATTTGAGGGCACATTTCTAAAATACTGGCAATGCGGTGTCTCAATTTTGACCTACATATTAAAGTTGTAGATTTTGTAAATGGAATGCCTCAAATTTTATTGCATATTTGGATGAACCAATTTAAAAGAAGAAAATTGATATAATATGCTATGGGGTTTTGGTGATTAGCTACTGAGATCTAAGGTGTTTTGTCCAGAAAAACCGTCCCCTTCGGCAACCCCTCAATCCGCCATTTTGAAATTTGGAGTGCTTAGCTTTATATCAAAAAAAACCTTACACGCTTCTATCTTATTTGTTACTTTTTCGGATTTTCATTTTTGTTCATTCAGGGTGCCCAAAAACGCGAATTGTAGGAGTACTTTTTCTCAAAAATTTTAAAGGCATCACCCTGTATATTTGTGCAAGTTTGGATCAAATTTTTATAAGCTTTTTTTGGTATAAGGTTTGATTCAGATAAAATCACTAGATTTTGAGTTGTTAAGCTTTTAATAAAACAACACTAAGTCTGCAGATTTGACGTAAAAACTAATAACAATCAGAACAGTATAAATCAGCTTCAATTGTAATAGAGAAAAACAACTATAACAACATCATAAACAAACAACTATCACTACTCAAGACCTAATCTACAAAAACTGCTCGAAAATATCTCCACCATGTTGAATACACAGCCGTAGTTTTTGAATGAATGACCGTTGCACATCCCTCAGCATGTGTTCCCTTATGTTCAGAAAAGCATCCTTAATTCTTTCTCTCATATTTTCCAGGGTAGTTGGTGGATATTCATAAACCTCTTGCTTAACGTAGCCCCATAGAAAGAAGTCGATCGGTATCATATCTGTTGATCTAGGAGGCCAAGATATAGGCCCATCACGAGCAATCCAATGATTATTACTCCCGATGGCCAAATAGTTACGCACACGATTATGATAATGCGCAGGTGCGCCATTATGTTGGAAGTACATATGCATTCGAGTTTGCAGGTTGACATCCTCCAACAGCAAAGGCAAATGCTCGATCAAACAATTCAAGTATTCTGTACCTGTTAATCTGTTGTCGAAAAAGAATTTCCCGATAACTTGTCTGCCAATAACTCCTCCCCAAACATTCAAGCTCCATTTATTTTCGAAATCTATTTGCCTAACCCAGTAAGGGTTTTCCATCGCATAATAGTGCATGTTATGCCTGTTGACAACACCAATGCTGTTAAAAGTTACATCATCGCTAAAAAGAACCTCGTTCAAGAAAGTAGTGTCTTCACTCACTTTATTTGGCATTATCCTACTAAACTCCATTCGAGCTGCGAAATCCTAAGGATGATGCAAGCATAGGTGATATGGATGGTACCTACGCTCGCGAAGCTTCACTCACCTTTTGAGCTATGTGGAACGAAAAATTAAGTTTATGGTCAAAAACTACACCCAAATCCTTAATTGAGTTATAACGATTTACGTAAGCGTCCCCAATTTTATAATTAAATTTACAAGCATAAGTTTTCCTGGAAAAGCTGACTACACTACACTTAGACGCATTAAGAAATAAATTATTCTCGTCACACCAAGCCGCTAGAGAATCAAAATCACGCTGAAGTGCAATACAATCAGTCTCAGACTCAATAATCCTGAATAATTTAAAATCATCCGCAAAGAGGAGCTTATTACAACTTAAATAATGCACAACATCATCAATACATAAGGTAAACAATAAAGGACCAAGATTTGAACCCTGAGGCACTCCCGATTTAGTTATATACTGGCACGACTTGAAACCGTTAAAAGTAGCATATTGCTTCCTTTCGTGAAGATAACTTGTAATGAGTGCTAAAGCTGATGAATGGAGTACATAATATAAAAGTTTATTCAAAAGTATTCCATGGTCCACCCTATCGAACGCTTTAGCAAAATCGGTATATATACTAAGTGACATATAAATTCGAACACCCAGTTTAAATGGTTTTATTTTAATAAAAGTTGGTGAATGTATTTATCTTACTGTAAATAACAAGTGAAAAAATTTTCAGCCTTATCAGTTGGACATTCCGGTTTTTATACTGCTTTTTTTTAATTCACTAACGCTCTAAAAATGAATATTTCAGCCGCAGTAAAGAATCAACGTTGGCGGATTTTGGTTTTTGACATCCTTTACGATCGGTTACGATGCCTAGAGTACGGAGACCTGTACGATTTCGTCAACTTAGTGAGTTTGATAGGGGCCGTATAGTGGGACTTCGGGAAGCTGGACTTTCTTTTCGGGCAATTGCAGTTAGAGTGCAAAGAAGTGTAGACACTGTGGTTAGGTGTTGTCAGGCATGGCTTCGAGAAGGCCGTACGCAAATAGCAAGGAGCACTGGACGCCGCCGTAGAACAACAGACCGTGAAGATCGCCGCCTAAGATTATTGGCCTTAAGGGACCGTTTCTCCACTACCAGGTCCATTGCAAATGAATGGTTTGCAGAACACGGAAGACCTATTGGCATGCGAAGTGTTTACCGACGAATGAGAAGTTTTGGCTTGTTTTCATACCGGCCACACTGGGTCCTCCCTTTAACTCGAGAACACCGACGTAATCGCCTTGAGTGGTGCAGACAGCGGTCACTCTGGGATCAGGAATGGAACAGTATTGTCTTTAGTGACGAGTCTCGATTTGTTTAGGCATGCACGATGGTCGTGCCAGGGTTAGAAGGCGACGTGGTGAAAGGAGGAATCCACAGTTTTTTGTTGAAAGACATGTTCATCACACTGTTGGAGTTATGATTTGGGGTGCTATAGCTTATGGTTCCAGGTCACCTTTAATCTTCATCAGAGGTAACATGAACGCGCAGCGTTATATCCACGAAGTTCTAGAATCCCACCTTTTACCTTATCTTGACACCCTGGCAGATCCAACTTTCCAACAAGATAATGCCCGACCACATGTTGCAAGAGTCACAATAGACTTCTTTCAACATAATGATGTCACATTGTTACCATGGCCACCAAGATCTCCCGACTTATCCCCAATTGAGCACGTGTGGGATATGATGGGTAGGAGATTGCTCAATTTGCAACGTCCTCCTCAGACTCTAGAAGCACTTCGAGAGGAGTTGGTGGTTGCCTGGAATGAGATACTACAGGAGGACATTGACCACCTGATCAGAAGCATGCCTAGGCGCGTTGGAGAATGCGTAGCACATCAGGGTGCATCCACACATTATTAAAGGTCAAAGGGCTTCAAAGCAGTGCAATCATTTTGAAATTTTTATCATTTACTTATTATGCTTCATTAAGTACTTATACAAAATTTTATTAAAATAAAACCATTTAAACTGGGTGTTCGGATTTATATGTCACGTAGTATACTACATCTAGTTGACCTTGCCGATCGACACATTCAATAGCGAACTGAGTGAAGATTGTTAAATTAGTTGCTGTGAATCTCTTAGTAAAGGGGAACAGAGATCTATGAATTGCGGAGTAAACTCTATTATGCAATATTATCTCCAGCAATTTGGAGAAATTCGACAATATTGCCACCGCTCTATAGTTTTTAATATCAGTATTATCCCTTGATTTGAAAATCTTTTGTATCTCCATCTGTGCCACGCGAGCGGCTTTTTTTCGAGTGCTGAGCAAGCAGTCTTATCACCAGAAAAAAACTAGAAGCCGATAAAGTTATAAAACTAATGTTTTTAAATTGATATTTATAGTTAATTTACATTTTCATCCTATCATTTCAATGTTTAGTGGTTTCAGCCTTTATCATCTTTTTCATAACTTCTAGGCAACCAGTTATACAACCTTCTGCTTGCGGTTGTGTTTTCTTTCTCCTTTTACCTATCTCGTTCTCCTTCATTCGCGCACAATTATTTCGATTAGATCCTGTAATATCAGTCGTTCGTGGTGAACAAGTGAACAAATTTTTCAAGGAATGATGAACTAATTCAATTAGTTCAATCATAAGAATCGTTCGACTGAACTAGTTAGTTCGCGAGCTACACACCACCAAGTTTAGCTAGAGAAATAACTAGTATTTTACTGTATCTCATTGTAGAGCTTAAAAATAGCGTAACTCGACGACATATTTGTTCTATGGTTGCTTTCCATAAGAAAGTAGGGAAGAACAAACCAATTGTCCTTTATTCAGAACTAATGCATACATCCAATTGCTTCGAACTTTTTGAGACTTATTCATGTTTCTGTATAGTATGTTTCTATGAATGCTATGAAAATTCAAGCCCCATGGATGCTAACGAACGGATTCAAACAACGACGGCATTGTAACGAACGTCATGTCAGTACTGATAGCGTTCGCCACTGGTAAAATGCAATACTACAGAAGCAAAACTAATTCAGTTTGATTATGTGATTATTTGTCAATTTTTTGACTTTCGAAGTTTTTCCCCCAGTCCACTAATTTAGTCCAAACTGGGAACCATTTTGAGGTTATAGCGTATCTTGCACCGTGAAAATCCTTGGTGCACAAGTAATACGCCTAGTGCAATGCACTTTGTAATAATTTTCCCAGTGGAACAACGCATGATGACAGAAAAATGTACTGAGAAAAGTGGGTAGATAGTGTAAAAGCACATATCTGTGGAAAGCGCTACGGATCGAATGAACAGTTACATTTTCCGCTTCGTGGTTGGTTGTTGTCATTTACACTTTCTATTTTGATCATGGAGCAGGATAAATCTGAAAATAACGACCTCAACACTTAACGCCTGACTCAGGGCGTAGTAATCGGAGTGTACCAGCTACTGTGCATGCGCAGGAATCTGAGGTTAGGGAATATTTCAAACTCAAACTGACAACATGTCCTGATTCCATAGTGTGATACTAAACTAAATCGTCAAATCTCCCACGTAGGGCCCTAGAAGCTAATCAGCTAGATGCAAACTTTCAGGTTTTACGAATAACTTCTGTTTTCATAGTTATATATCTCATTTTTGGCAGGTGATCTTTCTTATCTTTATCTTAAATCTGCTGGATCTCCCTCTCACCAAGTTTGTTTTTCAACACGTTACCTTTTCTAAAACACCTGAAACAAATTCTTGCATATTTCGGTCATCTTCAGTGACTTCGTCCATTAATCTGCACGGAATATGGACAAAATTTTAGTTTTTCACCAGTATTTTGAAGAATAGCAGGAATTCTAAACAACGAATATGTTACTGTTCCCCCTCGTTAAGCAATTCACCACCGCACAAAGGTAGGCTTTTCAACAGTTCTTACCAAATAGCCAAATAACAGTAACAGATTTGCGGCTATTTACACCAAAATAGTTGAGTTAATTTACAAAGAGCTAAATGGCAATCGATTTGTTGGTGTTCATTATAGCGGTGATCTGTCAAACCACAGAGTTGCCAGATCGATCGAACATTCGCTCACAGCAAGCGCCAAAAATCTCTAAGAATTGCTACTTTTTCAAAAAAATCCCCAAATAACAGTTATCCCTCAAAAATTAAAGTAAAAATCATCCAACTTGGCAACCCTTCAAAGCACGACTGTCACTCCAGGTTTTTACATCACATTAATGTGGCGTCTTCTGATATACAGGGTGGCGCATCGAAAATGAAACAGACGCATTTACTGGCAGCTCAGTTTTTTTTTGAAAAAAGCTCAGATCCGTCGACACAAGTTTGGCGACAAATCTCGTTAACACGTGCAGCACGCGCACCCCCAAAATCTTAAATGGAAAGGGAGGTCGAGTGATACTTTATTTTAATGTCTTTAAATTCCCTTTACAATGATATAAAATTAATGTACTTCAGTAAATGCGCCTGTTTCGTTTTCGATGCGCCACCCTGTATAGACTCAATGTATTTTTATAATGTACATATAGTATTCTTGGTGAGATAATGTATGTAACTATTGTGTGTTACAGTATTCGCTCGTTTGGAACAGCAGTTATAAGTGCGTGTTATGTGGCAGATGGCAGGCTTGATGCTTACCAGTGTGATGGTTTGTACCCGTGGGACGTTGCTGCGGCGGGTCTTATTGTTACAGAAGCTGGAGGCCATATCTGTGATACTTCAGATTCAGGTACTGTTACCAGAAGTACTTAAGAGTTCTTAAAAGATTCTATAGACTCAATATTTCTATATAGATTAGACGTCATCAACGCCATTGCATTAGTTATATAGCGAGAGCCCCTCGTATATCTTCCTAATCGGTGTACTTATATCTTATCTTAGTAATCAACCCTATGTTATATATTGGTTGTGCCCTTCAGGCATCAGTTTAATCCTATTACTCTTCAATTGGGTTAGGTTTGCTAACATATCGTTGTTAGTCGAAACATTGTATTTATATTAGAATAAAGTATCAAATCCTTGTAAGCCGTTTTTTGAAAACGCGAGTCCGCGACGCGATACCATCATTCATTGAAGATCAATAAATAAGAAGTAGCGATTTGCGGTGTGCAGTCTAGTTTGGAATTCTTCACATGCACTAAACAGAATCACTATGGAGAAAATATTCCAAATAACGTCATCGAATTATTATGATAATATTATGTTAAAACTCTTGTTTCAGGAAAGGCTTTTGATTTGATGGACCCGAACTTTTTGGTGGCTGCGTCGAAAGCATTAGCTGACGAATTTTTGATTCACGAAAAGAAAGCAGACGAGGAAAGGATTAATGCTAAGAATATCAAAGCGATATTCGCTTGAAAATGATTGTACATATTTCCTCCATTTGTATATACTTAGAAACAGGTATTTAATCATTAAATGTAAAAACATTAGAATAAAGTCTTAAGATAGTACGCTGTTGATATGACACTGATTTCACAAACTGTGTTATCTTTTGATTTCAGATCATATACTAAGTGACATATAAATCCGAACACCCAGTTTAAATGGTTTTATTTTAATAATAATGCTCTAAAAATGAATATTTCAGCCGCAGTAAAGAATCAACGTTGGCGGATTTTGGTTCTTGACATCCTTTACGATCGGTTACGATGCCTAGAGTACAGAGACCTGTACGATTTCGTCAACTTAGAGAGTTTGATAGGGGCCGTATAGGGGACTTCGGGAAGCTGGACTTTCTTTTCGGGCAATTGCAGTTAGAGTGCCAAGAAGTGTAGACACTGTGGTTAGGTGTTGTCAGGCATGGCTTCGAGAAGGCCGTACGCAAAGAGCAAGGGGCATTGGACGCCGCCGTAGAACAACAGACCGTGAAGATCGCCGCCTAAGATTATTGGCCTTAAGGGACCGTTTCTCCACTACCAGGTCCATTGCAAATGAGTGGTTTGCAGAACACGGAAGACCTATTGGCATGCGAAGTGTTTACCGACGAATGAGAAGTTTTGGCTTGTTTTCATACCGGCGACACTGGGTCCTCCCTTTAACTCGAGAACACCGACGTAATCGCCTTGAGTGGTGCAGATAACGGTCACTCTGGGATCAGGAATGGAACAGTATTGTCTTTAGTGACGAGTCTCGATTTTGTTTAGGCATGCACGATGGTCGTGCCAGGGTTAGAAGGCGACGTGGTGAAAGGAGGAATCCACAGTTTTTTGTTGAAAGACATGTTCATCACACTGTTGGAGTTATGGTTTGGGGTGTTATAGCTTATGGTTCCAGGTCACCTTTAATCTTCATCAGAGGTAACATGAACGCGCAGCGTTATATCCACGAAGTTCTAGAACCCCATCTTTTACCCTATCTTGACACCCTGGCAGATCGAACTTTCCAACAAGATAATGCCCGACCACATGTTGCAAGGGTCAAAGGGCTTTAAAGCAGTGCAACCATTTTGATATTTTTATCATTTACTTATTATGCTTCATTAAGTACTTATACAAAATTTTATTAAAATAAAACCATTTAAACTGGGTGTTCGGATTTATATGTCACTTAGTATAGTTGCGTAATATTATATTATATAATACCATTAACAAAGTGATGGAATGTAACAATTCAACAATTGTTGTTGACTTTCATGGACACTAGGCTGTATTTCTTGGGTCAACTGAATTTTATATGGCTGCAAATGCATGTCTTTTTCTTAAAATAATGCATAATGACGTGCGACGAATACCTAGTTCTTGAGAACGATGTCTGGTAGACGTGTCAGGGCGCCCCGCTATATTTTCACGAACTCTCTCAATATTTTCCGGAGTACGAACAGTTCGAACACGGCTCGACCTTGGCAAATCTTGTTTGTTCAAATTTCCGCACCAACTGACGAATGATGTTGACACTGGGCACATCATTTGGACCGAAATCTTGTCGTAGCCTCCGAATCGTTGCAATAATCGGCTCATTATTTATTTAAGTAAAACGTTTTAACAATACGGACGCGTTGTGGGATCGTGTAGCGCTCCATGATGAATTGGACACATGTGCTTTAAAAAACTACTCAGCGCCACCTACCGAAATGCGTGTATCAAATTTGGCGCGCAATTTAAATCAGTCCAACCTAAAGATAGCTTATGTTTTACACTCTTTTGGATATTGAAGTATAAAATATATATTTTACTAAAAGGGTTTGGATGTGAAATTTTAAACGATTTAATCGTGATAAAACCTAATTTAAACGAAAGCCAAATTCTTTTTTTACATTCAGCTTTAAAAAACTTAAGATCACAGTAAACATCGTATTATTGGCAACGTTGGAAACTTAACACCTTCTACGGTGACAAAAGGAGCCCGTACTGATCTGTTTCGATTGGTTCCCTTATCGATGCAGAATAGATAGAACAGGCGAATAGGTAAACAGGGTGGCGCATCGAAAACGAAACAGACGCATTTACTGGCAGCTCAATTTTTTTTTTGGAAAAATGCGCAGACCCGTCGATTTTGTTTTCGAGGGGGACACAAGCTTTTCAAAAAATCACTTAATGAAGACGATTTTGATCGGCGATTACAATTTTGTGAAGATATGAGTGAACGAATTATAAACGATGAACATTTTCTATTCGACACTTGCTTTTCCGATGAATGTTCCTTTTTCTTAAATGGCGTAGTAAATCGTCATAACTGCCGATATTGGTCCGATTCTAATCCCAGAATTTATCATGAGGTTCATACACAGCAGCCACAAAAATTAAATGTTTGGCCTCTTATTTTTGGCGATCATTTAGTTGGTCCTTTTTTCTTACCTGAAAATTTGACCGGTGAAATGTATTTGGAATTACTGGAAGACGCCATAGATCCTGCATTAACAGCCATAATTGAAAATCAGAATGATCGGCGGTACATTGCGAATAGGTTGATGTTCCAACAGGATGGTGCCCCACCACATTACGCATTACGTGTTCGACGATATTTAGATCAGACGTTTTCAGATCGATGGATTTGTAGAAGAGGTGCCATTGAGTGGCCCCCAAGATCGCCAGATTTATCACCTTTGGATTTCTTTATGTGGGGTCATTTAAAAAGCAAAATATATGCTACTCAGCCAAGATCATTAGAAGACCTGCGACAAAGAATTGTGAATGACTGCCTTCAAATTACTCCTCAAATATTGCAAAATGTGCGGCAACGTTTTGAGCAAAATCTTTATTATTGGATGGAGAGTCATGGTGGCCATTTTCAACATTTACTTGTATAACGGGTCAGTTCATTCTTCATTTTTAAATTACTTAGCTGCCAAATGTATTGATGTCCACTAATGATGATGGATTAGTTTTATTTGTTATTTGTTTTATATGTATTTTACATCATTATAAATGGAATTGAAAGACCTTTAAAATAAGGTATCACTCTACCCATCTTTCCATTTAAGATTTTAGGGTTGGTGTCACCCCCGCCCAGGGGGCAGCACGTGTTAACATGATTTTTTTCCAAACTTGTGTCCTCCTCAAAAACACAATCGACGGGTCTGAGCGTTTTTCCAAAAAAAAACTGAGCTGCCAGTAAATGCGTCTGTTTCATTTTCGATGCGCCACCCTGTATCTGATTATTGGAAATAGCTGGGAAAACTGTAACATAAGCGGCTTTTAAGTATCTTCGCAGTCTTGGTGTCTCCAAAAATAATTATGTTTCTCAGACCTCATCATAAAGATCAGTAAATTTGGATGTAGCTAATTTCAGTTTATCAGCATTCGCCAAAAGCAAAATATTTGTACGATCTCGAACAATGAAGCCAGGTCTTGAAGAGACTTCGATCTTGTCTGGAGTTCACCTTGACCGGGTGGGTGACACACGGTGCGGGCCACCCCCCCCTCCCCCCTGAACCATTGTAACACTCCTATGAACGACACCATCGTTTGTTTCAAATTATACTCACCTGTCTTTGCGGGTACCCCTGTCCATGAGGAGGCATGTCAGGATGTCCTTGACCTGGAGGCGGTCCCTGATGATGAGGCGGGCCGGGTTGATGATGCGGAGGTCCCGGTTGGCTTTGGTGATGGGGCGGGCCAGGCTGCCCCTGATGATGCGGAGGCGGTTGCCCTGACATCATCATATGGGGCGGTGGAGGTGGACCGCCCATTGGGTTGTGACCGTGTGGGGGTGGCATGTGGGGAGGCATTGGACCGTGTCCTGCAATAAAATTATATTCGAACCATGGGAATTATCTACAAAAGTCCGTGGAGCAAAGAAGAATGAGTAACAGTACATGGTTCTTGGAAGATAAAGAATTTATACTGTGGTTGATGAATCTCCATGTTCCACCGACCGTTAAATGAAGTCACGCGAAAGATTCACTGACGTTTTGGCCATCTCTGTGGCCTTTTTCAAAGTACTAGAATGGTACATCACGAACGCATTATAAACAGTTACTAAATTTGGTATTTAGGGTCATAAAAATTTAATTTATCATAAACAAATTCGTCATTGTCTGTCAGAGCAGTCCGTAGGACTTTTCCTCCTGGTTGAAGTATTGCAGGTCAGAAAGAAAGAAGGGAAGAGGAAAGAAAGGAAGGAAGGAGAGCAAAGAGAATTGCGTCAAGTTAAGGGGTGCCTTGGCATTGTGATCTAGTCTTCGAGAATTTTAAATTAATTCTGAAATCGATTCAGAGATTCGTAGTTGAAGAAAAATTATAATTTTGCTTGTGCCTAAAGTGGCACGATTTACTTTGTTAACAGTGCGAGCCCCTGCCTTGTCTGCTTATGAACTTGCTCGACTGTGTAGTCTACTGACTTGCGCGACAAGGGGTTGCTAAGCGACTCCGCTTGACTATGTTGCTTTTGTTCTTTGATGTTGTCTCTTAGATAAGTGATGTCATGGTCTCTCTGAAAGGTATCATTGGGCGTTAGTGATCGTATACAAGGTCCTGTTCTGCGACTCCTGCAGGTTTCGCAAATTCGTTTTGTCGAGAAAACACCAAACCGCACGTGCGTAACTGATGGCTGGTCTGACAAACATCTTGTATAGCCGAACTTTCTTTTCCACACTTGATTTTGAGGTTCTACATAGCATATGGTAGAGTTGCCGTAACAAACATTTAGTTTTTAACGCTTCAGTGTGCTTCTGCCAGGTCAACCTCTTGTTAAGAGTGACACCAAGATACTTAGCACAAATTTCCCATGGTACGCGAGCTCCGTGCCCTAAAACCTCACACGGGGCGCCGCTACGCTTTTAATACAATAGATTGCTTGCGTTTTCGAATGATTAATTTTGATCAGTCATTCCACCCCCGGACTGTGAAGCCTGTCGTGAACCAGATTCCCAGCACACGACTGGGATACTTGGGCACTGTTATCAGTATGGAGATAGAGTTTACAGTTAGTGGGACAAGGGACGTCATAAACCAAAATTGAATGCAGGATTGGTCCAAGAACCTTTCCCTGAGGGACACCGGTTCTGATGGGCCATGTTCTCGGCAGAATGTTATTAATTTTAATCCGAAACTTCCTAATATCAAGGAAAAATTTTAAATGTTTTATGAGTCAGAAGAGGAAGCCATTTTGGATCCATTTATTGTAGTATGATCATACTGTATAATAATTTGTTATTAGAAACTTGTTAGGTATTGCAAGTAATATAATTCATCGGAAATGCTGCGCTGGGCAGAGGAATGACCGAGGTACCTTTCTATAGGGTGTCCGGTAAGTAGTACGACAAAAAAGTAGGGACGATAGGCGAAGGGCAGATCTACAACATACCAAAAAATGACGCTAGTAAAAGTTTCACTGTTTTGGAGATATTAATTTTTTGTCTCTCTTTTTTTAATCTATCTTTTGTTGTTGTGCCTAGATATAACAGGATATCTGTTTGTTTTTTTTGCAAAATATTCTCAGATAGTTGGTCTGCTATTTGAAATATCATTTTCGATAAATACAAGTAGGTAAATTAGACAAACTAATTTCTTCTTCGTAATTTTTATTTTAGAAAACTGTTTTATTCAACTTTGGTATTCAGCTAGTGCAAACTACTGCGATAAATTGCCTGCTTAATCAGCGATAAAAGTAAGATCAAACGAGGACATTTTTCGAAACAGACAAAAAAATCAATATCTCAAAAACGGTGAACTTTTACTAGGGTCATTTTTTGGTATGTTGTAGATCCGCCTTTGGTCTATCTACCCCATTTTTTGTCGTACTATTTACCGGACACCCTGTATATACATTTTAAACAGAATAAGGTTGATCATCCTGAAATCAAGTTGTGTCACTAAGGGCGCAAAGCCCGAAATAGATAAATCTATTACATTATAGATCTGTGCCACACCTTGTCAAATCCTCAAAAGGACTCGAAAGCTAACCTTTAGAGCTTTTCAATGTGGTCTAAGGTCAGCTTCAGTTTTTCAGCTGGATGCGTAATTTACATATACAAGGTGATACAGAAAGTTGTTGAAGAAACTTAAGGGCAGGGAAAACTCGACCATAACATGGAAATTACCCGCTTTCTGGCATGTGGGATATTCGAAATGCGCATTTTTAATGGTTTTGTAAGAGAATAAGTATTGATTTTCATCAAAACGATAGGTATTGGTTCTGCTTAATAAATGAATGTTTGAGTGAATCGTTACGCTCGTTGGAAAAGGGCCAGCTCGATTACTGTTTTTTTAAAAGCAATGTTCAGATTCATGTAAAATATAATTGTCCCACAAAGGCGCGGCTGACCGAAAAACACCAAAAGGCAACTTTAATACGAACGCGATTAATTGTACGTGCATATGTACATCTAGACGGGGCTCCTACAATCACGAGAACCATCTGCTGAGGTAGCGAGGGGTGAAAAGGAAACGAGGGTGGGCTGGGCCTAGACGGTCGTCGGCGATACTTTAAAATAGGAAAGGATGATTGCGGGTGCATACCAAGGTAAATTTTTATAATAACAGAGTCGGATTTCGATTAGCGATCTAGCCTGTAAATCGTTTCCTATTTTGGTACTCGGCAAGTGATCATTTAGTATTTTTCTCCCCTTGTTACTGTTCGTCGATATTGTGTTGTTGAATTGTTGTGCTGTACTCTTGTTGGTGTGATTGTACTTGAGTGCCTTTTTTTATCAAGATTGATAATGGACAATAAAAGGTCATATGCGACCATTTTAATTACGAATGCAGTGAGTTTAATTCATGATGAGGTCAACAATAGTGTGGCGCAGTTCAACTCTATAACCGCAAAATACATTGGGGAGTCAGCGAATAAATTATTGCAAGAAGAGGTCATACCGTGGATGATATGCTGCACCTGTAGTGAGCCACAATACCCAGCGGCCTGTCTATGTGGTCCAAATACATTTGCGTTCTAAGCTTAGTCCAACCTCGCTTATCACTTAGATGGAACAAAGACTCAAACACAAGAATCATGAAAAGAAACTCAGGCCAAAAAAAGCCGATTTCAAAAAATTACTAACAATTCGGATAGCAATTCCAAAGAAAATGAATAGTTTTATGGCGAATTCTGTCAAAAACCTGACATGAACAACATTAATTTGGAGGTTGCTAAGCTAGAATTTTTAGGGAAACTTAAAAAAAGTGACGACGAGATTTTGCAGATCGAACAAGTCACCAAATCACAGGACTGTACTTTGTGGCGCCTTCATCGGAAGATAAGGTTGACAGCGTCTCGATTTGGTGAAGTTTGTAGAAGAAGGTAGACAACAATCTGTAAAGTTCTAGTAAACTCCATCATGTACCCAACAGAGTTTTCTAGTAAGGCAATAAAAAAGGCAATACAAAAATCATTGGACACGGCAGTTCAATCTTGTGGTTTGTTTATTGATCGCACAAGTCCATTTCTGGCAGCATCGCCTCCATCTACCTATTACAGTAGACAAGAAATGTACTTAATCCAAGTATAAACCTACCTGTTTATTGCTTTGCAAAAACTAACAAACTATTTCCTCTTATTTTGAAGGCATAAGATATTTTTATGACCCTCGAGCAATTGTCACCATGTACCACATAACCCTTGTAAACATAATTGTGTTTATTGACATGAATAAACGAATTTGAATTCGAGTTCTTGAATTTATTTTACTAAAGACATGAAATTATTTGAATACATTTTTTCTTAGTCGGAACGCACCGTCGCGTCGCTTGGACTGGCAGGACGAAACAGTAGACGAATTTCGCCCAAAAACCGATTTGCACTTCACAGCTTACCTTTGCAGCGTGCTAAAAACGAAGTCCACAGGGTGCTAACGTTCCACTTTTTCGATTTTATCCACTAGGATCTTTTTAAAATATCAAGAAGTTGAGCACAAATAGTAAGCATTTCAACCCACCATAAATCTTGCGCAAAGACAAAATTTTGTAAAAAGCTCTGATAGCACCTTAGACAATTATGTACTGCTTATATCCAGAAAAACATCACAAACTGCACAACACAAATTGAAGGTAACGGCGAAATGGGTACATTTCACGGGCCATGAAGTTCAAATGAAAATGCAGGTATAAAATCTACCAAATTATTGTTCTCAAAAACATATTTCCTTGACATATCGATAATGTTAAAGTTCCACGCTAAATTCCCTTATACTTGACTGCAGTGGTATCCGAATTCATTCTTCCCTACTGTCGGCAATTGCAGGTAGATCTGTTGGCTCTTGGTGTCAAACCTATAGAGCAGGTACCGATTTTTTCAAATCGTGAGCACCTTATTCGTCGGATTTTCGCTACTTAAATTTCCTGCAACGTGTTTCACTGATATCAAAGATGCAACATTTAGAATCACCTTCCCCCAACCCCCACTTTTTAAGCAGTACATTTTTTTTATGTCAATAATAAGGAACCCGTGTAACGTCAAAGACGGAGTTTCAGCAATTTTTACTTTTTCTTTTTTGCCTATAGCACCCTTGCCATTCGACTAAAACTACAAAGCTTTGGCATACTAGTAACCCCGTGTGGAAATTTCATAAAAATATGAGCGGTAATTTCCAAGTTGATGCTGAGTGATATAGTTTTTCGTGATGTAGATGACATATGACTTAAAAAAACACACATTTTCGCGCTTCGGAATTGACTCTTTATTTTTTGATATTTTTGAATGAAATTTTCATAGTGTGCTGAAAATAAAACCTCACAGGGTGCTATAGAGCCACTTTTTCATTTTTTTCAGTAGATTCTTTTTAAAAAAATCGCGAAGTTGAACAGAAAAAGTGCGCACTTCAACGCATCATAAAACTTGTGCAAAAACAAGATTTCAAAAAGTGCTCCTATAGCACCCTGGGCAACTATCTTCTGACCATACTGTAATGAATTTCATTCAAAAATATTGAAAAATGAAGTGTCAGTTTCGAAGCAGGTGAACCCTTGTAAATGGCTTGAAACTCACTGCGTCGGAGCCGCCTTAATGTTACTTGGTATTGGGTTTGATCTGCTTTCCTGAGCTTATGAAAATAATTACCTGGGCTGATAGGAGCATGACCAGTAATAGGCATTGGTGAGTGACCAGATACGGAAATCGGAGCATGCGATACAGGTATAGGCGAGTGTCCAGACACAGGAATTGGTCCGTGACTGGATACAGGGATCGAAGGGTGACCTGGACCGGGCATAGGACCGTGCCCTGAGACCGGTATCGATGGATGACCAGAACCTGGAAAGTAAAATTTGTTTTACTGTCTCCACATAAAGATTTTAAGACGCAAATTGGCAAATCATTAAGGGTTACAAAAATCTGTCTGTTTCTGTCATGCAAAATATAACACGTACCGTGAAATGGGGTGAATAGAAACTGCTGGGTGAATAGCAACAAAAACGGGAAACTTCTTTTAAAAAAAATCAACATTGGAATTAAACCTCCCAACGCTTCAAATTTGTTCTCAAACGGTCAACAGATGTCGCCATAACTGCTTTAACAGGCCAAAGATGTTTTATGCTGGCAGCCCTGATTGCAGTAGCAACCACCCGTCGGAGTGAACACATGAGCCTTTTTCATCACTAGCAAAACTTTATTCACAGTGGTTAGCTAAAAACAGGTAAGACATTGAGTTTTTGGTTAAAGTAGCTTTAAGGTGCCTGGTTCACATTGCCTATTTCAGAAATTGCTTGTCTTGCTTATTTTTTTTGCTATGATGTAATATAATACATAACCACACTTTTAAGTAATTTTGGGGTGAATAGAAACACGCTGTTTCTATTCACCCGCTGTTTCTATCCACCCCATAACTGTTTTTTCTTTTGCAGGAAAATGCCTCGCGTTTATAAACCAGACCCTCGAGGTAAAACATATAAGAAAATTGATGAAAAAACTCTAAAAATAGCCCTTGCTTCAATTGACAACGGGATGAGTTATAGAGTGGCTCACGAAACATACAACATTCATTATTCTGTGCTTTATCGGCACCACAAAAACCGAAATCTGAAGCTTCATGGAGGACAAACAGCCCTAACCAAACAAGAAGAAGATATTTTAGTCCATCAACTAATAGTTTGTTCCGATTGGGGGTATCCACTTGACCATTTGGACGTCAGGATGATGATAAAAAATTACCTAGACAGTAGAGGTAAAACAATAACGAGATTTAAAGATAATATCCCTGGCAGAGACTTTGTCTATTCTTTTTTTAAAACGTCACAAAAATGAATTAAGATCTAGAATCTGCCAAAACATCAAGCGCTCAAGAGCTGCTGTTTCTCCCAATACTATCAATGCTTATTTTGACAATTTAGCCACGGAGTTGAAAAATGTACCGCCATCAAACATAGTAAATTACGACGAAACAAATTTAACTGACGATCCGGGTAGAAAGAAAGTAATCTCGAAAAGGGGCTGTCGCTATCCAGAACGTATTTGCAATACGTCGAAGTCAGCCGTTTCTATTATGTACGCTGCTTCAGCTGATGGAAAATTTTTCCCACCATACGTGGTTTACAAAGCTAAAAATTTGTATACATCTTGGACAGTTGGAGGACCAAAGGACGTCAGATTTAATAGAAGTCCATCAGGTTGGTTTGATGCGATTTCCTTCTCAGATTGGGTAGAGAGCACTGCCATACCTGCAGTAAAAAATCTAACGGGAAAGAAGTACTTAATTGGCGATAATCTGAGTTCACATTTTTCTGCAAGTACGGTATCTCTTTGCGAAGAAAATAATATTTCATTTATATTCCTCCCGGCTAACTCTACTCATCTGACCCAGCCTCTGGACGTGGCATTTTTCCGGCCTCTTAAAACAGCCTGGCGACAGAGCCTTGAAAAATGGAAAATGGGGGCTGGTTCAAAGCATTGCACGGTTCCAAAGGGCAGATTCCCTTTCTTGCTAAATGACTTGTCAAAGGCTATTGAGCCTAATGCTGGAAAAAATATACAATCTGGCTTTAGAAAGTGTGGAATTTTTCCACTAAATAGGGATCAAGTCTTGGGACGCCTTCCGCAGCAAAATCTTGACGAGACAAATGATGAGAATCAGAACATTGAAGAAGGACTTAATAACTCTTTGGTAAACCTTCTAAGAACAATGAGATATGGCGATGGTCAAAATGTGAAGAGTCGACGTCGTAAAA
Organism: Acanthoscelides obtectus; assembly: GCA_963669975.1. Classification (NCBI taxonomy): domain Eukaryota; kingdom Metazoa; phylum Arthropoda; class Insecta; order Coleoptera; family Chrysomelidae; genus Acanthoscelides; species Acanthoscelides obtectus. The sequence goes on from CAVLJG010000006.1 coordinate 9,115,147, forward strand.
TTCAAGTTCCTGCTGGCAAAAGCGTTACAAGTGCAGATTTTGAAAGCACGTTGGATAAAGACGATCAAGAGGATACTGATTTGGAAAGAAGTATGGAAACCTTAGATGAAGATTCAGACCCGGAAATGAATTTGCCCCTTATTAATTTCATGCCAATAATAGCAAAAGCTCAAGATCATTCTTCAAGTGAAGACTCTGACATGGAAAAAGATCAAGATCATTCTTCAGATGCAGACTCAGAAATGGACACTTCACTACCAAGTTTCACCGATAAGTCCGAGAATAAGTTGGATACAAATAATTCATCAGCATCAGTCTGCTTTGAGGGTAAATTGTTTCGATGTGTTTCTCCTATTTCGCTTGATTTAATAGATAAAGGAACTTGGCTTCTGGTGTGTTTTCCAACAAAATATCGAAATAGACAAAGAAATAAATATTTTATCGGACAAGTCATTAATATTACAGAAAATGACATTGAAGCCACTTTCTTAAGAAGTCGCCCCACCAAACACTCGTCAGGATATATTTATGGATTTCCAGAAGTTCCGGATGTTTCCACCTTTCATTTTAGCCAGGTTGTTGGAGAGGTTTTCCCAGTTCATGACGAGATAGAAGCATCTACGTCAAGAAGAGACATTTTAAAATTTAATTTGCATCAAAGTTGTTTAATTTAAATAATATGTTTAAACTTGTTACATTTCTATAGAAATAAATGTTTTTTTTTGTAAAATTGGTGTTTTTGTCAGTTTTTTTTGTGTATTTATATTTTTTTATCAATTTAAAAATTTTTTCAGGTTTTTCTATTCGCCTTCGTGTGGGTAGAATAGCAAATTTGACCAATTTAAATGGGTGTTTCTATTCACCCCACATTAAGGGTGAATAGAAAAAGAGCGTTTTTATTTTTTATTTGGAAAACCCCCTATTTAAAAAAAAATCTATTATGCGCTTTTTGATCTACAAGTCGAGACCTGTAGATTCCTTATTTTTTGTTGTCAAAAAGGTGACTACCATGTTAGCAACAGAGTAGGAAAGGTCCGAAACTGTTTCTATTCACCCCATTTCACCGGTAACATAAGATATACCTATAATATTCCATCATCTACAGCTTTCTATGATCAGAGCTGGAGAAATTTCCATTATGAGTATTGGAATAAATTAGCATTTTGCGCCCTAGTGGTTTTATGGGATGATTACGAATTCATAGTCAATTTACTTGGCTCGTATTCCGACGTTATCACGGATAATTACTAGCTGGCTATGAGTTGAGCTTTTTATCAGCAATGAGATGATAACGAACATAATAGCTCCGCTGGTGGTAATAGCAGGTGAAGTCACATCGCATCTTATGGAAACGTTTTGCTTGCGATGCGGGACATTGTATCGAGCGAGTTATTTTGCTAAATTCCCTCAAATGATGAGACGTTTTAGCTGCACACTCATTTGAAGCTAACAATGCTATAATAATGCATTTCTATCTCAGTATAAGACTTATACAAAGTAGGTGCTCACTCTCTGGGAACAGAGCATACAGAAAAATCCAATTATCACTGACGAGGTAATCGTACGAAAGACAAGCGCGAGAAGAGTGCAATCCGAATGTTGGAAAGAGTGCACCGTTGGCAACGCGGCAAGCTGCAGCTGTTTGCGATTCCTCGTCACTCAGGTTGCTAGGAAACATGGTGCTTCTATCTTTTCCTAACATACGTATTGAACGTTTCTCTCTTGGACACATTACGACGTCAGTGGTATACGGATTTCTCTGTATATCCTCCAGGATATATACTATGATTATGATACTATGACTGACTGGAATTTCGATGCTGATGAGTTGCCAAAAAGCACAAAACATCTGTCCATGGTTGACTGTCTGTGATCGGGCGGACAGAACGAGTAAGTTAGATGGTAGTAATTCTTCGTTTTGTTTTATTTCAGAGAAAAATATCATGACTTTGTTTCAATCAAAAGCAAGTCCTTGTTCAGTCGACTCATAATTGATGACAGTTTGACCTCAAACTATCAACTCCCAGTTTGACGTGGCTATACAGCCTGAATAGAATAGGAAATTCTTGGCATTGACTGATCAATGTTGCTGAAAAACCGCAGTTGCCAGATTTCAGAAACGAATTTACCTCTCCGTTTTAAAAAAATATATGATCGTGATCAACGCGTGATCGGTAGCCATGGCGCTCTGTCGGCCTCTTCCTGATTGGCTTGTAGCGACGAGCCTCCAGACAAAGTCGCACAGTTGCCACGCTCGGCGAGTTTTCGCCAGAGTGGTTGATCACATTCGCATGGATCACAAATCAATCTGTTGGTGCAATACGTGCAATAACTGTTGTAAAGGACATTATATAACAATAAATGGCATCACAAAGGTATATTCCAATTTGATCTGCAGCAAATTATGAACGGCATATACGGAGATGCGAAAGAAGCTCAAAAAGGTGAAGAAAATTTTTGTGCAATCTTTATAGTTAAATTTTCCTAAGAGATAGCATCAGTGAGGGAATTTTTTTCTATTGTCTTATTTTTCACATTAATGCGATGTCGAGGTATGTGGCCCTATCGCAATTGAAAATAAGGTTTCGATAATCCTTCCATAAAGTTTCGATGAGTACATCTGAAATAACCTTGAGATATTCTTCAGGGAAATACAAAAATCTTTTGTGTTTTTTTGTGCAGATTTATCTATTAAAATCCTATCCGCAATCTATTTTCCGTGCACACACCTTCAACCGAATGTATGCCATATATGATATTACCGTGTCCAACTTTCACCAAGGTTAATAGGAACCATAACAGCTCCCTACCCTTCCCCCCTATAAGAATATCGATTTGTATCCTCACATTTCAAGGTTAGACTTCTTGTAATGTTTCTGTTCAACATTCGGCGATTTCTGACAATTTTCCCAATAAAACATGATCATTGTGACATTAAGCCTGGCAACGCTGCATAGTAGAGGGAACTCTCAGCGTCACGTTGATGGATCGTCACCACGCACAGGATTGTAATCAGTTACGGATACCCGTTTATGAGCGCGAGCACGTCTTGACTTGATTTTTCTTGCGGAAATTTAATATTAGTCTAAAATGTCTGACACAGATACAGCTGATGAAGTGGTTGAAATCAGCTTAACGCCACCCAGGAAAAGGGCTAAAAAGCTTCATCTTAGCGCAGGTGAAAAACAAATTATTCTAAATATCTACAAGAACCAGATGCAAGAGAATAGTGGATTGGCTATAGAAAATATCGTATGTAAGGTTGCTGAAATTTCTGGAGTAGGTCGATCAAGTGTTTACAAAATCTTGAAGGAATATAGACAAAATCACTCACTATCTGAGCCAAAAACATATCCAGCGAGAAAAAAAATCATCGAAAAAATAGATGACTTTGACAAAAGTGCCATTAGAAGAAAAGTACATCACTTTTTCTTCAGGAATGAAATACCTACAATAGATAAAATATTGAAGCAAGTGAATGATGATGAGGACCTGCCAAATTTTAAAAGATCTACGTTCCATAAGCTGTTGAAAGAACTAGACTTTCGATTTTTGAAAAGAGGAAGGAATAGTTTATTGATAGAAAAGGAGGAAATTGTTATCTGGAGGAGAGAATACCTTAGAAAAATTAGGCAATTCCGCGCTGAAGGAATAAAAATTTATTATTTAGACGAAACATGGGTGAACGCGGGGCATACGCAGGGAAAGGTTTGGGTAGACAGATCTGTGAGGTCCTCAAGGCAGGCTTTTTTAGATGGCCTTTCGACGGGATTGAAAAATCCTGCAGGTAAGTTTCGAAGCATATGAACTTTTTTGGATGCAGATAATTCATTTTCTGATCGAATCAATGATTTGGAAGCTCCGAACTCAGTTTTGCCATCACATCCAAGTTTCTGAGTATTTCCTTCACCCAAAAACTAATCTAAGACCCTATCCTACACTAACCTAAAAAGAGTAAGTTGCTTAATTTCGTCATTTAGTGCGCTCGCTGAGAAGTAAAATAACTAATTACTTTCAGGCAAGGGAAAACGCCTGATCATTTGCCACATAGGTAGCGTACATGGATTTGTTCCTGAAGCATTGTGGGCATTTGAATCCAAAAAAACTGGAGACTATCACGAAGAAATGGATGGTAACTCATTTGAAAATTGGTTCAAAAAAATTTTGCCGACACTTGATGATAACGCAATTATTGTGATGGATAATGCCCCGTACCACTCCAGAAAATTGGAAAAAATTCCAACAATGGCCACCAAAAAGGCAGACATTCAACAGTGGCTTGTCTCAAAGAAGATCGACTTCGACCAAACAATGGTCAAAGCTGAGCTGATAAATATAGTCAAGCGACATAAGTATAAATATGATTTAAAAATTGTTGACGAAATGGCCAAAAACCAAAATAAAACGATTCTCAGGCTGCCTCCCTATCACTGCGAACTGAATCCTATAGAGTTGATTTGGGCCGACATCAAATAACAGCACTTTTAAGTTTTCTGACCTTAAAAAACTGTTTGATGTTGCTGTCGATAGAATTACGCCAGCAAAATGGAGAACATGTATTGACCATGTCCAAGAGAAGGTTGAAACCAAAATGTGGGATATGGACAATATCATTGACACCCAAGTTGAACCCCTTATAATTGACATCAACAATTCGGAATACAGCATATAAATCGATTGATACCATTAAGACTGGCAGTTTAACGGGCTTTTTGGCAAGACAGGTAAGTTCATTATAGACTGCAATCAAAGTGTAAGTTTCTAGTTATTAATGTGGAAATTCCAAATTTATAATTACACAAAATTAGGGTTAATTTAGGAGTTCCAAAGCATAATAGTGCCATTTTGACCTTCTTCCTATTTCTCATGTAAATTTTAATAGCAATCAAACTAACAAACTTTATGGACTCTGTAATAAACTTTTGTTCTTTGTACTACTACTACGTCTGTAGTTTCTATTTGCTCAAAAAAATTTGCTCTGCATTGTGAATAGAAGGTTGATTTGTAAATATTATTGGGTATATATGTAAGTTAATAATAAAATATGAACAATTTCAATTGAGATGGTCCACAAGTTTTTTTCGTGTGCGTTTCAGTAACATTTTGCTGAAATGGTGAATACAGAATTTTTTGCACTGATTCCTAATGTCGAAATATGATTAGAAAGGCGTGGTATATTCCTGATAATTTACTATGCTTTTGATAGAATTTACAGCAACACATATCTTGTACGACATTTTTTGATAGATCAGTCACAATAGCTTGATACGGCCCTGTAGCGTCTCCTACGGTTAAGTTCTTGATCACGTGCAATACGGGTGTATATGTTTGATTTTACTTTGTTTCTTCAATGGATACAGTTTAGATCTAGTAATAACTAAGAAAACGTATACTCAAATGGACAAACGGTAGTAGGACTATGAATATGGCACAATGTAAAATTTCTACACTGACGGACGGCAGACAAGGAATTGGTAAAACATCAATTTGGTAGTTTCGAACATATAATTGCCGACTATAATAACAACATGGCAACCCTGTCAGGGCAAACGATGATCGCGATTGGTCTATTGTGTCGACACCCCTTACCTCACTGTTAACATTCCAGTGGCGTAGCCTAATGCGAATAGTTGTAATACGATTATAATCAAATCCAAGGGAATAACCAAAATGTCTGTGTTATGTGCCGCGGTTATAATATGGTTCAAGATGACACACGGGTTGATGACGTCAGTTACACGAATCGCTTGAACGCGTTAGTTTTAACCGCGGTTTTGTTGCAAGTTGTTTATTTTAGGAAAGTGTGTATATAATCTCTGATTATTTTTATTATCACTTAATAATCGGTGCTTTTTTGTCTATAACGGTGTATGGAAAGTTTAAATAAGAAACCTTTCATAATATTCATGGGATAAATTTTTTTTCAGAAATTTTTTTTTAATGATGGAACCATGGTTTTGTAGCTATGATAACGTTCTCAAAAGTTTTCCGCATGTCGAAGAAAATATTTATTGATTTAGCAGGAATGATGAAGAAAGATATTAGCAAAACCGTATACAGGTGGACAGCATCCAGTGAGTTAAATGGCCATATTTTAATATTCTTGTGGTATATGGCTACACAGGATACTTTGTTAAACACAGAAACTACAGAACAACAGTAATGAGTATAACTAATAAGGTGCTCCACTTTATGCTAACACTGAAGTCAGCCTGTATCAAGTGTCCCAAAAATGAAGCTGAAGTACAATAACAATATCCAATACCCGGCAAAATTCTAACTTGTCACATTTCAAATAATAACCAGAAATATAAAACTACTCATGAGTTGGGTAAATACCAGAATTTTGCGGTGATAACTGTGACATATAACAGCTGATTCATGACGTCACGGATCTTATAACCAAACTGATCACCATACTCGCTTGAACGGATCGGTAAATACCAACCCAAACTGGTAAATACCATTTTCATTTGGTTATCCGCTTGAATTTGATTTATGTTGATTCAGAATAGACGAAACAGCTAATGGACGGGCAAAGTGAAAGTTTGACACAAAAAAAAAACATAGAACCTTTTCTACTGTGGACGGAGATTCAATACACAACTTTTCGCGGGACAAAATACTAGCTGTTCACGATGCTGTAGCATCTTAACAAAACTGTCCCAAAGAACAATTTTTCGGATAATCAATAAAAAAACTGCAATTCACAGAGAAGAACATCTGACGACTAGTGATGGTACCAGAGGAGGAAAGAAAATCGTTCTAGATAAGGATGGCAAATATGCTGTCTGCAGACACATACATCATTTTTTTCCAGGAGATGCCTACCATACAAAAAATTGCAGCTGAAATTGAAAAGGACGACAGTATCTATTCCGAAAACTTCTATGAGGTTTTTAAAAAGAACAATTCAAGACTTGAACTTTAGGTATTTAAATCGGGCGAGGAATTTTGATTAAAAAAGAAGAAATTGTGATATGGCGACGTAAGTACTTGATATACCTATTATCTTGATGAAACGTGAATGATTGAAGGAAACACTTGTCAAAGTTATGGTCAGATATGAATACTACCATCCGTCGACAGGACTTCAAGAATGGCTTTTCTACAGGGCTGAAAGCATCTACCGGTAAGTCTGAACTTTTTCTATGCCATGACTGTACACTGTTTTTATTATAATTCAGCATTTTCCATTTTGGCCATCTGCATCTTTGTAATGCATGAGAATTCCCTTTGATAATGATTTGTGAATAAAATTATGTATCATAACGGATGCTTTTATTGGAATACTGCTAAGAGCTCGTCTAATATTCGCAGGTATTGCGAATATTCCGCGTTGGTTTGGGGGAGTCTTAATACTCAAAGAACAGCCATTACCTGGCATAGGAGGATGTCCAGACGTCTGCATCGGTCCATGTCCGGGCGCGGACATTGGGCCATGTCCATGAGGGCCGTGGCTGGAAGGTGGCGGTGGTCCGTTCATGTGCCCCATCGGTGGCGGTTGGTAGGTACTGTGGGGCGAATGCGACGGTGCGGGGTTCTGACTGGGCGGGCCCATGGGGCTGGGGGCTTGTGGGGGAGGCATTGGGCTGTTTTGAGGCGATGGGCTGGCCATTGTGGGTTGCCCGTCAAGCCGAGGCTCTGGAAGAAAAACGCATATGCTTAATTCAGAATTCATATTCTAGGTACAGCTACCAGACTTGTTAGTGAACGTAATGACGCCAAAATTACGTCATTATTCGGTCATTAGTAGTCAGAAACATCATTGACTCAAAAGTGACGTCCATTAAACTGTGTTTCTTGGTTCTTTTTTAACCATTTCGATATACTGTGTCCAAATGCTCCTGAAAAATTGCGAAAGTGAAGCGACGTCTCGGAACGAGAAGTTTTAAGAGTGGTACATTATCACATCACATCATTATCCGAATCGGCGCCTTTTCACCACTCCTGGATTCACTGCTTGTGGGGCGTCGTTGTCAAATCCTCAATTTTTCAGGAGCATTTGGATACACCACGCGATTATCTTTGCAAGCTACAGCCCGTCATATCGACGTCACATAGACGTCATATCGACCTCAGACACACGTCATATCCACGTCATATTGACTTTGCATTTGGTCTTTTATAACGGGTGTTTTTTTAGAGGTATAGAACTTTAAATTGCAACAAAACAACGATGGATTATTCGATCGACATGCATTTTTTTTATTCGAAAGATAATCTTGTGGCACTAAATTTTAAATATGATTTCTGGCATATGACTGCCACGGCTGGCTCGGATGAGGTCCAATCTGGACGTCCAATTTTCGATGACTTTTTCCAACATTTGTGGCCGTATATCAGCAATAACATGGCGAATGTTCTCTTCCAAATGGTCAAGCGTTTGTGGCTTATCCGCATAGACCAATGACTTTACATAGCCCCACAGAAAATAGTCTAGCGGTGTTGAATCACAAGATCTTGGAGGCCAATTCACAGGTCCAAAACGTGAAATTAGGCGGTCACCAAACATGTCTTTCAGTCAGTAAATCGATTGTAGCACGAGCTGTGTGACATGTTGCGCCGTCTTGTTGGAACCACAGCTCCTGGACATCATGATTGTTCAAATCATGAATTAAAAAGTTAGTAATCATGGCTCTATACCGATCACCATGGACTGTAACGTTCTGGTCATCATCGTTTTTGAAGAAGTACGGACCAATGATTCCAGCGGCCCATAAAGCGCACCAAACAGTCAGTTTTTCTGGATGTAACGGTGTCTCGACATAGACTTGACGATTAGCTTCACTCCAAATGCGGCAGTTTTGTTTGTTGACGTAGCCATTCAACCAGAAGTGCGCTTCATCGCTAAACAAAATTCGCATATGAAAATCGGAAACAACGGCAATCTCGTTTTGGGCCCATTCAACGAATCGACGCCTTGCTTGATGATCGTTTGGCTTCACTTCTTGCACGAGTTGGATTTTGTAAGCTCGCAAACCAAGATCCTTCCGCAAAATCGTCCATAAAGTGGATGGACAGAGATCCAATTCGCCATCTTAAAAAGTAATGCCAACTTAAAGTTCTATACCTCGAAAAAAAAACGCCCTTTACAATGACGTCAATTGGGTGTGTCATTAGACCGTCATAAAGACGTCATTTTTGTCGGCATATGTCAGTAGTGCCTTAATAATGCGGACTTTCGACGTCACTATGTTCACGTTCACTGTGTTGTACATATGTATACTTGGTCTCCCTGGATGAATGGAGAGAACAAAAAATAATGCCCCAAGTTTCTATAAAAGGTACAGGATCTTAAAGGCTGCTACTGGAAATTAGCTTTTTTTAAAAAACTTTGGAATAACAATCCATAAGGTAATGGAATTTTGACAGCATTTAATGACCAGTGGGAGTATCAGATATAAAGGTGTTCATAAAGACAAATAAGTCATATCGTCAGGGATGACAGGCCCCAACATAATATTGCTAATTTTCTTCGCACAATAAATATACAGGGTGTTGCATTGTCGGCCTTCACCATGGGGATCTCCTAAACTGTAAGAGATAACTATGAAGCCGCTTAAATTTGGGCAAACTTGCATATTTAGTTTTTCAACAAAATGCCGCTTTGAAATATCGTTTTATTTCTTTTCTGACTTGTTTGTAGTTGGATTTCAAAACGACTTGCACCCTAATACTGACACTTTTTCTCCTCTACAAGATGACGTAGGAAAATCTGTTTTTCTGGAATAACTAAGGGTTGGCAATTTCAATGTATAACATACTATAGATTTTTTGAATCAGAATCAAGAACTCTATTCATCTGAAAAAAATAAAGTTGATGCTGGAGAACACGAGATAAAACTTCATATTGGAATTCTAATTAAGCCATCTTGTACAGGAGAATTTAAAAAAACCTGGCTAATGGCTCGACAATCGTACTTTTGGGAAGCCTATTCATAATTTACATAGGAGCCGTTTTTTGAAAAACATTCTTTAGTTTCAATACTGGTCCACTTATTCCAGAAAAGTTTGGCATCCCAAAACCTGATAAGTAATCTGCAAATTACCTTGGGGTTTTTGGAGTCTTTGGTTACTAATCTATTATCAGAATTTTTACCATGGCAATATGTTCATTCAATATTTACTATGATAGCGATTCTACTTGACGGAGTAGCTTTGCATTCTCTATCAAAATTATTTTAGTCGTTTAAACCATGGTTAATATATGTTGTCTACTTTTCTATGAGTTGTCCTTATACTCTACTCTTCCTGATTTTTATTTACCCTACCCCCTTTCCCAATATTTTTCGCCCGTAGTCATCATTTACAGACCCTGTGAAGGTTAATTTGAGTAATATTGGTCGTACCCCATTGTGATTGACTGCTTTAGCATTATTATGGGCGACTTTCTCTGGAAATCCTTTTTCCTTCATCCGACTCTTTCCATGAAACGCCACTGCTCAGAATAATTTAATTTTAATATGGTATTCAGATTTAGGCAACCCATAATTGCAGGAGGTAAATCACTGGCTGCGTGTAATAGTCCATTTATTTTCTTAATTTCTTTGTTGATAAAATCTTTAGTCTAATATTGTAAGTAAATCTAGTTGAATCCAATATCCAATAATTGTTTTTTATCTATATTATGGGCAAGAATCTGATCTACATAAGAATATATATTTCCATCCCAGGAGCTGCTTGGAATTCGGATAACAAGCCAAATAAAACTAAAATCCACTACATGCATTATGATTGGTTGCATATAGTACAGGCGCCTACTATGTAAAAGTGTTTTATTCATTATTTTCCTTGATTCATGAAAAACAAATCAATTCAAATTTAAAATGTACGTAGGTGGGGTCCTTTTCAACGAACGCATAAATGGAGAAACATAAACAAGGCTTTTCCAAATGAAAATACACGGTACAATCATGTTTTTATTTGAATAGTGACCTTGTGGATGTCTTCCGACCGTCTTCGTCTGTCATTCGTCCGGCCTTTTATGATTTACGACCAGTCTGGAACCGGACAATTTCATTGGTAAAAAAAGTAACCGTTCTCCATTTGAAGTTGTTTTTGTTTTGGCAGTTTGACGTTAAGTGCGGTCAAGGCAATATTGATTTTTCTGAAGGTAAGAAATAACTCTAGGGTGGAATTCTAACATCAAAAGCGTTGAAATAAGCCATGCTTGCTTTGTTGTACGAATAATTAGCAATTCAAGCAAGCAAATATGCTCAAAATCCTACCTCTCAAATGTTTCGGAGTGATTCTAATTCGTTTCAGGTTATGTATGGTTTATTCTCAACGTAAATTGCCGCGTAGAAATAATGAATTTTTGTTTGTCGACCGTATTCTCCCGTTTTTATTTTGAGAAAACACTAACGTTCGCCATTTTCTGAATCCCGTCGTTTGTTTTGCTTGTTTTGATTTTTCTGTCTCACTTGCCATTCTCTATCAAAGGGGGATAGAAACTCACATGCCCAGAAAGCTGCCCTTGAGATTTGTACCCGCTAAATTCAAATTCGTGTTCTTGCAGCCGATATGGAAGAACTAAGGGGTTATTTGAAGACATTTGGCTACCCCCTGGTGGATAGCATGAGTGAAGATCAGTTTTTGGCAATATTCCATAAATCCAATAGGTGTTTTTTGGTGTCCTGGCTGCTACAGTTACTAGATGACAAATCTGAGAGGTACCCACAGACTGAAGAAGCCCTAGGCCAGAAGTTGTATCAATTTGGGTTTTTGAATGAATTTGAAAAGGATTTATTCATGAAGGGAAAGTTGAATCCTGCAAGACAGGTAAAAGCTATTCTAAATCTTCATATTGATGATTGAAAATAGCAATGAGTGCATTCACATCTTGAAGGGGTGCAGTGGTTTCTGACCATTCTATTAAAATTTATTGAAATAGCCTAGCTAACAGTTTTTTAAACTGCACTGCACTTGATTGGTCTGTTCGGTTTTATATTTAATCCATTTGTTTTAATATGACAGCTTGATTGACATTATTTTTAAAAAATCTAAAAGCTAAAAAATGTTAAGTGCAGCATACAAACCCACATGGAAGATAGGCAAATCTGGGGATAGACTTTTGAATTCTGTACATGTTTATGGTTTGTAGAGTTTATACTTTAACATGCCGAAATGTGACATCAAAAGTCGATCATTCAGTTCCATTTGGAATGTGGTGCTTCCAAGAGATGTCAATGCCCATGAGTGATTCGTTTTGCAGAAAGTAATTAGAGAAATTGCAGTATAGAATCACATCAGAATGAAAAACTAATAAGCTGCTATTGGTTGATAATTACTTTCAAGTAAGCTGAGTTGGGCACATTTTTATCAATACTTATAATGGTTCTGCTGCGCTTTATTCCATGTTTAATTTTCCAACAAGAATAAATTATAAAAAAATATATAGGGTGTTTCAAATTTGACCCTCACCATTGGGATCTTGGCAACTGTAAGTGATATGAAGTCTCTTAAATGGGGGCAAAGTTGTGTACTCAAGTAATCAACAAAATCTCGCTTATAAAGGTTTGAAATCCAAAGTACTTTCGGGGAGAGAAGGAAAAATCGAATATTCCCAAAATCGTTTTCCTGACGTTATTTGTAGTAGGATTTTAAAATAAATTGCACATTACCATTTTCATTTTTTTCTCTACAAGGTGGCATAATTACAATTTCAATATGACGTTTTATCTCTTGTCCTCCAATTCTGATTCTAAGAATGTATAATTTGTCTGTTATACATTGATGTTAGCAAAACTTAGTTATTTAAAAAAACCAGAATTTCCTAGGTAGGCTTTGAAATTACCAAACTGTCATTTGTTTTGCCTACCAGATTTATCCCAAAATCACTTTTATTTTTTCTCAGCGTCATTTGAGATGGGATTCCAAAATAAATTGCATGTTAACATTGCTAGTTTTTTCTGATTTCAAAAATGTATATTATGATATAGTCATTGCAAATCTTGGTTATTGCAAATAAAAACAGAAGTTCCTAGGTAGGCCTTGAAATTATCAGATTTCAGTTGTTTTGTATACCAGACCAAACCTCAAATTAAACATAGCAACAGAGTTTGCTAGACTGAGAAGAAGAGAAACAAATTGAGCAGAGAACATGGTACAGAGAAGATCTAGGCTTTGCCTACAAATTAAGGGACAATATTTTGAATATTTGCTATGTTTTGCGTCTGCTTATTTATGATTATTATTATTGTTATTATCATCAATGAAATTTTCATTTTGTGTTCAGGTTTCACGATATCTTTTTATTTCCTTACAATTTTCATCAAACAACAAACTCATGGCCAACCAGGGATATATATTACTGATTATAGGACTGAAAAGTTCATTTAAATGTTCAAAATGGTGGTGGTGAAAGTCGATAGAAGAAATGTTGAATTGAAAACTTGGCTATACCATCTTGTAGAAAAGACAGTAACAATGTTAAGATGCAATTTACTTTTAAATCCCATCTCGAATAAGGACGGAAAAATAAAAGTGATTTTGTCTGTCTGATAATTCCAAGGCCAAGGACAAGAGACGAAACATCATTTTGAAATTCTAGTTATGCCTTCTTATAGAGGAGAAAAGGTTGCAACGTTAATGTGCAATTTATTTTGAAATCCCACTACAAATAAAGTCAGGAAAAAATTGAATCGATTTTGGAAAAATTCGGGTTTTTCCATCTCTCTCCGGAGCTGCTTTGAATTTTGAAACTTTCTAAGCCGCATTTTGTTTTTTTGCATTACCTAAAGACGTAACTTTCCCCCATTTAAGCGGTTTCGTATCTCTTAGAATTTACAAGATCCCAATGGTAAAGGTAGAATTTGAAACACCCTGTAGGTAATGGAAGTCTAAAGAAAAAATGCTAAAATGTGGTGTTAGGTATTTTATTATATATTGTAAGATACTGTTGACATGTTAAAATATGTTGTTGCTTGACTGTACCTTATTAACATTCTTTACGAATCAAGTAACGAAGCTTCAGATGTTAAAACATCTTATAAAAAGTACATAGTGCTGCAGTACTTAAATTTACCGATTTTTTTTTGCAATTTATAATTGTTTTTCCCGGTCCTCTTTTATTTGTTTGAGTAAGTTCAATACGTCCAAAAATGTTTTATATAAGTCTATCTTTCAGTTTGAAATACTCATCACAATCTTCAAGCACATATGCATTCAAAGTTCAGACGTGGCAGAAACAACGGATGACATTGATTTGAAGTTCTTGACTACCCAGGACTTAAATCTATTTCCAAGTTATGGTGGCATCAAACTGTATGAAGAAGGCAGTGAGACATTCTTGGAGGAAACAGATACTCTACTGACAAAGGTAATAGTAATAAGTTTTAATTTATAATATAATAATCATTTTTGCTTATGTCAATAAAACAGTAACAAAGACCTTATAAGAGTTATTTTCTTTTTTTCACAAACTCTTATTTATATTATCCATTCAAATATTCAACTTCACAGAAAATTAACTTATTTTTTTATGTATAACTAACTATTTTCTCACTACCTTTTTTGAAAAGCTCCCTTTAATTCATGCTTAGAGCTGCTAGCATCCCAGCATAATTTTCAAGTAAAACCTCATAAGTATATTTTGTGACATTTGTGTGAGCATAGCAATATTTCAGTAGATAATTCATGTAATAAAATTTGAACTCAATAAAATGTTTACTTAAAAAAGTATTTTACCTTTGAAAAGTATTTAAAATGTACATATTTAGTATCTGGTATTTCATATACCACACCAGAAAGTATTTTGCATCAGGTATCTAAATATTTATTTATTATATTATATTTTTTTATAATCTACGTCGACCGTAAATACGAGAGCTGAAGGTGACTTGGTGCTATTTCCGGTGCTCTCGTGTAGGCAGTAGTGCGCCACAACCCGATTTAGTGAATTAATTTCACACGCAGTGCTGCGCTTTTATCGGGTGGTGGGATTTTAATAGAAATCGGCCTCCATTAGTGAGTTTTGTTGGCGCAGCCCTTTTTCTCACCGTCTTGGGGATTTGCCGTCGAGCTGTGGGGAACTGTTTGCAGTGATAATCCGAGGCCAATTTAAGCAGGACTCACGCCTGTGAGGAGCAGTTCCTCATATTTGTGAACCCTCATTGTTCGAGAAAGTGGGGAGAGGTCTTGATCGACGCGTTCGGCGTGCGGGTTAAATAGTCACAATGGAACGTTGGACCGGAGCGCAACGTGCTTTTGCTGTCGATGCTTACTTTAAGAGTGGTGATTCATACGCAGCTGCTCTTCGGAAATTTTGTACAGGATACAATATTTGCGGACCAAGAGAAGCCCCAGGTAAGAACCTATTAAAAAAGTGGATTAAGGCTCTACTCTTAGTCAACCCATTCCTGACCCCACACCTACTGTATCAACCGAAGAAAATGTGTGCGAGTAGGTAAGTGATTCGGTCATTGCAAATCCTCGGCGTTCTGTACGGAAGCGTTCCGCTGCTTTGGGAATCTCTAGGTCAACACTGCATGGCGTAATGAAAAAAAAAATGGTTAAAAACCAGTCCATGCTTTAAAGGAAAGTGATTACATATTACGGGAATCTTGTGCTGAACGGATGTTGAATCTTTTGTTGTAGATTGGAGACCAAATTTGCTTCCTACTAAAAGGCAGATCTTTACACATACATTAATCGTAAGAGTTTCTGGAACACCAAGAATGCACCAAGTTCAAGCTGTTTTGAAGAGAGATACAGTCGTGATAGCTCTGAATAGCAATATAAATTTTTAAGTCATCAGCATAAAGTAAATGCATACGAGGCAATTCCAGCGATAGATCATTGATAAACAACACAAAAAACAAAGGACCCAAATTGGATCCTTGGGGCACTCCAGATGTTGCTGTATAAGAATTAGATTTAAAACCACCAAACTCCACGTACAGATCTCTATCAAATAAATATGATCAATAAACATTTAGACAACCCAATCATTTGTAGCAAGTAATGATCTATCTGATCAAAGGCCTTTTGAATGTCGGTATAAATGACATCCAACTGACTCTGGTCATCTAATATCTCAGAGATAGTTTGAGTCAGGCAGGTCAGATTTGTGACTGGATCTGCCAGCAACAAAACCATGCTGGTTAGGAGAAAAAGTACATTTAACAGAGTTGAAAATAATAACTTCAAAAATCTTACCAAAATTGCAAAGTATCGCAATCTGCCTATAGTTGCAAATATTACTTCTATCGCCACTTTTAAAGATGGGACATACCTTGGTCATTTTCCAGATACGAGGTTAAGAGCATGTTAACGGTATCATATTGTAGATCATGCAAAGCGGTTTCGCCAATAGATGAATGCAATCCTTTATTAAAAAAGCTAATCACACCATCATAGCCTGAAGTGATTTTATTCTTTAACTTTCTGGAAGCATGAATTATATCCGCTTCATTTACATTGTTCAGAGATATATCCAGTTAGATTTGAAGTCATGAACTCAGAATTAGAAGAATCAGAGTTTTTAAACACAGTTGAAAACATTTTTGCAAAAGCATCGACTACGTCCTGTGGTGAGGAACAAGTGTTTTCATTAAACCTCATGTCCCCTTTAATTCTAGAGTTTTTCTTTTTTGCATTTACAAATGACCAAAAATTAGTGGGATCCTTATTGATCCTATCCTCAGCATTTTGAATGTAAGCTGAATAGGAGACTATAATTTGATTTTTAATCATATCTCGAAGTTCTTTGAATTTGAAATAACAGTGGCTTGAATGTTGCTTTGTACTTATTCCTGAACCTATCCTTTTCTCTTATATTTGAAATAATGTCCTTTGTAAACCGAGAAGGATATGAACGAGGAGACAACATTCGACGAAAAATAAACATCACTCCGGAACTCTGCAAGAAAGTGTTTCAGAATTTGCGCTCGTGATTCGAAGATTGTGAAGGATGACCAACATTTGGACGGAGTGATATTTAAGAAATAAAACCCGCCGAATTCACGATAAAGTTGATAGTAATAAATATTTTCTGTTCATTAACTTTGTAGTTTTTTCTTAAATCAAAAAGTGAACTTTTCAACTGAATGTAGTTTTCTTGTGAGGAGGAAAGGAATCCGCCTATTGAAAAATATATCTTTCTTTCAGGAAGACATTGCAATAGATTTCAGTGAAATAAGTCGCATGCTGAATGATATCAGAGAATGTTTGCCAGAAGTGAAATATAAAGGAGAGCAATTGAAGGAACAAGATAGGCATACCAAGACTGAGATCAAAACAGACCCAAGAAGCTTTGAAGTTATACATAAGTGTAATGAGAACATCAAGATTATCAAGCAGGTAAAAAATACTTTCTATTTTCTGGAGTAAAATAAGTATAATAAATCAGAACATGCAAACAAATGCTTATTATACATGGTGATCCTTAATGAGTGCCCCAAAAAACAAGCGTAGCTTGGATTTGTGGTTATATTGAACCAAATTTGCCTTAGTAAGAGATACAGGATGCTCAAGTTTAATTTTTGGAATAATTTTTTCTATAATTTAGCTTGCGAGTCATGAAAATTGGGTTTCGCAGTTCCTGAGGATGGCGAATACGACTATATTGTATTTTTCAGCATAATATGTAGATAGCACTTATACGAGGGATGTCTTTTAAGTTTTGCATATGGAAATAAAACAACACGGTAGGTAGTTTTAAATGACTTTATTGTTTTTCGAAGTATTCTCCACGAAGATTAATACACATCTGCATGCGCTCGAACCAATTTTCGAAGCACCTATTCCACTCGTTTGCTGGCAGATCCAAAACGGCATTTTTGAATGCGTCAACTGCTTCTTCTGGTGACTGGAACCTTTGACCACGCAGTCTGTTTTTAATTTTCGGGAAAGAAAAGAAATCGTTAGGACTTAGATCGGGACTATATGGAGGATGGTCCAATAATTCCACGTTTTCTTCGGTTAAATACTGCCTTGTTTTTTGATCTGTGTGCGAGCTTGCATTGTCTTGGTGGAGGATGATTCTTTCGGGGTTGATTTTTCGAAGCTCGGTGATGACTTTTGGCAAACAAATGGTGGTATACCAATCCGCAGTAACAGTTCTTTGCTCATTAGAAGGAACTGTGCAATACGACCCGCTTTTGACACAAATGTCGCAACCATCCTTTTCGAGAACGGATGACTTTTGTTGGCTTTTCTTCACCTTGGAACACCCAAACAGCCGACTGTCGTTTATTTTCTGATTCATAACAGTAATTGTCTCTGAAAGTTGTAATAAATTATGGCGCGAAAATGTTCTCGGTTGAGTTCCATTTTTCTAATGACTTGGTGACACTTAAAAATTCACTGTAGTGAGAACACTGCACGTATTGTTGTGAAACTTTGAATTTAAGTTTACTAAACAGTGAAGTTAAGATTCAGTACTGACGTTCGATCCGCGCGGCCTACTATGTTTCTCTATGCAAAACTTAAAAGACATCCCTCGTAATCTTGCTGGGATCGTTACATTGCTTTTATTAAATATTTTAATAGATTGATTTTTTTTTCTTAAAAAATACATTTATTTCAATTACAGAGACCCTTTTTTGAAATACATATTTGGGTGACAAAATTCTGTTGGGCTGTCAAATGGCTGGCTCAAAGACTCGAGTAACTGTGGTTTAATGCTATGGATAAGGAATGAATACATTCCTCTCTTAACAAACTGTTTTTCAGTCAGCCATTGGACTGTTGAAACGTAAATTGATATTTCTTATAAAAATGTTTATTTAATCGACGTGTAGTATCTCTTTTATTAAGTAATCTTCACTCATAAAAATTCTAAATACAAAATAATGGAACTGTACTGGCGAGAAAGTTTCAGCTAGTATTGTTTTTGCTAAAACCGTTCTTTGTTTCAGTTTTTGGAAGATGTAGATGTGCTAGATCACTTTTTGCGAGATAACAATGTCGATTCAACCTCCCCGTCTTTGTTAGCAAGCTGTGATGGACAGATACGCAGGCTGAAAAGTTTACTAGATCTGACCACAGAAAATATGATTGATGGTCTTCTGCACAGCACCTGGAATTCAAAATTCGTGTGTCGTGTCTGAATGAAAGGATCTTCCATGCAAAGTTCATTTGTACGTAGAAATACGAAGTAAAGCGCGACTGTGATACCTTGGATTTGTGAGAAAAATGCAATGAGCTGTTTTTTTATAATGAAATTAAGGTTATACAGAAAGGCCCCTCGACGAGAGATACAAAAGGTTTTGCTGGTTAACTTTTTTTTTAAACGTCATAGTTCGAAAAAACACTTTTTTAGATAGATGAATTATTGGTGAAAATGGTCCAGAAAAATTGTTGGAGTTGAAGATCTTCAAAATAAGACTTTTCATGGTCAATTTGCCATAACAGTTGATTTGAAAATCGCCAGGAATTCATTAAAAAATCCTCAACTGTTTCTGCGATTTTCTAATTGTTATAAGTTTTTTGTTAGAAAATTTCCCTTTTTTGAGGAGCTGTCCAACGAATGTGGATCAATCGAATGACCTCATATTCGTTAAATTTTTTTTATTGTTTTTTGGCCCCCAAAAAAGTTCATTTTTTGTTAGGTTGTTCGAAAACTTTTTGCGGTTTTTAACCTTCAAATTCAAAGGAGCATATCTCAGCTTTAACAAAACTTTATTAATAAAAATAAAAACCATTAGAATCAGTACACTTTTGTCAAAAATGAACAAGCTTGTTTATGCCGCTAACGTACAAATCCGGAGTTTTGGAGGCGATGAACTCATTGATGGCATTTTGGGCGTCGTCATGGTTATTGAAGCATTTCTTGCGAATGACGTTGTCGAGTTGTTTAACCCTTTGAGGCCGAATTTATTTATTTAAATAAAAAAACAAAATGAAGAGTGTAACTCTGTTTATTTATATTTTACTTAGTTTTTAAGATCGCAGAACCAATGGAAAATAATCAGGATTATCCTGCAGGACATGGTCTTCCTGAATTACCAGTAGGAAACTAACATAAAAAATAGGTCATGGTAACAGCAACAAAAGCAGGCGAATACTTAATATAAATAGCATTATTTGGTATGGTAAGCGGCAAAACAGTTTTTGTCGTGTTTTATACATAGTCCCACAATACACGATGAACACTTCCACTTTGTACGCCCTACTTCCTTTGTGGTGCTACAGTGGGCACATCTCAACAATGTAGTTCTTTCTGGCATGTGGCATGCCTTAGAATACTGAAGTTCTAACGGAACACACTTTTTGAACCTCTTGATAGGTTCCTTGTTTGATGGCATACCTCGTTTGGAAGGGACTACTGCGCCAATGAGGCCCCTGGATACAGCCAAACGAAATGTTTTCAAATTCATTGCTTTTGATTTGCTCCGCAATCGAAACAAAATTGAGGCGTTGACGACACATGCATCAACAAAGTAAAAGAAAATTCTATGCCACCACTTATGTGACTTACGGTTTACTTCTTA
This sequence comes from Acanthoscelides obtectus, assembly GCA_963669975.1. Classification (NCBI taxonomy): domain Eukaryota; kingdom Metazoa; phylum Arthropoda; class Insecta; order Coleoptera; family Chrysomelidae; genus Acanthoscelides; species Acanthoscelides obtectus. The sequence continues at coordinate 9,135,585 of CAVLJG010000006.1, forward strand.
CAGGCTTTTTAGCATGTCGAACTTATCGACAGAGCCCATATGGGTGTTATATTCGATAACCATTTGGGGATATGCTACTTCATCAAGGACCCCATCTTTTCTCCTTGGTATATTCGCTAACCATTTGGGGACATGCTACTTCATCAAGGACCCCATCTTTTCTCCTTGGTATATTCGCTAACCATTTGGGGACATGCTACTTCATCAAGGTCCCCATCTTTTCTCCTTGGAACGCGATTTTGGTAATTGCTGAGGAATAATACGCTTCTTCGATCCATCCACTTCATGGCCACTAGTTCGCACGTAGATATGCGATAATCTTTATCGCTTCGTTTCATATCTTTATCTAACTTCAGCTCAGGAAAATCTTTTCTACCTTTCCTTATCGTACCACATGCATATATTCCATTCGATAATAAAGATCTTTGTAGTTCAACGGAATTGAAATAATTGTCGAAAAAAACTTTATGCCACAAAATGTAGGGCTATTTGTTGTTTGTCTAGGGGTTTAGGGGTTGGAAATCACGAGTCCGTGGATACAGATGAATGATGGCCGTCTATTGATTAAATACACAATATTGAATGAGTGTATATAACGCCGTCTGCGTCTAAGTTCACGTCTTTTCTGTGTGTCTTAATCGGCGGCTGAGTACAGACTGCCCGTTGTCAGCCGTCAAAACGTGAGGCGCTTGCGCGGTTGGCTTCTCCATTGTTCTAGAAGGCTTTCTAATTCAGTGGCGTAGGCAGCGCAAAGGCGTCGTCAATCAAGGGTCAAGGGTTACGCATTGACGCAAAATAAAAATGATAAAATAACCTTATCCTACATGATGCTTTCCTGCTGAAGCTCTGCTGAGGTCCTTCACAACCCGTAACGCTAATTTCTTTTCAGTAGTCTGGCCAATTTTTCCGGTATATATTTGAAAATCGCACATGAAACCAGTTGAGTCACACCTAACCCAGACTTTGTAGCCCCGCTTGATTGGTTTGTTTGGCATGTATTGACGAATTGAACTTCGTCCTTTGAATCGTATCATGGATTCATCTATAGATTGAAATTCATGTGGATTCATGGCGGAAAGAAATGTTTCTCGAAGATTAGATAGAATTGGTCGAACTTTAAAAAGTTTATCGTAATTGGGGTCATTTCTTCCCGGTTGTACCGAATTGTCGTTGAGATGGATATGGCTTAGTAACCACGAGAATCTATCCCGTGAAATAGCAGCACTAATGAAATTATCTCGGAGCTCGTCGTTGGATGACCAATAGTCTCTGTAACTGTGCATTTGCTTGATGCCCATCAGTAGATTGACCCCCAAAATTTTTTTATTTCTTCTTCTGACGTTGGAGTAAAATTAGCCCCTCCGCCATGTTTTTGAAGGTAGTACAAATTTGTTTGGAATACTATATGTTGGATTAGATCTCCAGGAAAAAGTGATAAAAAAACGTCAGTCGGAGTTTCTACATCCGCAATTAGGTTGGGTCCTGTTACTTCTATGAAAGGATTTGTTATAGTGACATAGTTTCCGTTATTTGTCCAAATACTAGACTGATTGGTCGCCAATCTTGCTAGTGGTACATAGTCCTCGCTCTCCCAACCCATGTCAGCGTCTACTTCAACAGCCACGTCATTTTCCTCTTCAAGAATAATATCCATATTCTGAATGTCAAGAAAGTCAGTTTCTGGTAAGTTATTTGCCTCTAGATATCCTTCTCCTACTTCACTTTCTACATCCGAACCTTCAGATTCACTGCCACTTGGTATTTCATCGAGGATTTTTTTTTCCCTACTTTATTAGCGATCAGAGTGTATGTACATTCTATAAGCTAATTTGCTGGATGGTACAATTTTTAAGTAGTTGTACCTCATGACGGGATGAAGCAGACATCCAACGATGTCACCTCAGTCTTGCAAGTCTAGTGGCAATTTCCTTTTCAGTCTCCTGGTCTCAGTGGGATCCAATAGCGATGGCAGCAGTGGGTTTGGATGGTCGCTAAGCCTAGCATGGCTTTTCAAGTCGATCTGTTTTCTTTTCTTGGATAAATGTTGCTTCCAGTTTATTTTGTCGTCCATGTGCAATCCCAACACTTGCATGTTGAGGTATGGTGACTTGATTCAAGGAAACAGCTGGGCATTGTCCTTTGCGGAAAGTGAAGGTGATGTGCGTGGATTTGGTTTCGTTGACTTTGATCTTCCATTTGTTCAGCCAGCTTCCTATATCGTCTAGGTGCCTCTGTAGTTTACTTGAAGCGTGGTCGGGATCTTCATCAGTTGCAAGAATCGCCGTATCGTCTGCAAATGTGCCAACTGTTGTTTCAGTTGTTGTGGGTATATCCGCTGTATATACGACATATAGTAAGGGACCCAGTATGCTGCCCTGTGGGACTCCTGATTTCATAGGGTAGTAGCTTGAAGTCTCACTGTTTACTTTAACTTTGTAGCAGCGGTCACTTAAGTAGGATTGTAGCAACTTGAGGTACTTGGCTGGCAATACTTTCTTTATTTTATGCAACAAGCCTGGATGCCACACTTTATCAAATGACTGCTTCACATCTAGGAAGGCTGCCGTACAGTATTCTTTTCTTTCGAAGGATTTGGCGATTATATCCGAAAGGCGGTGACACTGCTGCACAGTTGAGTGAGCCGGCCTAAAGCCAAACTGATGATTAGGGATCCAAGATAGCCGATCCAGTTGGCCATTTATTCTATTGAGGATAAGTCTTTCCAAAGGCTTAGAAATTACTGGCAACAGGCTGATCGGGCGATAAGAACTAATATCGATTAGATTTTTTCCTGGTTTCGGTACCAGAATTATTAGCGCACTCTTGAACATAGCCTTATAATCGCATTAAATATATAAAGCAATTTCATCAAGCCTTTCTTGGGAAGTTATTGTAACATTTTGCCTGTGATCATGTCAGCTCCGGGAGCTTTTTTTATATTTAGCCTGTTTATTTCATTTTGTAATTCCTTCGGAGAGAAAGGTGCTAACCGTTCTTGAGTTAAAAGATGGATGAGATTGGCTTCATTTACTTCCTGCACTGGATCGTCATTGTGTGGGATGAACACTTCGGCAAGGTGTTGTGCAAATGCGTCAGCTTTTTGTTTATCGCTTTTTGCCCATTGACCATTAGCTACTGTTTGGCTACGGATTGGGGGTGATGTAGAATGAGGTTTTCTCTTAGCTTTTATGGGCTTCCATATGGAGTTATCTTGTCTCGTGAGTTGAGATACGTAGCCTTCTACGGAGGCATTCCTCATTTCTTATTACAGCAGGTGTTGTACTTTGTTCGGCTGGCTGGCGTGCGGGTACGTTGCCAGATTGATCGTGCTCTTCTCTTCTCTGCAACTAGCTTCTTTATTTCAACGGGGATATTTTTTGTTTTGTAAGCACAGTCTATGAATGGTGTGGATTCTTTCGCTGCCTGTTGGAGTGTACAAATAAAGCTATTGCAGTCGACCTCTATATCATTTGGCTGCTTCAATCTGGTTGAGAGATTGATGTTATCTACAATTATCTGTTTGTATCTATCCCAATTTGTTTTGTTATTATGCAATCTTGGAGTGGGTTTCTTACATATCACTGCTGTGCTCAGAGTTAGGGTAATTGGGCTGTGGTCTGATGTGAGGTCAAAGCTTGAAGATATTTCTGTATAAGATGAAGATATGCCACTGGTTATGAAGAAGTCTAAAAGATCGGCAAGTCTGTTTACATCTGTAGGCCAATAAGTAGGTGCTTCTGGTGAAATAAACGTGTAGTTGTTTTCTAATATGACTTGTATCAGTTCTCTTCCTATTGTTGTTGTGAGCCGTGAGCCCCATGTGGTATGCTTGCTATTGTAGTCCCCCCCAACAATGAATTTTGGACCAAAAGTTATAAAGAAATTTTTGAATTGCTCTTTTTTGAGGTTATGACGTGGTGGACAGTAGACAGCTGATACTGTTATATCGTAAGGAAGACTGTTTACTTTTACAGATGCTGCCTGGATATGGTTTTCTTCATACTTAGGCATTTCGTGGTGTTTGATTGTTTTTTTAATAAGTACTGCAGCTCCTCCATGTGCTGTACCATCGGGATGATTTGTATTGTAAAGTATATAATCGGGTATAGAAAAATAGCTTCTTTCAGTGAAATATGTTTCACTGAAAGAAGTATTGGCGGTTAGTGGCGGGCTCAACATTGTTAACATAAGCTGGTTCACTAGTCATAGGTGGTAGGGGTGTTTGGAAGGTGGGATTTTTATTTTTCAATGTTCTGTGGTAGTGTTCGCAGCCTCTATAGTTTGCAGTATGACTGCCACCACAAAGGGCACATTTTGCTGGCGCATCTTTCGGCTTCTTGCAGTCCTTAGTATTATGGGGACCACCACATTTCACACATAAGTATGGTTTGTTGCAGTATGTTTTAGTATGTCCAAATTGTTGGCACCTCATACACTGGATGATATTGTTCTTTCTAGGTCTCTATTTGAATAGTTTTATTCTGTAATCCTCTGATGTTATATATATCTTTATTATTTTCGGCTGGCTCAAGATCTACAAAGAATAAGTTTAGTGGTTCTTTGGTAGTCCTATGAAGAACATTTATTATGCTGCGAACTTTGTGACCCAGTTTTCCCAGCTCCTCTTTTATATCATCGATTTTTGTAGAGTGATGTAGATACCTTATCACTACCCTGTATGATCGCTCTTCTTTCAGTTGGTAGGTATGGTGAAAGATACTATTTTCTTTGAAGTTTCTGATGAGCTTACGGTATGATTCTGGGGTTGCGCAGTTTATTTTCACAACGTTGTTTGCGAGGCTCTTCGTGATATATTGCTCGTCTTGTAATATGTCTCTAATGGTGTTGACCATTTCCTCGTAGTTGATCACTCCATGAACAAAGATTGGGGGTGGCTTTGGAATTCGTTGAGTGTTATTTCCGACATTATCATCTGTTTTGTCTGCTAGGATATCAAATCTGTTGTTTACAGTTACAGTTTCCGTTGTTTCTTTGTTCTGCTCTTTGGCAACTTTCCTCCTTTTAACGCTTCTCATCACTTGCCACGGGTTATTTCTATTTTGTTGTGAGTCCTCTAATTCTTCTTCACTTGTTGATGACATTCTTAGTATTTGATTATGCTCTATTACTGACACATCCTGGCTATGAGTCATTGTTGAGGAAATGTTTTAGACCAGCTGCATAACCGGTGCCACCAGCTCTTGCACTGCTAACTAACGACACTTATTTTGTTTCACGTTTTTACGGCTTTTGTTATGGAACACTTTTTTATTATTATGATTATATTATTTGTACTCGTACTCGTCGATTCGCTTATCAGCACGTCCGTTTGCTACGAAATCCAAACGAGAACTGTTCATCGAGGATAACATACAGTTCATCTAGGTTCAGTTTTTCCAGGTCTACAAGCTTCCAAGCTGCTTTTTTATTTCCTAAAACAATTTTGTTATCACTACATTGAAAAGTGGCTAGTGGTTATTTCAGATTACCACTCATAAAAACTACGAATAGGACATTAAAAAAAACAAAATTTGTATGCATAACTTGAGTAAGCAATTATAAAACAAACATAGCGAAAAGAAACATACCTGCCATTTTTTATATCTCCCAAAAGCAAAGATTTTCACTATTTTACGCGAGAGTAGAACGTCCGTTGTAAACAACTGTTAATTACTACCTATGGATCCAGGCAGAAAATATTTGGCGGTCCAATAATTGACACATAATATTTTCAGCAACCAACTTTACATGCTGGTACGCTGAGAAAACCGCTAGGCAATTCAATACGCGACATTTAAATTATGGTATACCAGTGGTCCTGAAAGAGTTAAGAAAGTTGTAGTCCGAGGGCGAGAGGTCCGGCAAATATTCAGCTTTTGCAGGGTCGGTTGGGCGACGTGTGGCCGGGCGTTGTCATGGAGGAGAATTGGCCTTCATATTGGCCAATATAGGGCACATACGCCGGAGCTTGTGGTGCATTTCGTTGAATTGCTGGCAGTACTTCTGTGCCGTAATCGTTTCGCTCGGATTTAGAAAGCTGTGGTGGATGAGACCGACTGCAGACCACCAAACGGTCACCATAAACTTCAATGGATGAAGTTTCGGCTTCGGGAAGTGTTGTGGAGTTTCGTCGCTGCCCAACCATTGCGCAGAACTCCGCTGTTGTAGAAAATCTTTTCATCCTATATCACAATCCGATCGAGAAACGGGTCGTTTTCGTTACGTAGAAGGGCAGACGCCATCTCAAAACGACAATTTTTCCGAATTTCGCTCAATTCGTGCGGTATCCGTTTATCGAGTTTTTTTCCGATCAGTTTCAAGTAGTCAGAAATGGTCGCAATACCCACATCAAGCTCCTCCACAAACTCACGAATAGTTGTGCCGGGGTTTGCTTCCGTTATCATCATGTGGCCGAACACTGTGCTCTTTATCTTCAAGGCTCTCGTCACCACTGCGAAATTTCTTGAATCACCATTGTGTCGTACGTTCGTCAGTGGTTCCTTGGCCAAATGCATAATTGATATCGCGAGCTGTCTCAGTAGCTGTTCGACCTAATTTGAACTGGAATAAGAAAATCGTGCGAATTTGCCTCATGTCCATCCTATATTTGAAATCGTGAAAAAAAACTACACTAAAACCAAGTCCAAGATAGAGTTGATGTAAACATAGTCATGCACTGCGCACAGGTATCTCGAAGGTTGACGGTTTGTACAGAGTCGTATTCAGCACCTTTTTGCGATGATTCAATGATGCCAAACGATTTATCGATTGCGGATGCTATATCTTAGAAAACATTCTTCATGATTGCGACTGAAGCAAAATATGGCAGATCTATAACAAAATGGGGACCTCGGTTGGCCGCGTGGATCAGCCGGCCGGCCCGGCCGCGAGTTCGAATCTCGCCTTCGCCATGGATGTTGTGACGTCGTGTGTTTGTCCATAATTAGATATATACTATATACCAACCTAGTTTCTGGCTGCATGGCTTGGTTCTAAAGCAAAAAAAAAATATAACAAAATGCGGCCACTATAAAAGACTTGGATTTTCTATAAATCATAAACGCCATTTGAAAAGGAATGTAATCATTTTAATTCTACGTACAACTATTAACATTGTTTATCAGAATGTTGAACTTGAACTGTCATCCTCATCACTTGTATCATTCTGGCCAAATTCAATTATCAGTGGTTGGACTTGTCTTTATAAAATATTATCGAGCTCCCACATCTTTGTCTCGACTTTTGTTATCACATGCCGAACACACTTGTCCCATTTCTCGGCTCCGATTCTGCTTAGTCTTCATCAAAAAGTACCTTGAGGTTGGCAAATTTATACGTAGTGTTATGCTGTGCCACAAAGTTTTTAAGATCCGCCCATACGAGCTCGGTGGGATTTAGCTCACAGTGATATGGGGGCAGACGAAGGACTGTTTTGTTATGGCTTGCTGCCATCTCATCGACTGCATATTTTTCGTTTGCAGCCTTATGCTCTATGACAATTTTCAATAGCTGGACTCTTAGCATTGAGTCCTCAAAGCTGATATTCTTTGCTCGCAACCAATTTTGTATTTCAACTTTTTTCGATGACGTCGTCGGGATTTCCTCTATTCGTCGAGAATGGTATGGCGCATTGTCCAGTACAATTACTGAGTTGTCTTCCAGGTATGGTAGGACATTGGAAAACCACTTTTCTTAGTGGTAATCACCTTCTTTGAGTCGAAACACCACAGCCCTTCAGTAACAAACCCATTCTCATTGCCAATATGACAAACAATTAGTCTTTTTCCTTTACCTGGAAGTGCTGATACGCAATATTTATTTGAGTATGAAATCGGATTTTTTGAAATTCGGAAAGAATAAACTGGCCTCCGTCGAGATTTGAACTCGAGACCTTCTGCTTTACGCGCAGATGCTCTACCACTGAGTTACAGATGCCTGACAGCCCAAGTGGCAGAACTTCAATGTAAGACACAAGGTTCTAAGAATCTGGTTCGCCAACAATATGATGTAATTCAGATACAAACATAGCACGCGTAGTTAAGTTCGGAAAGAGAAGACGTAAAATAGTGTCATGAATGTTATTTTAAACTCGGAATTCCTGGTCTATGCGTCGGAAGTAAAATATTGTAGAAACAAAATGATTTCAATTAAATAAAATATACAAGCTAAGAAAAGCTAACGTTTTTTTGATTATATCCTGAAATATCAAATTACTTTGAAAGACAAAATAATTTAAAGGATGTTCAAGTATCTTTTGTTAAGTTACGATTAAAAGTTTACCTGATGGATTTTTCAAACCGGTGGACAGTCCATCTAGAAATGCCCTCCTAGATGAGGTCACGGTTTCATCGACCTATACCTTAGGAGTAGTATGACCAGCATTAACCCAGGTTTCATCCCCATATTTTTTGATTTCGGTCAAATATTCTCTTCTCCAGATTATGAGTTCTTCCCTATCCAACAGTAAACTATTGCGTCCTCGTTTCTTCCATTTGAAATTTAAATGTTTTAACAATTTACTAAATGTGGACCGCTTGAAACTAGGCAACATAGCATCTTCATTTACTTGTGTGAGTACTTTTTCCACCGTGGGTATTTCATTTCTAAAAAATTATTCATGCACTTTCCTCCTTATTGCATGTTTATCAGCCTCATCTATCGATTTTATAATGCTTGGGCGATTTTGATTTGTCTTAGGTTTGGAAAATGTATGATTAGCTTTATATTCCCTCAAAACATTAAAAATCGAAGCGACACATACTCCAACTCTATCAGCAACTTTCGAAGCGACGTCTTCGACCGAGGATGTTCCATGTTCCTATATCTCCTTTTTGAACACATTCAAAATAACCTCTTTCATCTCGATACTCAAATGTCTTCTTTTGGATCGTTTTTTAACTGGACTCAAGCAACAACTCACAGTCTCGTCAGCAGTATCTGTACTGGACATCTTGGATTACAGATCACAGTAATAAGTAATAACTATAAAAAATCCAGCAAATACAATAAAAACTTAACAAAAGCAAATGAAACCCGCGAAATGAATAAATACTAAAAAAGCAGGATGCACGCCTGATTGCGACTCTGTATTACGGCTGCTCCCGTACTGACGCGGCAGCGGTACGGCGGCACCGCGGCGCACCAATGAATTCACCAATGAGCGCTGCCGTGTCCACCTGTTGCTGGCCGATCACGTGAATATCACGATTGGCATTTGTTATGTTAAACTCTATGTTGGACTTGGTTTTAGTATAGATAGAGCAAAAAACGCGCCTTAAAGTTATATATAAAGTCAAGGCATTATAAACAAATTTTAGTGTAAAATACATCATTTAAAATATAAATAACAAAAACTGCAAGAACTTTCCGAACAACCTAATAGTAAACGTGTGTATTTTTAATAAATTATTTTTGTACTAGCGTAGATTATCATTTCAATCCTGAGAGAAAGAGGTTACAATCTAAATTGTGACTGGCCTCGTACAGAAACAAGTAATTCGTGTATCTATAAATATTTATATCAGATAATTCGAGAATTTGTAGACTAAATAAAAATTTATGCGGACACATTTTTTATTAAAATTAATTATTTAATAAGTTTTTTTTAGGATTCTGTTACACATTTTGTGATTAATTTGCTTATTTCGAATTCTTCGTTATCGAGATTCTCCATCAGATCAAAGTGATCTATGTTCTTCAGTAGGATGTGCTCGGAATTTAACCCCTGCTGGATTAAATGCTCGTGGAACTGCTTTCCTTGCGTCAAAAATGGTGGACTGTCATTCTCGGCCACGATGACATACACTTTTACCTTTAATAGAAAAATACGGATAAAATCATTGGCCAGAAACAGTTTATATCGGATCTCCAATATATAACTGACTGATTTGAATTGCGCGCCATTTTTGATACACGCATTTCAGTAGGTGGCGCCATAGTAGTTGTTTAAAGTTGGTGCGGAAATTTGAACAAACATGTAAAGTTAAACACTTGCCAAGGTCGGGCCGTGTTCGAACTGTTCGTGCTCCGGAAAATATCGAGAGTGCGTGAAACTGTAGTGGAGCGCCCTGAGACGTCTATCAGACATCGTTCTCAAGAACTGGGTATTCGTCGCACGTCATTACGCACTATTTAAAAAAAGATCTGCATTTGCGGCCATACAAAGTTTAATTAACCCTGAACTACAGCCTAGTTAATTAATTCCTAAAATACTGGTTTTTACTGACAACTGATGATGAGCGATGAAGCCAACTTCGATATGAACCGATTTGTTAATAAGCAGAATTGTCATATCTGGGCATTAGAGAACCCTCGTGTCATCCATCCGTTATATGGTACAAAACTTTTTGGCTCCTCGGATCCAACAATTTAACCTGCAAACATGTGGTTCCAGCAGGGCGGAACAACTTGGCACACAGCTATGGAAACAATGAGTCTTTTGCGAACAATATTTCCGGGACGTTTAATTTCTCGATTTGGTGATGTCAACCAGCCACCAAGGTCATCGGATTTAACGGCTCCTGACTTTTTTATGGGGATTTTTGAAAAATACGGCTTATGCTAACAAACCAAATACTGTAGTGCAGTTGATGAACAATATTACGGAAGCGATTGGAAGTATGTCTGATATTATTTTTCATACACAATTTCCAAGTTTTAATAAAATATTGAGATGAAACAAATGAACGTATTTTATTTCGTTTCACAAATATTCAAGATATAAATCAGTCAGTTACATGTCGGTCATACGGTATTTTATTTGTATTTTTCTTAGTTTCAAACGATATATTCAGTTCCGCCCACTTATTTTCTGAACGAGGCAAGTTACTAAGCGATTTTGGTGTAAAAGTGACCATTAAAAACATGTTTTGATATTTTGCTGTTGAGTTATGATTCAATTTACAAAAACGCTCAACTTTGACCGCCTGCCAGTCTCTCCAATCCATGAACAAAAAAATCCACTGTCACATAAAATACAGCATTCACGCATCAATTTCATCTTCTCGACTTTTAGCTTTCTAACTCGATGCGTTCAACAAATAAATGGTAGGGAGACCCTTCTGAAAATCACAGCATGTAAACATATACTAAGTGACATATAAATCCGAACACCCAGTTTAAATGGTTTTATTTTAATTAAATTTTGTATAAGTACTTAATGAAGCATAATAAGTAAATGATAAAATGATTGCACTGCTTTAAAGCCCTTTGACCTTTAATAATGTGTGGATGCACCCTGATGTGCTACGCATTCTCCAACGCGCCTAGGCATGCTTCTGATCAGGTGGTCAATGTCCTGTGGTATCTCATTCCAGGCAACCACCAACTCCTCTCGAAGTGCTTCTAGAGTCTGAGGACGTTGCAAATTGAGCAATCTCCTACCCATCATATCCCACACGTGCTCAATTGGGAATAAGTCGGGAGATCTTGGTGGCCATGTTAACAATGTAACATCACTATGTTGAAAGAAGTCTATTGTGACTCTTGCAACATGTGGTCGGGCATTATCTTGTTGGAAAATTGGATCTGCCAGGGTGTCAAGATAGGGTAAAAGATGGGGTTCTAGAACTTCGTGGATATAACGCTGCGCGTTCATGTTACCTCTGATGAATATTAAAGCTGACCTAGAACCATAAGCTATAGTACCCCAAACCATAACTCCAACAGTGTGATGAACAGGTCTTTCAACAAAAAACTGTGGATTCCTCCTATCACCACGTCGCCTTCTAACCCTGGCACGACCACCGTGCATGCCTAAACAAAATCGAGACTCGTCACTAAAGACAATACTGTTCCATTCCTGATCCCAGAGTGACCGTTGTCTGTACCACTCAAGGCGATTACGTCGGTGTTCTCGAGTTAAAGGGAGGACCCAGTGTGGCCGGTATGAAAACAAGCCAACACTTCTCATTCGTCGGTAAACACTTCGCATGCCAATAGGTCTTCCGTGTTCTGCAAACCATTCATTTGCAATGGACCTGGTAGTGGAGAAACGGTCCTTTAAGGCCAATAATCTTAGGCGGCGATCTTCACGGTCTGTTGTTCTACGGCGGCGTCCAGTGCCCCTTGCTCTTTGCGTACGGCCTTCTCGAAGCCATGCCTGACAACACCTAACCAAAGTGTCTACACTTCTTTGCACTCTAACTGCAATTGCCCGAAAAGAAAGTCCAGCTTGCCGAAGTCCCACTATACGGCCCCTATCAAACTCACTAAGTTGACGAAATCGTACAGGTCTCCGTACTCTAGGCATCGTAACCGATCGTAAAGGATGTCAAGAACCAAAATCCGCCAACGTTGATTCTTTACTGCGGCTGAAATATTCATTTTTAGAGCGTTACTGAATTAAAAAAAAAGCAGTATAAAAACCGGAATGTCCAACTGATAAGGCTGAAAGTTTTTTCACTTGTTATTTACAGTAAGATAAATACATTCACCAACTTTTATTAAAATAAAACCATTTAAACTGAGTGTACAACAACCACAATTTAAAAAAATTGTGATGACACTAAAAAGACAATTTGAGAAAATTATACCGCCAAAAATTAATACAACTGTATACTCACATCACATTTTGGGAATTTTTTGAACATCGGGCTGACTTTCTTGGCTGATTGCTCGTCTAGCTTTAGAGGTTCATTATACTCAGTCTTGGTGAGTGGTATGATGTCGTAGATACCTGCTAGAAGAAAAGCTGTGCGAATGAGCTTTCTTTCTTCCTCTGGCAATGATGGGACGAACGATTCTAATAGATTGGCTACCAGTTGCCCCCCTGCAGAATGACCAGCTAAGTGCACTGATCTGAAATCCACAAAAAGTATGTTTTAAAAATGTTGGGTCATCTATCGCTTATTCTTTTCCCTCAAATGCAACGGCTCGGACAAAACAAGGTCATTTCATTCAAAATAGTCTCCCTCAGAAATAATACAGCGAGTTGCACGGACCAAAAGATTTTAGCCCATTGACCAGGATGTCCTTAAAATGGTTTATCGAAGAGAAAATAGTCACACGGTGCCATATCAGGAGAATATAGGGAGTGGTTGATGGTTAAAAAGCTATTTTTTGTCAAAAAATCGGTCATAAGCGTCGATCGACGAGACGGTGCATTATCGTGCAATAATCCCCTTCGAATCGTAAATACAAATCAACACTGTCTTCACTTTGGAATTTTCCACCAGTCACAATGTTGTACAGGAAGTTTTCGTCTTGTTTGACCTCTTTTTCGGCGGAATCACAAATTTTGGCTGATCAACCTGTTCGTCGTCTTCCATCGACTCGCGACCCTCTTTGAACCGTGTAAACCACTTGTGGACTTGGCTACGAGATAACCAATCATCACCACACACTTGCATCAATAGTAAATGTTTTACTTAACATTGGCTCGATGCTTATTTTTCGATAGATGCTAAAAAGGTCCTGTAACTTTGAGCTCGATAACTCTGCGTGAAGTGGTTCGATTGTCATGGAGTTTTGACAGGGTATCAATGAAATATGTACCTAACCAATCTAGTCTCCGATAATAGATGGCGCTACTTGTCCTGTTTACAATGCGCAGACGTTGTATCGCGTTTTAAAGAAGATTCTTTAACATTCAGAATTTCAGGTCAAAATTTCGAAAGTTGCATTTGGGACTTATGTGACTAATGAACAGTACAATTTCCTGTACAAGTTTCACAGTGAACTAAAGGATGAGTCGTAACATGTTTTGCTTTTATGTGGAAAGTATTACCAGGTTGACATTAGACACTGGCTACCCAGATAATATATGGAAACTAGTTAATTGATACAATTGAAGTCCTTGCGAATGTCACACATTTGGTATTTACTGATCATTCCGTCAGTGGCAGTGGATTTTTACGTAATCTTATCCATCAACAGTTGCTAATATCCAGGTACACGGTCATTAATTACCATGGTAAAGCCTGACGGAGTAAGTGAATACTAATCGTGTTATTTACTACATTTTCGCTTTAGAGCGGTAAAGCTGTCATTTTTCCAGACTGCGATATATACTTTGTGCCGGCTGTAGAAAAGGAATTTTTGGGCAGTTTTGTCTTTCCGAAGCGTTCTTCCTATTCTTTATTATGTGCTGTTCTGACTTCACAGTATCATACCGATACATATATTATAGGGTTGTCCAATAGGGACGCAGGAAAGTAAACGTCAATTTGACATAGACGCCATCTTTGTTTTCTGTCACCGACATGTCATTTTGTTAGTTGAATGTTTACCATTGATCGCTGTGGAGTCGTATTCGATTGACGACCGCATTAAAGTTATTCAAGAGCACTACAAAAATGGTGCAAAAATAAAAAACACGTTTCGCGCGCTTCGTGAACATTTCGGTCGCAACAACTGCCCAAACGAAACAACCATCGGTCGTCTGGTGCGTAAATTCGAGGCAACAGGTTCTGTGGCAAATCTGCCAGGCTCTGGCCGGCCAAGGAGCGTTCGCACACCGGAAAATATTGCAGTTGTGAAGGAGAGTGTGAGAGACGATCGGAAACAATCAACAACGCGTCGATCCCAAGAATTGGGCATTTCGAGAACCAGTTTGCTCCGCATTCTCCACAAGGATTTGAATGTACACGCCTACAAGATCCAATTGACGCAACAGCTGCGTCCGGCCGACCATTTTTCGCGCCGAACGTTCTCAGATTGGCTCCTTGAACACCGCCAAATTGATGCCAATTTTTCATCAAAAATCATGTTCAGCGACGAAGCGCATTTCACTTTGAATGGGACGGTAAACAAGCAAAACTGCCGCATCTGGGCGAACGAAAATCCCCGTGAGTATCAAGAGCAGCCGATGCATCCTCAAAAAGTGACTGTGGTGTGCATTGTGGTCAAAAGGCATCATCGGACCTTACTTTTTCGAAAATGCGGCCGGGGACGCCGTTACCGTCAATTCTGAGCGATATCACGTGATGATAGAGGACTATTTTTTGCCGCAACTTGAAGGAATGGATATGGACGATGTTTATTTCCAACAAGATGGTGCAACATGCCACACAACCAACGTCAATATCCATCGATTGCAGTCCTTCTTCGGTGATCGCGTGATTTCGTACAGAGGAAATGTGCCATGGCCACCAAGATCGTGCGATTTGACTCCCTTGGACTTCTTTTTATGGGGATATTTGAAAAGCAAAGTCTACGTCAACAAACCAGCCACCCTCCAAGAACTCAAAAACAACATCATTGCCGAGATATATGCCATAGAACCGACCATGTTGCAAAATGTCATTGAAAATTTCGACCATCGCGTGGACGTCTGTAAATCCAGTCGTGGTGAACATTTGAGCGATATTATTTTTCATACATAAATGGTATAAATGAACTTTCAAAATAAAGTACCCAACTTGATTTGAATATCAATCTTTCTTGTTTTAATATGCGTTTACTTTCCTGCGTCTGTTTTGGACAACCTCATATAAAAATGGAAAACATCCCGGAATAAAAACACTTTTTGTGAATCATTGTGAATTTTGAAATAGATTTGTGTTTACTTACCTAGATTCCAAGTTCTTCGCATATTCCAAGCATATTTTCAACGCGCCCTCTACGTTTTTTTGTATCTGCTCCACAGTGACGGCGGGACAAAGTTCGTAACCGATTAATATTGTTTTTACATTTTGTTTGTGCAAGTTCTTTGCTATGAAGACATACGTGTCATGTGTCACTTGAGCTTCTTGCCAGTATCCTCCGTGAATAAATATAAAAATAGGAGCACCTAAGAATAGGGGAATAAATATCAATTTTCCTTTGCAATTGCAAGTTAAGTTTTGCGTTAGCTAACTGTTACATAGAAGATAACTACAAGTTGCTCGAAAATTCGTTTTCCAAATTCTGGATAACAAACATGTAATCGATGATGCGGCAATGCTGCCATCAACGCTCTCTGCGATTCGTGTCTCATGTCAACTAGTGTCACTGTCAAGTAAAATTGAGGCTTTAATATATCTTTCTATTTCAATAATACGTGGTCCTCTGGTTAAAATTAACTACCGCTTACGCCAAACCTGACATTAAAAAGCTTTTTGAGGTTTAACTTCCGGTTAGCAGTGAAACCGCAGTTAACTTGCGATTCCAAAACCGGTCCTAACTCTACGTACAGTTATTAGAGGAAACATTCGATCTTTATCAAAATGGAAACACTCAGCTTACAGATCATAGGTTCATTTGTTTCAGCTTTTTTTTGTTAAAAACCGTTATTGCTGAAACATTGCGGTATCATCGTTGTTTTATAAATCTCAGGTTCGATAGTCATCACTAGTACTAAACAAAATTAAAATTTTAGTTGTGTGTAATCATCACCATTTCATCTGTATATCTTTTGAGTTGAAAGGCTCTTTAGGTTTTTACATTTTGTGATAATGGTCAACGCCCTTTTTACTTCCCAAATGACCACGATTTGGATCGCGTGACCTGATTTTTAATATACCCCTATATGTGCCTAATAATGCCCCGCATTTAAACTGAGAGGACTTATGTCAGCACACGTGACCTTAGCGCCCCTAAAACGATTGATCTGGCTAAATCTAACTGATGATATTCGCTACTTATACTCTTTCCTGTCAGTCAAGGGTTTTAAGAATCGAATAAGTCTATTTATATTGGGGCTCTTTACTTCTATTGTGTTAGCGGAAAATTTCGCAAATGAGATATTGTTTTTTGGCTGTACATGTACATGTCACTCATTTCCGTCGATCTATCTGTCTGAAATTTTTACACAAGGTTACTGCTATGCCAAGGACAAAAAAGCTTTCCGATTTTGAAAACGGACCAGAGGCGGCAGAGAGAAATGCCAAAAATGAAAGAATAAAAGTCGTTCAAACTTGGGTCTTTGACTTTTCAGAGGACCCTGACAATTTTGGAAAAATTCCTTCGGGGTAAAAATTGAGGGTGGGGTGTATCGCTATTTTTTGATGCTAGTCCCTGCGCCTGCTCTCTGGCTTTACCGGCGGGCGTGCCAGTCTTCATAAGTGCCCTCTCATGACTGGCGCTGAGCCGCGTCTGACGCGTCGTGCGATCATGTTTATAGGGAGAGGCGACGTTGCTAGATCGACGGTAGTACGTTTAAAAAACGGACGAATTATCGAAGTTGCTTTGACGTATTTTGCTTATTTTTTGATTGAATTGACATCTGACAAACAAACGCAATGAGAGCTGATCAGAAGAAGCAATTTAACAGAATTCGATTATAATTTCGGATATAACAATACTTACTGTCAACTAAGTCAGTACCATAAATGTGGTATACTTCTCTCTTTCCTTTGCCATATGGTTTGTATAAATCTGACTTGATTCCCTGTACTTCTTTGTTTACTGTAAAATAGTACATTTCCATTAATTGTAATTTCCAAACTACTCGTCAATATTTCATTGTATACTAGATGTGTTACCAACGAGCTTCTGCGCTTAGAATTGTTACTATTAAATGATTGCATAACTTCCGATTGCGTTTTGTAACTGTGATGGCCATCGTAAATTGACAATCAATTGTTTGCAATATTGGGCTATTTTTTTGATTTAATCTTTATAATGTAAAGACTTATGACAAAAAGCAGCTTCTGAAGTTCGTCTAGTAAACATACAAGATTATATTTACCTTTATTTAAACTATATCGTGTTCATGTATTTATGAGTTTGATACGTTCGGTAGGTAAAACTGCGGGGTGGAAAGCTAGTATACAAACTTCAGCCCCCTTTAAAAAATTTCATACTTGCAAGTGCCCTTTGCCTCTCTTTATTCGGCCGATGAAATATCCCCCCGCACAATTTCAGGTGTGTACTTGTATTAGGAAAAACATAGGGCTTCATACAAACTCGTGAATGCGCTTAACGCCCCCAAAACTGGCATCTGCTGCCTAAAAAATATCTCCCTGCCAAATTTTTCGTCTCTAGTAATAAAAAGAAGTACTTTCATACAAACTTGTGATCGCTCTTAGCCCCCTGAATCCGGCTCAGTCGCAAAGTCTCTAATCTGTCCTGTACTACCTATAAAATACGCCCTTGACGAATTTTAGATTACTGGTAGGAAAAACAAAGGACTTGCTTAAAAAAATTAGAATTCCCTTAGCCCTCCTTAATCCAGACCTGTTACAAATTCCGTTCTTAGCTGACATGCACTGTCCATAAAATATTTCGCTGCCAAATTTTATGCTCAGTATGTCAAATAGTTTTTGAGATTTAATGAGCGCCTTTTTGCTTTTCTACATATACATATATCTGCTCTTAGCCGCCCTTAATCCAACCCTGCCTCAAAATCCCTTCTTATCTGACATGTAATTATTTTCGGTATCTCATGATTATAAGTAGGTGAGGGAGTATCCTTTCGCTTTTCTATACATATTCCACGAAAAATCAACTTTTGTATTCAGTTGTCTTTGAAGAATATTCACATATGGAATGTCAACATCATTGTAGATGTCTTCAAGTACTATTACATGGCAAAAAAATATTTTGGTCTGGAATCTTTGGCAGGCCCTGTTTCTATATTTCCGGACGTAACTTGCGTTTGGTTTGTGTAAGGCAAATCTCATTCATAAATGAATTAAATAGAATAGATAACGGAAGTATGTTACACTTCCAATGCAGCACTATATCGGAATTTTCTTGTTAATTTCCTAGCAATGAAACATATTTTAACCATGCTCAACAAAAACCTCGCATGACAAAAGTCCCTTTTTTAGGGTTAAATGTAACACATTCGAAATTCGATAATTTGAGTTATAGCCAACTTTCGAAAAATTTGAGAAATCACTTTTTTTAGGATAATCCAAAGATCAAAAAGATACACGGAAAAATTTCCAATGTCAAAAATTGAGGATCTGACATAGCCCCAAACTTTTGTTAAAAAACCTGACTTGTTCTGCTCACCTTGTATGAGTGGATAAATAGAAAAAACATACCGGTCCAACACTGCAACTCGATATCTCTTTCTATTCCGAAAATATCGAGATTTGAATTTGGGTACAATTTTCCAATGTCGCAAAGCAAGATATCTTATGAAGAGTATTCCCCCAACGAGTAATTATTAGCCCGCCCATGTGATGGCGGTATTTTATTTTAGAAACATAACCTATTCAGTCAGAAAAGGAATAAGGTATACACCTTATTCCACGAATATCCATCAAGGAACAATGACAGCTATTTATCTAATAATATTTCAAAATTCCCCATATCGGCACAGGAAACACAATTCTGACGGATCCGTCAACATCATGTAGCCAGAGCTGTATTTTGTTTCGGTTTTTTGTACTCTACAGATTCATTTTGTACTTGCTAACAGCTCTCTTATTTAGAAAAGTCCATTTGCATACAAAAAACAAAACATTACAAACAAGTTTTACTAGATTTACACCCGATTCGTTATTGCCAATGTCGCAGACATAAATCAAATTCAAGCGGATAACCAAATGGAAATGGTATTTACCATTTTGGGTTGGTATTTACCAATCCGTTCAAGCGAGTGTAGTTATCAGGTTGGTTATAAGATCCGTGACGTCACGAATCAGCTGTTATATGTCATAGTTATCACCGCAAAATTGTGGTATTTACCCAACTCAAGAGTAGTTTTATATTTCTGGTTATTATTTGAAATGTGACAAGTTAGAATTTTGCCGGGTATTGGTTTTACCATAAAGTGGAGCAACTTATTAGATATACTCATTACGGTTGTTGGGGACACTTTAAATGTAGTTCCTATGCTTAACAAAGTATCCTGTGTAGCCATATACCACAAGAATATTAAAATATGGCCATATAAACTCACTAGATGATATCCACGTGTATACGGTTTTGCTAATTTCTTTTTTCATCATTTCTGCTGAATCAATAAATGTTTTCTTTGACATGCGGAAAAGTTTAGAGAATTGAAAGTTATCATAGCTACAAAGCCATGGTTCCATCATTAAAAAAAAAATGTGCAAAAAACATTTCTCCCATGAATATTATGAAAGGTTTCTTATTTAAACTTTCCATATACAGTTGTAGACGAAAAAGCACCGATTATTAAGTGATAATAAAAATAAACAGAGATTATATACGCGCTTTTCTAAAATAAACAACTTGCAACAAAACCGCGGTTAAAACCAACGCGTTCAAGCGATTCGTGTAACTGACGTCATCAACCCGTGTGTCATCTTGAACCATATTATAACCGCAGCACATAACACATAAATTTTGCTTATTCGCTTGGATTTGATTTAACACAAAAATGTCACCAGCTGATCAGCTGCTCACTGCAGTAGACGTCAAAGCGTGATGTCTATACTTACATTTTCCGACTATCTCCAAATGCTTTTCGAATATCTGGTCCCTGGGGTATCTTTTTGAGTACGCACTCGGCGAATAAAACGTCGTCGGATCAGTCTCAGGGCCACTCATGTCTGAATATATGTTTACTGACATAAGCTTGCAATCAACTGATGCTTTATCCAGTTACTGTCGGCCCAGAATTAGAAAGGGAATACTACAGCGGTTATCCGGTGTCGCGCCGTGAAGGCCATGTGCGTAGAGAATGGGGTTCAAGGTACTTGGTTCTGTTAGGCGCATACTAAATATGTGAAACGAATTTTTTAAAATGGCTGTATTTCGGTCAATCAGGGACTCTCTGTTTATAAAAAGGTGTCTCATGAAACCACTAATTATTTCAAACAACTTGATTTTGCGTAAATATTACATACGGCTTGAACAACTGTCAGCATACAAATACTGATATAGACATGCAAAATTACATGAACAAGCTTTAGAAAACCAATTGCTGTTACAGAAAAACAGAAGAGCAGGATATAACATTGCAAACAATGATTTACATTAAAAAAAAGGAACCATGCATAATTTTATCGCTGCCAAGTGATCTTACAAATTATTATTATTCTGGTTGCTGTATTATTTTGTGATGTTAATAAATGATTGGTGGTATCTCTTCATATGACACACCGTCTCTAAGAACATAACAGATGACAGATACCCAGATCTCATGGCACAACTGGGCAAGCCAATAGTAAAAGTAGTAGTACAATACCACAAAGTAGTATTGGTAGTAACTACTAAGTAAGGTCGCGCTGCCTATTGATAATAGTTTTAAACTTTGGAGATGGTGACTCTTTATTTCGTTGATTATCTTCGTCAGAAACCTTATTTTGTGATTTAGTATTATGACAAATTAAGAGACGAATGTTATGTACTTCTTTTATTCACATTGAAAAAAATGAATCGTGTACAGTACGATATCACAGAAAAGATTCAGTTTACCTCTGACTTGCATTCAAAATCTTGTGCCATATTGTTCAAAGCTCGTGTACACCACATCATGTACCGGAAAGCCATACGATTAATGCCTTTCTGCTCTGCCATTTGGAAATCAAGCACAAATGTTAAGTGATTAAATAATTAGAAATTACATAGAGTGCTAATTTATGCTCTGTAAGTTTCACTCAAATAATTCAAAAATGGGGTATCAGTTATTGAGATAATAAGAAGAAAACTATTTCACGTGTTCTTTTAACTGACAATTTAGTGATTTGTAATTTGCATCATGATAATGAGGACACACAAAATATATTCCTGTCATTGAACTGACCAGAGACAAATATGTGTTTCAAAAGCTAGATCATTCTGCAGTACATGTCCCTTAAAGATTTTGAGAAATTAGAGGCAAACTGTTTACACCAAATCAATCGAAAATGGTTGTGAAGGTAACAGTGAAATTCAAGAAGTGGCCAATGTTGATGATTCAACAATGAAGTGATACACGTTTATATCATTTTACAATTCACATCATTATTTTTTCAAAGATAGATATTCCACTTCAGAAGGGGCACATCTTCGACTAGACGCTTTATAGCCATCCAGTTTTGAGTTATATAAAAACTATCCACATCATTTAAGTTTTTCTAACGTACTGATTCATTGACAACTTTTAGCTTGCCACAGCTTGAAGTAGCCTGGTGGACATAAGTTGAAACACAACGCCATCTGATTTTTTCAGGAATCAATAAAAACTCCAAAAACAATCATAAGCGTATTTTTTATTTCTTATTATTGATAATTAACTTATTCAAATGTCACGTTTCAATAATTTTTTCCATCATTCTCATCAAATATGACTTAAATAGTTTTTGAAATGATTTTTATGAAGTTCAGTTACAAAAAATTGAGTTTTTTCATCATTGTAATTAGTTTTCTGATGTTTTTACCATAGTACACGGTATACAAACTTGGTAATATTTCTTGAGTGGAAAGTAATTGCATCCAAAATTAACAAAAAAATCCTATAAATGTAGGTCCAAAAATATCCCATCACCAAGATATACGGTGTTGTAAATATCTACGCCATTGATGAGACAAAACCCCATTCTACAATAAACTTTAAAAAGTCTTGAGATACCCAATCAGAAACTGCACCATTAGCGGCTTTTAAGTGTCTTCGCAGCCTCGGTATATCCAAAAGTAATTCTGTTTAGAGACCTCATCAGAAAAATCAGTAAATTTGGATGCAACTAAATTCAGTTCTTCAGTATTCGCCAAAAGCAAAGTATTTGTTTGTACGATCTCAAACATTGAAGCTAGGTCTTGAAAAGACTTCGATTTTGTCTGGAGTTCAACTCTAAAAAAGTTGAGTCACCGGGTGGGTGTGTTTTGATTCCTGGTCTTCTCTAAGCTTCATCTGGTTTAACTTATAGACAATGGAAGCCCGAGAAACAACATCTCAATCATCCACATTGTCATCAAATTTCAAATAACATATGCTATAGCAAAAATTCGTCTTACTTCCCATTTTCGAACATTCCATGTACTTTATTTATAAATAAAACAGCCCAAAACGCCATCTATCACACCAGAATCGACCACTAAGGAAGGCACATAGCTTTTATCACAGCCGATGTCAACTACGAGCCGTGAACAAAGAAATCTGGCAACGTAGGTGGTAGTGTTACTCCCGCCGCTGCTTGCTGCATCGACGCAACTCGTGCTCAAAACGCTGAGAAAACATAACCTTTTCAATTTGTGATTTTGGAATCCCAGAGGCTGTAATTAAGAGATAAGCTTGTTTTCTAAGCTTCAAAGTGTGTGTATGTGTTCAAAGTGATCGGTGACTATAATATATGAGAAATAGACTCCAGTTGTAGTGCTTCTGTGCTTTAAAAATAAACTAAGAAGTGTGACTGTGGCTGTTCGCGCCTCAGGACGCTAAGGATTTCAACTATTGAAAACGTGCAAATTCAGGTTGTATTTTTCTTTTTTCATTTATCAAGTATTTGACGCAGACAATATGCCTCGTTGTTGCTGTGTTCCTTTATGCAATGCAAACTATAATTCTGCTTTGAAAACAGAAAGCTGTGTTTCAACTTTTCGCTTCCCAAGTACCGAAAGTCTGAAAAACAAATGGCTTATGGCAATTCCCAGAAAAAATTGGACACCTTCAAAACATTCAGCTGTGTGCAGTCGTCATTTTAGAGAATCGGATATCATCAGGACAGAAAATATAGTTTTGGCAAATGGAACAGTCCAAAATAATATACCTTTGAAATATCCAAAATTGAAAGAAAATGCTGTTCCCTCCATTTTCCCAAACTTGCCATCATATCTTTCAAAAACTGAAGCACCCAAAAGAACTGACCCAATGCAAAGAAAACAAAAATTAATTGAGAAACATGAAAAAGCTATCCAGAATTTCGATGATATAGATAAGATCAAAGACTTTCAAGAATTACATTCTTCATCTGATAATCACCGAATTAATAGAGCAATGTTCAGGAAATTAGCAAAGGATTCATCAGAAAATTATTCTATTCCAAATCCACATAATCCTGATAAGAACATATATTTAACTTATGATGTTGTGCATATTTTCAAGAGTATCAGAAATAATTGGATTAATTTAAAAAACCTAGACAAAACTTTTGTATATCCTAATTTTGACAATAATGATATTATTCAGTATGCTAAATTTGAAAACATTCGTGCTGTATATCAATTGGAAAAAGAAGCTGTAGTTAAGAAAGCATATAAACTAAATTATAAAACAATGCATCCAAATTCATTTGAAAGGCAAAATGTAAATTTTGTAGATAATTTATTCCGTCACTCAACAATAGCTACTATGAAAGAATTAAAGTTTAATGATGCTGGACACTTTGTGGAAATAATCAGGAATTGGTGGGATATTGTCAGTAATACAAGTGTAGTAAAAGGAGAATTGAAGCGAAACGAATTTTGTAAGCCTATTACCAATAAATATGATTATAGAGTACAATTTTTAAAAAAATTCCTGATATGGTTAGAAAAATGGCATAATCTAGAGAATAATAATGGACACCTGACACCAGAAACGTATACAGCTCTATATCAAAGCACGCGGACCCTACTTAATATAATTGAATATTCATTTAATCAATTTGACATTGAGTATGTATTGCCTGGAAAATTCACCACTGATAATTTATAAAAACGATTTGGCAATTATAGACTTTTATGTGGCTGCAATTACAATGTGTCATATGATGAAATTTTAAATGCTGAAAAGAAAATACGGCTGAAGCATATTTTCAATGAAAAGAAATCGTCATTTTCGTTAGCAGAAATTAAAACAAGGTTCCAAAACTGCTTAGAAACTCAAGAAAATTTTGATTTCTTGGATACCAAACAAAATCCTGAAGTTTTGGATATATTCAATGAAGTATTTGAGACAAATTACTTAGCCAATTGTGACATAGAGGATAGTACTAAGACTTATATATCTGGATATGCTTCACACGCTATCTCTAAAAACCTAAACTGCGAAATATGCAAATCGCTAATAGTTAAAGAAAAAGGTTCATTAACAACAAATGTTTATTTTGATCATTTGCAAAGAGGAGGACTGTCAATTCCAACCAGTTACGTACCAATCATATTCTACCATATGTATGCCATTTTTGAATCTATTATTAATGTAGATAGATTGGAAATTTTCTTCTTGAAAAGCAATAATCAAAAATTTATTTTGTGTCAGTTAACCTTGCATTCAGTCTGACTTTATATACAGTGAATTTTCTTTAACTTGCATCTGTGGCGGCAATTATGCAGATATTTTATCTAAGCTTTTGTCTATTTTTTCAAACATAATTTTGAATGATTATGTAAAATTGAAAGATAACAGTAAAACTGAAAGTAAATGTATTAAAAACAAACAGGTAACTCCACATTTCCAAGCTGGGCCTGTTAGAACACAGTGTGCTGACACCAAAAAACGTAAACTAAATACTTTTAATTAGGTTAACTGCATTAGCGACTCATATATATCACGATTATTTCGTATTTTTCAATTTTTTAGAGCTATTTCATATTCAGACGACTTGTATCGAATCGAACTGTCCTCTTTTCCAAAATTAAATTTAGTTCTTTCATCACGGCTCGTAGTTGACGTCGGCTGTGCTTTTATTGGTTGGAACTGTTCGGGATCTCAGCTGACGTTAATAGCAAAGTCAGCCAGACTCGTCAGCCATCTAGCGGTCACTTGGTAACTTTGCTATTAGCGCGAGCTGAGATTCCGAACAGTTCCAACTAAAAGCAGCTATGCTCCTTCCGTAGTGGTTGATTCTAATAAGGTAGATGCCGCTTTGCGCTGTGTTACTCCGAAAGACCGTACCTCCAGTATAGAGGATAGTTGCGATATTTTCCTTCGTTCGTCCAGAGACAAAAAACCAAGCGTAGACTATGCTGATGAGTAGCGAAGAAGCACGAAACAGCTGTCCATGGTCGGCTAACTTTTTGCGTGGAATGGACGAAAGCATCATGTCCGGTTTACCTAGTTTACTTTATACACCTTCTAAGAAAGATGTGCCTCCTCGATTCACATTTAAATTTTAACGCTGAGTATGAACCCGTTTCGCCGAACTGCAGCGGTTATATTCATTTTTCCAAGAAAGACAAAGGTACAGATCGGAGGACTGCTCCAAAGATATCTGTAATGATTTTCCACTTCGAAAAGTCAGAAAAAGTCTCACAAACCGACAGGAAAAAATCATACGAAGTCCATACAAGTGCACAATTTCCAGTTATTTATTTGTAAATTTAACAAACGTTTTTTGAGTAATTAAAGGCAAAAACTTCATATAAACATAGATCCGAAAATTCTTCGTTCTCAAGATACAGGGTCTATAAATTGATTTCGTAAATTTCTTAGATATCCGTTACCTAGTTTTGTTGTTAATTTGGCGGTGGTGAAGGAGCCAATTTAGCTTTAACTTGATTAAGTTGATAGTCCAGTGGTCTACCGAGCAGGATATGAACGAATATTTGTGACAAAAAGATACACACCACTGACTTTTGTGCAATTGTTTACTGTTAGTTTATTAATTGGACCGCTTTATGCATGACTTAACCAAGCGACAAATCTCTGTTTTTGAGGAGGATGAATAAACTTCAACAATTCATCAAAAATCAATGCTACGATTGTGTTGAATGATTTTTGTTCTGTGAATACAAATTTATGTATGCAATCATTTCTTCAAAAACCCTTATACCTGAAACTTGATGAAATGAAATGGCGTTTGGTCAAGTATTGCTTTCAAAAAAAATGCTCATTTTTCCTTTGACTTAATGACCTCAACACAAAAATGTTACTTGGTCATGCTATGCCAAATAAGGAAGGCATTACAGAAAGATTCTTCATTTTTGAATTTTAGTAATTAGCATCAAATTAGTTGAAAAATTAAAACTACACAAATTAAAACATTCTCTCAACCAAATAAGAAATTGCTTGAATGACAAATAATGTTGTAACAAACTCAGTTATATACTGACTCAAAAATAAAATGAAGCAAGCACATTTTCGAAATGAATCAAGAACCCGAATAGAAAATTTGTATTATTAATCTTCAAGCTCGAAATCTGGTTGACCATTGACCCCATCTATATACTTGAATCCCCAACTAGATTCCTATAGATCTTCTTGGAATCCTTGGGTATACGACTTAGTAATGATTTTAAATCATCTAGCTTCTTTTCTGCTATAGGTTTCCCATTTGTTCACAGTTTTCCGAGGGGTTTACTCAGAAATGCTTGAATCGAGGCATTCGATGATCTGCCACGTCATTTCTCAATATTAATCTCTTTAGAGGGAGCTTCAAAATCAGTTTTAACAAAAATACTGGAAGGCTTGTCTTTAAACACCTCAATTTCTCTAATTTTGGTTGGTCGCTGTATGTGAAACTTTGGTAGTGCAAATGCAAAAACTACAAAATTTGGACGTTTGGTCATGTGTTGCAAAATAAATAACAACAAATATTACGCTTGGCGCTTAGTTAAAACTGTGTTCGCTTTTGAAGCTCAGGTCTCTTACACTGCCTGCATTTTTTATAGATAAGTTGAACTACTGTGCAACAGATGGCAGCAAAATCTGAAAATTTATCAAATGGCGCTTGCGCAAGTTATGCATAACGCGGGCCAATTACGAGTACCAACCAATCACTGGACTCACTACATTTAACTCTTTCAAGGGCGATGGTATATAAAATAAACCACCTCAAAGCATGCTTTAATGAGGCGGTGGTACATATTTAGCACCACTGCTAAAAATTTCATTTACAGAGCGAGCAGCGGTTCATTCCATGAACCACCGCTCAAAGTAAGTTGTTCACGTGTCTATAAAAGAGCGCATGCACCGACAATAGCGCGGGAGTTCGGAATACCGCATGCAAAAGCAAATTAAGGTTATGATTCATTAGTCAAGAATATATACCAGCTGTGAGTGGAGAAACACTAAAAAAGTAAGTAACATTGTATGATTTCGATGTAATTATCTTATTAAAGTTGTTTTGTTATGATTTTATCCTATATTTATTTGAAAAAAAACCTCTATCGTTTTATATTTACTGGTACTCAATGCGTACCACCGCACACATTACCTTTTTATTTTACACCCTATTTTTTTTTATTTTCAGACTTACAACATGTCTGACTTGCCATTTAAACTAGTCGATATGACGGAAGGTGAATTATACGCCGAACTCGAAAACATTTATTCAGAAATGGAACAAAGTCGTATAAACGGTGAAGAAATTCCATCTGATTGTGAATCGTTAGCCAGTAGCAGAGACGACCAAGAAAGTGATACAGAAACTACTATTAGAAGCAACGTGTTGATATGTTCATATAGTGACTCAGAAGATGATATACCTTTGTCAACTATCGCTGGAAAACTGCAGCTAGCTTCATCTGCCTCATCAGTTGGAAGAAAGTCTCCAGTTTGGTCTAATGTGAAAACTCCTACACCACCTCCAGATTTTACTGCGCATTCTGGTCTAGCAGATTGTGTAACGAATATGACAGATCCAACACCGTACAAATTATTTCAATTATTTTTTTCTGACTCCTTGATAGAAAGTATTGTTTTTGAAACGAACCTGTATGCTCAACAACAGTTCAGCAAGCATAAACCAACTGATGTTCGTGAAATTAAAACATTTTTGGGGTTAAATTTACTTATGGGCATAAAGCGCCTTCCAAGTTATAGGGACCATTATTGGTCTCGCGCGCCAGATCTACATGACTCTTATGTCAGTAATCTAATGTCGGTAAAGCGATTTAGTTGGTTGCTTGGAAATATTCACTTGAATGACAATTCATTGATGACAAAAAAAGGCGAAGCCAATTACGACAAGCTGTACAAAGTAAGGCCATTGTTGAACCGTATGTCAGAGGCATTTGGAAAATGTATGCTGCCAACTCGTGAAGTTGCCATAGATGAATCCATGATAAAATTCAAAGGGAGAAGTTCTCTCAAACAATATATGCCAAAAAAACCTACTAAAAGGGGATACAAAGTGTGGATGCTGGCTGATAAACATGGGTACTGTCTAAAATTTGATATTTATACAGGAAAATCTAGTGGTGATGTCGAGAAAAACTTGGGCTCAAGAATTGTGAAACAGCTATGCGAGGGTCTCGAAAATAAAAATCACTTGGTCTATTTTGACAATTTTTTCAACGGAGTCGAGCTAATGGAAGATCTAAAAAATATGCAGATACATGCCTGTGGTACTGTTAATTCTTCTAGGCGGAATATTCCGAAGTTCAAATCAGATAAGAACATGAAAAGAGGTGATATCGAGTGGTTTACAAGCAATAGTGATTTGTCTGTTATTAAATGGGAGGACAAGCGTTCCGTTTTTCTCCTGTCTAACTTCCATGACCCACGTGATACTCTTGAAGTGAACCGAAAAGAAAAGAATGGATCAATTACCAAAGTGCCTTGTCCAAAAGCCCTTTCTGATTACAATGCCAATATGAATTTTGTCGACAAGTTCGACCAAAATCTTACTTCCTACAAAATAAATCGAAAAAGCCATAAATGGTGGCATCGCATTTTCTTTTTTTTCCTGGATGCTGCTGTTGTTAATGCATTTGTATTATATAAGGAGTTACAGCTACCCACACTTTCTATGAAAGATTTCCGAAGAAGTATAATACAAGGTCTTGTTGTACAACAACTGGTAGATAGAAAAAGATCTTCTTTGTCAACCTTTGAAACTGTTGCCATAAAAAAAACAAACCATATGTTTCTGAAGAAATTCGATTTGAAGGTTCATCTCATCAACCTGAACGCGGTACTCGACGTCGGTGTGCTTACTGTAGCACTAAAAAAAACAAGTAAGAACGGACTGGGTATGCAGCGTTTGCAATGTGCCTCTTTGTTTAAATAAAAATAAAACCTGTTTCCAGGACTTTCACAGAAATAAATAGGAATAGGGCGGTGGTACATATATAGCACCACTTATTTTTTGCCAAATATATGAAAAATTACATGTAAAAATAAAAAATATGAAAAGCTTTGAGTATTATTTATATCCTCAAATAGCATTTTATGTGAAAAACAAGTAATAAAAAAAATTTTTTTTTGTGCCCAAATAGAGAATAAATTTTATAAAATAGTTTGCCCCTGAAAGAGTTAACCAAGTTAGAGCTAAATTAGCTCATTAATGTTATACATACCACCGCCAAATCAAAACAAAATTAGGTAAAGGATATCTAAGAAATATAAGATATTTACGAAAAAGTATTTTTTAAGAATCTGCAGACCTATGTTTATATGAACTTTTTGTCTTAAAACTACTCAAAGAATCGTCCGTTAAATTTACGGTACATACCTGCAAAAAAATGTTTATATGAATTAATGTTTTTGACATCGGATGTTGTTGGAATAAAAATTACAGATATTTTATGTAGCATCATTACCTCATCAATAATTTTACGAGATTATAATATATACATTTTTAAAGAACGATATAAGCTTATATTGATAATCTTATAAATGTTATTTTTATTGCGAGTACTTATCCGTTTTTTATTATGCAATAGATAATATATACGTTTGGTCCAACTGACTAATCTGACGTTGCACAATGATTAATGACATTCTTTCCATGGAATATGTAACGATAAATTGTTATACAGGGTGTTTCAGTTTATTGTTGCATAACTTTAAGATTCGATAGAACTTTTAAAATTAATGCATAAAGTCTATATGAACATGGGTCGAAAAATGCGTGGCTTCCGAAATACAGGGTGTTTAAATTTACTTTCTAAAATAGTTTTTTTTAAATATTTCGAACAATATTTGATGTATAACAGTGAAAATTGGTATACAAGGGTTTTTTGGTACGGCAAAACGAGCCATGGGCATAGTTTTACTGTAGCCGCTAGAGGGCGCTCTCTACTGTACCTGTAGTGTATTAAAATGACCGAAAATTTTTTCTTAGTGCAATTTTTTGCTTGTTGAATAAAAAAACTGATTCTTCGTACTTTTCAACATAAAAAAGCTCTCTTGTAAAATTTCGTTATCGTTAGCCGTTTTAGAGATATTTTGATTTTTAAGGTTCGATGCATTTTTAATTATTTATGATAATATAACGTTAAAAAGTCAGTATCTCGATAATTTTTAGAAGTAGGCTGCGCCTGCAGATATTTTTGAAATTGAAAGCAGAATAAGTTTAAACGTCAATTAGTTGACAGTTAGTTTTGTTGTCTGTTGAAACCTGAAACGTTTTTTTGCAATTGTGAATGCACGAAATTTAGATTCTTTTACCTGTTTTTTTTTGTAAATTTTATAAAAATTCCATTTTTATTCTCCAATCAAGAGTTAGCGGATTTTCATTTTGTGTATGGCTTTGTAAATGGAAACGCAGCAGAAGCAGCCAGAGAATAGGCACGAAGATTTCCAAACAGACGACATCCAACTCTCACTCACTTGTAAAAGTGCATCGCCAAATAATTGAAAATGGTTTTGGAAATCTTCAAAGGGATCAAAACATAAATGTTCGTCAGCGCAGATTTACCCGTATGATTCTGCGTGAGTTTGATAGAGATCCGACCACAAGTGTTAGGAGAGTTTCTGGTGCCCTGGGAATTTCAGCAAGCCATGTTCACCGTGTTCTTAGAAATGACCATAGACGTCCTTATCATTTGCAACCTGTGCAAGGACTACAGCGAGGGGACGGAGAACGAAGAATCACATTTTGTCAGGGGATTCTTGATAGAACTGATAATACCAGGGAGTTTTTAAGTAACGTTTTATGGACCGGTGAGTCATGCTTCACTAGACGTGGAGTGGTAAATTTTCATAATCAACATATTTGGTCGCATGAAAATCCGCATGCAGTTCGGGAAAGAAATTTTCAGCATGAATTTAGTGTGAACGTGTGGATTGGTATCTACCGTAATCGACTATTTGGACACTACCTTTTGTCTGCAAGGTTAAATGCTGCGACCTTCCTGAAATTTTTAAAGGCTGAACATGCAAATATGTGGGATGATGTAATGTTAGATTTAAGAAGATTGGCCTGGTTCCAGCTTGATGGTTGTCCAGCTCATTATTCGAGAATAGAAACTGGCTGGACGAAAATTATCCAGAAAGATGGATCGGCCGTGGAGGACCAGTCCCCTGGCCTCCACGATCCCCTGACCTAAATCCATTAAATTTCTTTGTGTGGGGATTTCTAAAAGAAAAAGTCTCCCGTAAAGACTCCCGTAACCACAAGAGATATGCTAATAGACAGAATCAGGAATGCATGTGATGAAATAAGGCCTTATTTGAATAATGCTAACCACGTTCGATCATTCGTAGATGTGAATTGTGTATTGAACAATTGGGTTTACATTTCGAACAACTACTTTAGATTTTGTATGTTTGTCCTAACTATCCGACAGCATTTTAGTTGTGAATAATTAATTTAATTTGTTAAAAATAATATTGAAAAATTAAACAAATTAATATTCTGTTTTCTTGTGTTTATTTGGAGTTAGGAATTATTGCTGTGTTTAAAAACACAATCTAAACGATCATCTTAATTACTTGTAATGCCCAAATCGAAAATGTAAAAAAAATATTATTTTCCCATAAATAATTAAAAATGCATCGACCTTAAAAATCGAAATATCTCAAAAACGGCTAACTATAACGAAAACTCACAGGAGAGCTTTTTTATGCAGAAAAGTGCGAAGAATCAGCTTTTTTATTCAAAAAGCAAACAGTTGCACTAAGAAAAAATTTTCGGTCATTTTAATACACTACAGGTACAGTAGAGAGCGCCCTCTAGCGGTTACAGTAAAACTATGCCCATGGTTCGATTTGTCATACCAAAAAACCCTTGTATACCAATTTTTACTATTATTCATCATATACTGTTCGAAATATTTAAAAAAAGTAAATTAAAACACCCTATATTTCGGAAGCCACGCATTTTTCGACCCATGTTTATATAGACTTTATGCATTAATTTTAAAAGTTCTATCGAATCTTAAAGTTATGCAACAATAAACTGAAACACCCTGTATATTGCACGATAAGAACGATATCTACTTTTTGGCAAACACGCTACATTTTGTTGCACTTAAATGAACTGTGCTATAATATTGTGCATTTGTACGAAAATATACACATTATTTCAGGATAAGTACTCTACCTTAACAACTACACTCACAACAGTTTGATTTTAAACTTTTGATAGATGTGACAAGACACACAACAGTAAATAAAAATTTATAGAAAAACAGATGTACAATTCAATATGTATACCTACTTTCACTATGCATCTTTCCTCGAAAATCTTTTAAATTATTCACTCGCTATTACTAACAGTTAATCGTCCATTTTTATATACATAAGGATTTGTAACGCTATAATAAAATTTTGTGTGTTTCAACAACCGTATATAAGATCTACAGTACATATTTATAAAATTTTAGACAGTACAAAGGCCTGGATTGATCATTTTGCTAAACATCAAACTTGAAATCCGTTAGTCATCGATCTTCATACACATCGGTATTAAGATTAGTTGCAATGCAGAAATATCATATTGGAAAGACGTTTTTTAGAGTTAAAACTACGATTAGCATGGCTGGTTCCTGGGTTTTAAATCTTTTGTCGTGGGACATCAGATTATCTGGCTTTGCCTGAAACATTAGGGGAGACCGGGGCTGGTTGTCACATGGGTTGGTTGTCACAATTGTTAAATCTCAGTAGCTCCGCAAGATGTAGTAGCCTGCCACGCTACACATCGTTTCTGCGTCCGCGCAGAACACTTGTATTCAGTACGAAAGTTGTCGCTGGTAGATTAAAAAAAAAGGATTACTGAAAATTGTGACAAGTAGCCCCGGTCTCCCCTATTCAAGCTAATAACAAATTTTAACACCTCTAAAAGCTGGTACGAAATCTTCGATAAGCATCTTACAGTTCTGAATATTATTTGCATAAACTTCACAATCAGCTGTTTCAAAGAATGAGTCGGAATTTGAGTATTGAATGTTTCGGATGAGATCAACCAAGCTAGCATTTTACATAAATACAACACTTGAAAATCTCTTCCTAGTATGGAGTTATAGTAACGACATTTTAGCTGCAAGAATGTCAAGGAATAACAGACTTCCAAGTTTGATGATGTTTGATTTGAATCGGTTGATTTTTGAAAATTTGATTTGAGAAATTTGTGACATTCGGTTATACTAGATATACATGTTTTATATGTATTAAAGGAAGCATCATAAAATGGTGGTAGGAGTGGTTGGATTTTTTTTGTTGGGCACCAAATGTCTCAAAAATGTGTTTTCGCGAATGGTGGTCGTAGTGTTACAAAATAGTGTTTGACTAAACTCGCTAACTATACTGATGAAAATATTCAACATACATATTTTAAACCTTTATTTTTGAGAGCGTTCTTGCATCATTCGTGATATCAGATCCTCGAAAGTTCACTGAACGTCTCCAGCATAAGTTTTGATCCTCATTATTCATATTTCTCTCATAAAACCAGTGATTTGGACAATGATATAGAAAGAAAACTGGCAGAATGAGAAAATGCTAGTGAAACATTAACTTATAATGCAATTGATGTACCCGAATGATTGATTTATTAAAAATGAAATGAACGAAAATGGCAGATCTTCATTCTGAAGCTTCGGATTCAGGGAATACGAACCAACGTCCCGAGTGTAAAGTGTCTTGCCATTGATTAATGTATTCCACCTGGAGACTTAGTCAACCATACATTGATTAACCTGAAGATACCAATTAAAATAGGCATTGGAGAGGCGCCAAAATATAATAAACTAAATTCATTTTCGTCTTTTGCTGTCTCATAGATAGAAATAGAATGAGTGTTTATTCAGCCAAAAACAACAATATTATTACTCCTACATACCACTTGGATCAAAAATAATAATGACCTTAATTCCTGAATACTTCGACAAAATGAGATTTTTCTGCTGGTCTTCATAAAATGTTCTTTCTTTGATTGATTTAAGTAGCTTGGAATTGCACTTCTCAGCCTGATGTCCGAATCGCCAACATTTGTGATATCAAAGAACACTAAAACTTGAAATTTATGACTATTCTATACCAAATATATAGACTGTCTTTTAGCTAGCAACTACTCATTTTCTTTACGCAACAGCTTTATTATCACAGTACATGCTTGGCTCATACTTTTACTACTCTTGTATTCATGAAGTACTTTCACTTCACTACATCTTATTTCTCCAGGGATATTTTGCTTTTGAAATTTAGATACAAATTATTCTTCATCGTTCAATTCAGGCTCGCTTACATTGTTTTTATTTTCGATTCAATTGTACTGTCAATTTGAATTTCATACTGTACCCCTAACGTTAGTTCCGCATCAATTTTTTTAATGATTTTGGGTCTTATACGTGAAAGACTAAACATCCGTGTCTTGCTTGTTGTTTTATCAATAGTTATCCCAATTTCTGCATTAGAACATTTTGTGTTTGAATACTTTTGTTCTTGTTTTTTGATTTAACTATAAACAGCTCAACTTTGTTTTTTCTTACATCTGATCACATCATATTATCTCCCACATATTTTTTACTTTCCGTTCATTTTATTTATGTTGAAGATACAGTTTTTACTCTTCGATATCATCTATCTCTTTAACCTGTATAGACTTTCCATAATTCTTTATTTTTTCTCGATGTTTTGAACAATTGTCATGTTTTCTTTTACCCTGGAATTTTAATTTTCTAGTCAATATAGTAATCTCCCTTTACCAGCTAGTAAAATAGTATTCTTCAATTTTTATTTTTATATCTCCAATGTCCCTTTGTAATTTGGCTGTTTATCTTCATTATTCCAACAGCCTGATCATCTCAATTTCTGCCTTTTTTTTTAGTTTTGGAATTAATTGGGATTTAACTGGAATGAGGTATTTTGCTGGCTGGTTTGGTGCTTGATAAAATTCTAGAACTATTTCTGTTGAAATATTCAGGTAACTGTAGTGATTGAAGTGTAGGTAGATAATTAATTCTTTTAAGAGCTAGAATCTCGGAACACTTCCCCTACTAAGATCATTCAGATCCCTTTTTGGGCCCCATGACTATATGCAGTTGGAAATACGCTAATCAATTCCCTTGTACAACGCAGCGATGGCTGCTAGACTACATTCAGTATAAAGAAGGCCTCATACGCATTGCAGGATGTCAATTTTTGAAAACCAGGAAATAGAATAAATAGCAGAAAGTGTTCTATTAACTTTTCTGGCAGCTTTCGACGTCTGTTTTGACGTTTACGTTTCAGGCATGTTTGCGAATAGATACATCAATTTTCGGCAAAATAGTATGTTCCTAAGATTTTCATATTACCAAATGTTTGATCTCAATGATAACTTCGTCTCAAGAGATAAGGTTACTTTTTGTTTCGAGATAGACACGGAGAGCGAATCTCCTATCAATGTTAAAGAATACAGTTCTCCAAAACGACTAGAGTTGTTCTATTCCCTCATTTCCAAAAACTGACCACCTGTAATGTAAGATGTATTTTATTTCACAGCGATGCATCTGGCGATTGACTTCTTCTGGATTGGATTAAGAACAAACTATGCAAAGTACCGCACGCTGTTTATTGAAAACTAAGAATCTCATCATAGAATGTTTAACTCTCATTGGAGGTGATTTTACTCTAAAAACTCTAAGTATAAGCTACCGTGTAATAGATGGCGCTGCTGAATCTCTTAGTAAAATTCTGTGAAGCTTACGATAACAAAGAATTGTAGCTCCGTTTAAGAAACAGCACCTCAACTGAAATAAAATATATGTTCATACTACCTTTTCAGAAAAGGATCTTACTCTTTTAGACAAAAGCCCGTCTGGGAACGGTATAGGCTGTTGATGCTAGAAAACTTTATGGAATGTGTTAACTGCAAAAATCATTTGAGATATAGATCGGACCCGTTAAATTTTATTGAAGGAAGAACTGCAGTATTTTCGTTTTGCTGTCTAGAATTTTCAATCACCACTGACTTTACGTGAGGAAGAATATCTTATTGCTTCTCAACAAAACAAATTGCTTAGAAACCAAATAGATGTAAATGGTACATTTGAAAAAATAAGATATATCGCACAAAGGTGCACACAACTCACATCCCCAATTTACATATTTTCGAATGCATATACCTCCATCAACTTCAAAAACTGATTCTCTTCTTCATATCCAACTCATTGCACAACTATTTATATTCATAATCTTGTTTCCCATCCGCCCATGAGGCTCCGTCTCCTTTTTACACGCTCTACTTAGCATTGGGCGGAGCTTTCGCTTTATTGGGCGGTATAGGTGAGCTAGTGGCGCTTCTCGACACCCTGACATGTGAGTGGTGGTGGTGTGGCGTCGACGCATCGGGAGTGGGGGAAGTACTGCCGCCATTGGTCGTGGCTCCTCCCGTGACAACCGGGGGCGGCGCCAACTTCGAGTCGGCCGAACGCCAGGCGGGGGTCGCTGGCGATGCGGTTGCTGAAGGGTGGTGGTGGGTTGCTGCAGCAGGACGACTCAGGGCGTGTAGGGGGATTCGGTAGATGCGTAAAGGTCGGATGTCGGGAGACGCTGGAAATTGTTAATAAACGAATTTAGTAGATAATTAAATTAGGAAAATATGGCCGTCTGGAACCGACGGCAATATCGGTGATTAGCATATTAGATTCCTGATGAGAACTCGGACGCAAATGGACAAGTTTCTGACTTAGTACTATACGACTTTAGACTTTTTTGAAAACTTGAAGAATTTGTTGATAGACAAAAAAAAAACAAAATGACAGTTAATAACTGGTTCAACGTTCTTCTTGACAAATGTTTAAATACATATATGTTTGGTGACTACTGTTTCTACTCGCATGAATTTGAATAAATGTGAATTTACATTCACAAAGGTCTGGCTCCAGTACAAAATTGTTTTCATTAAAAAAATACCCACCATTCAAATCTGGAATCAAAGATCTGATACTAGCCTCTGATTTTGTTTGATGCAAGTGTTTTGTTTGTTACTTTTGTGTTTTATCTATGTATGTATTAACAATTTGTTCTCTCCTTTCTTTCTTTTTTTTATTGACAATACTGTGATAAAATATATACTCTTTTGAACACTGTTTACATGCAGTCCTGGCTGGCATGGAACAACAGCACTTGCTGATTGTCCACCAGCTGAAAATAAAGACTTTGTATTATTATCAGTTACCATTTGGGCTGGAAGGAGGTGAATGCTTCTGCAGCTCCTGCTGTCTGACTTCAACCATCAACAACCGATCCGTCTTGTTTGGAAAGAACTCCGGTGCTGTCGTACAGAAGAAAATGTCGTTCTTCGATGCGATTAGCTGCAGCTTCGGCATCGTCATAGTGTGAATCAGGTTGCCGTTCACTATGAGCCGAATTTCCATCGAGTTTGAGGTGAAAGCTATGACGTATGGGAATGCGCACACTGAAAAGTGAAAGACAAATTAGTTCAATTTGTATTTTGATATTTACAAGCGTTGATTCCTATACTTCGCCCTTGACCACTTTAATTATTATTGGACTGGTTGCCTACAGTTGCATTTAGTGGCGCTTCATGAAGTATAGCCTTGTGTGCTAAGTTTTTTTTTGTCAGATTTATCTATGATTTTAAAGAGAGTAAACGTACCTACTTCTTATTAAGCACAATTTATACTAAGTGACATATAAATCAGAACACCCAGTTTAAATGGTTTTATTTTAATAAAATTTTGTATAAGTACTTAATGAAGCATAATAAATAAATGATAAAAATTTCAAAATGATTGCACTACTTTAAAGCCCTTTGACCTTTAATAATGTGTGGATGCATCCAGATGTGCTACGCATTCTCCAACGCGCCTAGTCATACTTCTGATCAGGTGGTCAATGTCCTCCTATGGTATCTCATTCCAGGCAACCACCAACTCCTCTCGAAGTGCTTCTAGAGTCTGAGGAGGACGTTGCAAATTGAGCAATCTCCTGCCCATCATATCCCACACGTGCTCAATTGGGGATAAGTCGGGAGATCTTGGTGGCCATGGTAACAATGTGACATCATTATGTTGAAAGAAGTTTATTGTGATTCTTGCAACATGTGGTCGGGCATTATCTTCTTGGAAAGTTGGATCTGCCAGGGTGTCAAGATAGGGTAAAAGATGGGGTTCTAGAACTGCGTGGATATAACGCTGCACGTTCATGTTACCTCTGATGAAGATTAAAGGTGACCTGGAACCATAAGCTATAGCACCCCAAACCATAACTCCAACAGTGTGATGGACATGTCTTTCAACAAAAAACTGTGGATTCCTCCTTTTACCATGTCGCCTTCTAACCCTGGAACGACCATCGTGCATGCCTAAACAAAATCGAGACTCGTCACTAAAGACAATACTATTCCATTCCTGATCCCAGAGTGACCGTTGTCTGCACCACTCAAGGCGATTACGTCGGTATTCTCGAGTTAAAGGGAGGACCCAGTGTGGCCGGCATGAAAATAAGCCAAAACTTCTCATTCGTCGGTAAACACTTCGCATGCCAATAGGTCTTCCGTGTTCTACAAACCATTCATTTGCAATGAACCTGGTAGTGGAGAAACGGTCCCTTAAGGCCAATAATCTTAGGCGGCGATCTTCACGGTCTGTTGTTCTACGGCGGCGTCCAGTGCCCCTTGCTCTTTGCGTACGGCCTTCTCGAAGCCATACCTGACAACACCTAACCACAGTGTCTAAACTTCTTTGCACTCTAACTGCAATTGCCCGAAAAGAAAGTCCAGCTTCCCGAAGTCCCACTATACGGCCCCTATCAAACTCACTAAGTTGACGAAATCGTTCAGGTCTCCATACTCTAGGCATCGTAACCGATCGTAAAGGATGTCAAGAACCAAAATCCATCAACGTTGATTCTTTACTGCGGTATTCATTTTTAGAGCGTTAGTGAATTAAAAAAGCAGTATAAAAACCGGAATGTCCAACTGATAGGCTGAAAATTTTTTCACTTGTTATTTACAGTAAGATAAATACATTCACCAACTTTTATTAAAATAAAACCATTTAAACTGGGTGTTCGGACTTATATGTCACTTAGTATATTTCAACACTCTGGATTATTTAACGTCAAAGTCAGAGCCACCTTAGATGAAAAAAATGCGTTTCTTATTAATTTTATTTTCTGACAAATAAACCATGGTCTTCTTAGAAAAAACTAGTACATAACAAAACGTGTGATATTTCGGTGATATTCCGATCTTTTATGGACTTGTGGACATCACTAGGTTGGAAATTTTACGCTCTTTTCAAAAA
Source organism: Acanthoscelides obtectus (assembly GCA_963669975.1). NCBI lineage: Eukaryota > Metazoa > Arthropoda > Insecta > Coleoptera > Chrysomelidae > Acanthoscelides > Acanthoscelides obtectus. The sequence goes on from CAVLJG010000006.1 coordinate 9,175,686, forward strand.
CTACAAAATCCAATATGGCGGCCTTAAGAAAAATGAAAGTTGCGGCAGGTTGCGGGAAAACCAAAGACGATGGAGACATGTCATACACGCCTTAAAAAAATGTCGGAATAATGTCACATTTTGACAGCTGTCAAATTAACCGTTTGGAATTTACTGAAATGGACCTCGTTTAGCAGAAATGGGGCTTTCCTCCGTTTTATTTGGTTAGACCGTTCATATAGGATGCTTTCGTTAGTTGTTCCAGAAACAAGCGGCCAGGCCTAGGCCATGCTGAAGAGTATTTAAGAAGCACGAAACAGTTGTTCATGGTTGGTTCTCTGTTGGTCGGTCGGACCAAAGCTTCATGTTTATTTTATTTCATTATTAGTTTAAGGTTAAGTTGAAAAACGCTAAACTTAGCGACACTTCGCCTTTTTTGTACTTTTACTTAGGTACGAAATAAAGCCCATTTATTATTATTATTATTTATTATTCAATGGCAAGTAGAGCACATCTACTCTACAGCCAGAACCGTCAGCCATCTATCGGTCACATGCTGACTGGGCTATTAAACGCGGACTGGGATCTGAACAGTTCCAACAAAAATGGCAGCTTCGCAGTGGTCAATTCTGGTGACAGCTGTCGCTGCGCTGTGTTATTTCCATAAACGTAGGTTTATTGCAAGGGGGTTAGGGGCAGAGCCTACCTTATTTTACGAGTATTCATGACCCTTTGAGGTCTACTGATGTGATCAGCAAGTGATATACTAAGTGACATATAAATCCAAACACCCAGTTTAAATGGTTTTATTTTAATAAAATTTTGTATAAGTACTTAATGAAGCATAATAAGTAAATGATAAAAATTTCAAAATGATTGCACTACTTTAAAGCCCTTTGACCTTTAATAATGTGTGGATGCACCCTGATGTGCTACGCAGTCTCCAACGCGCCTAGGCATGCTTCTGATCAGGTGGTCAATGTCCTCCTGTGGTATCTCATTCCAGGCAACCACCAAGTCCTCTCGAAGTGCTTCTAGAGTCTGAGGAGGACGTTGCAAATTGAGCAATCTCCTACCCATCATATCCCACACGTGCTCAATTGGGGATAAGTCGGGAGATCTTGGTGGCCATGGTAACAATGTGACATCAATATGTTGAAAGAAGCCTATTGTGACTCTTGCAACATGTGGTCGGGCATTATCTTGTTGGAAAGTTGGATCTGCCATAAGCTATAGCACCCCAAACCATAACTCCAACAGTGTGATAAATATGTCTTTCAACAAAAAACTGTGGATTCCTCCTTTCACCACGTCGCCTTCTAACCCTGGCACGACCATCGTGCATGCCTAAACAAAATCGAGACTCGTCACTAAAGACAATACTGTTCCATTCCTGATCCCAGAGTGACCGTTGTCTGCACCACTCAAGGCGATTACGTCGGTGTTCTCGAGTTAAAGGGAGGACCCAGTGTGGCCGGTATGAAAACAAGCCAAAACTTCTCATTCGTCGGTAAACACTTCGCATGCCAATAGTTCTTCCGTGTTCTGCAAACCATTCATTTGCAATGGACCTGGTAGTGGAGAAACGATCCCTTAAGGCCAATAATCTTAGGCGGCGATCTTCACGGTCTGTTGTTCTATGGCGGCGTTCAGTGCCCCTTGCTCTTTGCGTACGGCCTTCTCGATGCCATGCCTGACAACATCTAACCACAGTGTCTACACTTCTTGGCACTCTAACTGCAATTGTTCGAAAAGAAAGTCCAGCTTCCCGAAGTCTCACTATACGGCCCCTATCAAACTCACTAAGTTGACGAAATCGTACAGGTCTCCGTACTCTTGGCATCGTAACCGATCGTAAAGGATGTCAAGAACCAAAATCCGCCAACGTTGATTCTTTACTGCGGCTGAAATATTCATTTTTAGAGCGTTAGTGAATTAAAAAAAAGCAGTATAAAAACCGGAATGTCCAACTGATAAGGCTGAAAATTTTTTCACTTGTTATTTACAGTAAGATAAATACATTCACCAACTTTTATTAAAATAAAACCATTTAAACTGGGTGTTCGGATTTATATGTCACTTAGTATATTTTTGTGTTAGTCTGCAACGTTGGCTATAACGAATCGTGTGTAAATCTAGCAAAAATTTGTTTTTTGTATGAAAATGATGTTTTCTAAATAAAAGAGCTGCCGATATGGGGAGTTCTTAAATATCACTAGATAACCAGCTGTCATTCTTCCGTGATACTTGTGAAATAGGCTGTAGAGATCAATCTTTGTGATCCATATACTTTATCAGGTAAATGGCTTCGCTCCGGGTTCTGGAGCGTTAGAAGGAAATGGAAATTGTTGACAAAATATTCAATAAAAATTTTTTTCTACTCTTAAAACTTCCTCCCGCAATTTCATTACCATCAAATACAGATTTTGAAAACGTTCAGGGGTTTCGGGAATTTCAAAGAAGGTGAGGTTCTAGCGAACCTGACAACAAATAAAAGCAGCCAAAACTGCGATAAACTCTACAGATGATGGAGAAACATACCATCAATGAAAAATGAGTGAAAAAGGCCACAACTGTATCTTGAATTCGAAAATTTCAGCGAAAAATACATGTTTTGAATTTATTTGGATTCACACTTTCTTCCAATGGTACTGCGGAAACCGAGAACGCTGTACCAAGTAGGAGTAAAATAAAGACACCGTTATTTTAAGGTACGCAGAAGTATACAGGAAACCGTTTTTATACCTTGAATACTCACCTATATCACATGGTACTGAATTCCAATGGAAATCGTAATTAGTGGATGGCGAACTATCTTCATTCAGTTTCTGGAAATGGCATGTATCTGTAACATAATAAAATTTGACGTACAAAAATACAGCAGTCATTAGGTAGATTAGGGTGTTTTTGAGCATGAAAAACAAGACTACATTCTTTATTTCAATATAGTGTGACAAAGTTCAATATCTTCGTTACTATTAAAGTTGCAGAAAAAAGTCAAATATAGAAGTAGTAGGCCCAGCTAAGCGCTATTTTTAGCTGTAGAGGGTGTCCCATAAATTAGAGGCAATATAAACTTGTAATCCTGTTTTTAGGGCTATCAAAAATTATTCATTATTCAATACCTAAAAGAACTATATTTACTACTAAAAAAAATCTGATTCGAGCGCAGGTTCAGCATTTCGATCGATACCGCTACCAATAATGACTGGACTATAACAGAATTCGACGAAAACCAACAAGCAACAAAATTTATCCAACTTCAAGTAAGATGCAGTCAGCCTACTTTGTCAGACAGAAATTCATTATTCCGTTTTAGAGTGACACTTATTTAATTGATATATAGTTAATCTGTTATTTAGAAATTGAAACAAAATATTTTACAAAAGAAGAATATCACAATATGATTTATCTATATTTGTGCATGTAATTGCAGTAGGTACCTCTGATATCAGCCACAACGAAATTACCTTTGCTAATAAAAACAGGTGTGGAAGAATTCTCAGAACTGTGTTCTGCGGTCCGCCCGCCTCAAATCCTAGAAAAACGTCTGGCGTCTGGTATGCAATTGTTGCAATTGTTTTAGTCTTCGCGGGCCTCTTACACGGGCTTTTCGGGAGCGTCATTTTCAGTGATTTCCACGGGAAAATTCGGCCGTACCCAGCAAAGTGTGTGCGTGGTATGTAGATTAAGTAGGGTTTGTCAGTTTTTGTAGTGCTTTGCACCTTTGATTACGGGTAGAATGGAGGAATACCGCGGACTTTTCACACGGGTTCTCCGGCAGCGCTAGTTTCTGTGTTTTAAGAGGGAAAACTCTGTCGTACCTAGAAAAATGTGCTAGTGTCATGTGGAATAAGTGCTTGTGAGTGTCTGTAGTGATTCGCATATTTGGATTACGGGAAGAATGAAGAAAGATTTCGCGGATTCCGCGATACTGAAATGGCGGGAAAATGGTAAGTGCTGATTTATTTTATTTATACTCATTTTGGTACTGTTGCGTCTTGATTTTACTGTTTTTTCACTTGAAGCTTATAGAGGGTAGTCTGATAGATTATTTTAAATCAAAAAAGCTGTGATGAAGCACGATTTTGATGATCTTTTTCTCAAAACACTGTATTTGTAGCAGTTATTTCCCCCATTATTTCTACCATCCAGTGTTGCCAGAGCGAAGTTTAAAATATCGGTCACACGTATCGCAAAATTCCGCTACATGCCGCTACGGTCTAAAAATTTAAGGAGGGGGGAGGGAGGCTTAAAATAAACAACAAATATATTTTTTACATATTTACTTTTTTTAAACACTGTCTAAAAACCCTACTAAAAATACAAACAGTAACATAATATAATTGCAATTTTTCGTAAAAACATAAAAAGTATACCTCTAAAAAAACAAAACTGTCTTTGGTTTAGAATTAGGAACTAATAAAAAAATATAAACTATCACCAATATCTTAATCTTAATAGAAAAACAAAACAAAAAATAAGGACAAAGAAGAAGCGGATACGTGGAAATGCCTACGTTAGCTTATTTTATTCACAGTCAGAATCAGAAATTACTTCTTCTTCAGCTTGTTCTTCCTTATTTACATTATATAAATTCTTTTTATATTTGTTTAAATGATTCTCATTAAAACTGTAGGATAAACAGCACTGTTTTTTTGATTCCAAGTCTAATTTAATTGTAAGTAGAAGTAGTAGAAGTTGATGGTATTATTATATTTCTTTTTTTTGTTTTGTAATCAAGCATATAAAAAAAAGTTCGCTCAACATCAACGTTTCCATGAGGCAATGTTTAAATGATTAGAGCCAGTTTACCTATATTGCGAAATAAATATTCGTCATTAAAAATTTTGAGGTCGTTTACAAACGACCAAAATTCAATGACATTACTTTTTGTTTTTAAAATTTCCTCTTTCTCACTATCACTAAAATAAATACATTTTTTCTTTAGTTCCAAAATTGCCTTTTCGGTTTCAATATGAAGGGCAAATTTTTTTAAAACGGCGTCATGAAAGGTATCACTTATAATAAGACGATTGTTCATCACATCAACCGGTGAGAGAAACTTTAGCTCTGAAAAGAAGTTGTCTTTGATAGGAAATCTTTTAAGGGACTCTTCTACCGATTTTTGGTAAAATGTGACACATTTTAATTTAAATTGTTCGATTGCAGTGTTATTGCAGTGTTTTATTGCATCCATTGTATGCGGACCAACATTCACTTGTTCAATTGGCAATAAGCAGTGGGGATCATTAGGATTTAGATTATATAATTTCTCATTTTTAAAATATTCTGGTCGCATAAAGTTTGTACATAGATGACGTACAAATCGCTCACTCTCTATTGATATGATATTGAGTATAACTTTCTCTGATTGAAAGAGAGCCTTAAATTGGTTAAAAATGGGCAACACGAATTCAAGAAACATTAAATACGCCTTAACAAATGGATTCCGTAACTCATTAAGTATTACATTTGCTACATTTGTCTTCAATGGAAGCTAATCTAAATAGGCTAAGCAAGATGTCCCAAAATTTTTAATTTTGACTATTTGAAATATTCCTGTAATTCTTCAAGAACGCACTGCCGCCACCGCCACTAAATGAGCAGAGTGGCAAATGCAGCCATTGACAATTATATTAGGATTATCTTTTAAAAGATAAGTTTTGAAAGATTCGTTATTGGCCATCATAACACTAGCGTTGTCGGAACAGTATCCAACAATATTGGTAATTTTTACTTGATTGGATATAACGCATTTTTTAAAAAGAGAATATAAACCTTTGGCGGTACCTTCATCTGCGTTTATTTTAATTATATCTAATAAATGGGTTTTAATTGAATTTTTATGAATATACCTTACAAGAATGCATAGTAGTCTTGTATTGCTCAGGTCTGTACTCTCATCCAATAAAATGGAAAATGGTATGCATTTGGATCTTTTTAATTTAAGTGAGCTAGAGAGATCTGGGTCTTTAAAACATAATTGACTAACTCCTGTTATATGATCAACAGTTCTAAAACTTATATAATGACTTACAACTAAAAGAATATATCTTAAGCAAGCAAATATTTGCCGTTTTTCCAACTCACGTGCTTCCCGAGACTGAAAAGTGCTATCTAACGTTCTTACATTCGAAATTGCTTGTACATTAGTGGCATGCCTTTTTGATTTCGAATGATTCACTAAATCTGATTTTTTAGCACCCATTATTTGATTACAAGCTTTACATTTTGCTTTCAACTTGTCATTTTCAATAGGTCCCAACCAGCCTTTAAATAACGGATCTTCTAGCCATGATGAAGTATGTTAAACATTTGTTTTCGTGTCTTTTTCTTAACAGGTTGCTCTGGCTCTTGGTTATCCTGAGATTCGCAAGTCGAATTATCAGGCTCAGACCTGATTCCACTAGATTCCGCTCTTCTATTTTGTCTGTATTCAGGTTCGGGATGCTCCGAGTCCGACACAGATGCAGTCGAAGTGGATGGTACGGCCACGTTTGGTTTCACCGTTTGTTTTTTAGAAGGATTTTTATCAAAAAAATCGTTAATGGTCTGCTGTCGCCTTTCCATTATTCCTATTTTCCAGAAGAAAAATCGTTAAAAACAAATTTCGCGACTAAGATTTATTTCTGGATCAAACTATAATATGATAGATATTTAAGCAGTTATTTTACTTACCAATAGATTTAATATTAAAAGCTGCAGCAAATGATATATCAATAAAATGATCAACACAAAAATAAGAACACTAATATAAACGAAACTAAACAGTATATACCCAGAGCTGAAAAATACAATACAAAGCAAGAAACCTAATATTATGTCTGCCTGCTGAGACCTGTTAGAAACGATTAGTATTGAAAGCAGTACGTACGCCATCTGTTATTGAAAAAAAAGGCAAGTGGAATAATTCTCTTCTCTGTTCCTAGATGGCTCAAGCGGCACCAAATGCACCAATTTTATTATTAATGTGATAATAAATCAGACTCTAGCCACTGCCTTTTTAGGATTTAGAACGTTATTAACGTTAAAACAGTGAAATAAATATGATAGTTTTGTATGTAATAAATTCCGCTACATTTTGGGCTAATTTGCTCTTTCGCCGCTACGCCGTTCTTCTCAAAATAATCCGCTACAAATAGCGGAATTCCGCTACGTATGGCAACACTGCTACCATCTGCCATATGACGTTGACGTCTGTGCATATGTCATATTTATGAGACGCGCTTGTCCGCGGTGTTGCCGGGTTGCTCTCCGCATTTATGGAAAAATATGAAAAGTGGAAACTTTATATACTCGTACACAGTTAATTAATGAAACACAAAAACGAAAAACTGGAGCAAACAACAGTAGCAAAAGTAAAAGCGGTTCCTAATAAACATAAAAGAAAAAATAACAGTAGCAAGCTAAAAAATAATAAATTTTAAGTAATTATGAAAAATAAGAAATCAAAACTAGTAAAACAAACAAAAAATTCCATGTAATTAAAAAAAAAATAACAAACAGTAAAATCAAAATCAATTCTAAGTGATAACAAAAAATAATATCAGTAGAGAAACAAAAAAAACAATTACATGTAATAATTATAAAAACAAAAAAGTAGAATAAGTAGTAGTAGTAGAATAAAAAGCAATTTTAAGTGACAACGAAAAACAAAAAGTAAAAACAGTAGTAAAACGAAGAACAATTCCATTCCATCCAAATTGCTTTTTATTTTACCGTTTGTTGTTTTTTTATAATTATATGGAATTGTTTTTTTTTCTTTTACTACTGTTTTAATTTCTTGTTTCTATAATCACTTAGAATTGCTTTTTATTTTACAGCTGTTTGTGATTTTTTAATTTTTTATAGTTACATGGAATTGTTTTTTGTTTTACTACTGTTTTTATTTTTTGTTTTATACTTATTGAGTATCGTTTTTTATTTCGCTACTGTTGTTTGTTTCAGTTTTTTATTTTTGTGTTTCATTAATTAACTATGTACGAGTATATAAATTTTCCATTTTTCTTATTTTTCCATAAATGCGGAGCCCAATCCGGCAACACCGCGGACAAGCGCGTCTCATATATATGACATATGCACAGACGTCAACGTCAAATGACAGATGGCGGTTGAAATAACTGCTAAAAATATAGTGTTTTGAGAAAAAGATCATCAAAATCGGGCTTCATCCACACTTTTTTTGATTTAATATAATCTATCAGACTACCCTCTATAAGTTTCAAGTGAAAAAACAGTGAAATCCGAAGTTTTACAAGACGCAACAGTGCCCCCATTTTTACAGGCTGTGCACTTTTTTATGAAATTTGCTTGTAGCGTGTAGTACGCGCAGCATCAGTTTATCTCAAAATAGTAAAATGATATATCAGAAAGTCGTTATAAGGGGTATCTACATTGGGATGGGCGCTTATCAGCAAACTATAGGGGTGAAATTATCCCTTGATACTTATCAGGCCTTCGGTCTATTTGTTTGGACTTTCACTGCTAGCATATACCGGGTGTTTCAAATTCGTCCTTCACCATTGAGATCTTAGAATCGGCAAGAGACACGAAGTCGCTTTAATTGGGGCAAAGTTCCGTATTTAAGTAACAAAATGCCACTCAGAAAGTTTCGAAATTCAAAGTACTTCCGGAGGGAGACGGAAAAAACCCCAAAATTTATTCCTGACTCTATTTGTAGTGGGACTTTAAAATAAACTACACATTAACATTGCCTCATTTTTGCCTATTCAAGATGGTATAATCTGATTTTCGGCTCTTCAACTTTATTTTTTTATGGACGCCAAATTGGATTTTTGCACAGATGAATAGAGTTTTTAATTTTGATTCTGAAAGTGCATAACATGACTTCGCCAAACCTGAATTGTATAAAAAAATAGAGTCTCATACATAGGCCTTGAAATTATCGGATAGTCGTTGTTTCGTGTAGGTAGAGTGAATGTGCTAGTGGTCGGAATTTTTAGACAAAAGTGGAATACAAGGTGAAATTACGAATTTTGTGTTCCAGATAACGCTACATTGCTTATAGATATTCCTATAATTTTATGAAGAAATATTAAACAAAAAGGTGCTATTTTGCCACTACTCCAAAAGGTGCTACTTCCCGGCCGGCCAGTTTCCAAAATTGTCATGAGAGACTTAAGCTAAGGTGCTCCTACCAGAACGTTCGTGGTCTCAATTCTAAGATGGTGTCATTCTTCAATGCAGTCAGTGACTACGAATTTGATTTAATTTGCTTGACTGAGTCGTGGCTGTCTGTGAATGTGAGTGATAGTGAATTATTTCCGGCTGAGTACTGTGTGTTCAGATGTGATCGTGACTTTATTCGATCTGGCCTAGTTTCTGGCGGAGGAGTCCTGATAGCCATAAAACGAGATTTCCATGCAATTAGAATTGACGCTAGTGCTTTGAGTCGAAACTTTCCGTCGATTGATACTGTATGTATTAGGCTTCGCCTTCAATTAATTTGGACATGTTTGGTCAGTACCTTGAAGCTTTGGAAGTATTTAACAATGCATTCAGTAATTGTAAAATAATTGTTGCTGGTGACTTTAATGTCGCATCATTCATCAGTGACGTTAATGATCAGAAGTCTCAATAATGAGCAACTTTATTTCGTTTTTAGATTTAACTAATTTTAATAATATTCAAAATATAAATGGTCGAATACTGGATTTAATTTTAGGAAATATCGAAATAGAAGTCCTCAGAGATAATACACCTTCTGTTAAAGAGGACGTTCATCATCCTGCACTGATCATGGAATTCATGACATCCAGATCTCCAACGAAATTCCCATTTGCTAATTCTCCACGGTTTAACTTTCGCAAAGCTAACTTTCCTGAAATGTACACAGCCTTGCAAGATGTTAATTGGACGGAGGTGATCAGTGCAGCTAATGTTGATGTCGCTTGTACCGCCTTGTATTCAGTTATCAATAACATCTTTGAGGTCCATGTCCATAAATGTAAAAATAAAATGTTTTCGTATCCCCCATGGTTCACACGTGAAATTATACTTAATATCAAGAAAAAGGACATAGCAAGAAGGAACTGGAAACGTGACGATACAAGTTTTCTTATGATCAGTTCAGTAATTTTAGGAAGCTCATTAAGAACCAGATCAGTGTTGCCTACTCGGCTTACGTCCAATCGGTGGAGGATGCCATTGTCAATGATCCTAACAAATTCTGGTCATTTGCCCAGATCAAAAAACAGCAATCTAGAATCCCCCCAAGGATGACGCTTAACGGCAATGTCTGCGATACGCCTCAGGATATAGTGGACAGTTTTGCTACCTTCTTTTCAACAGTTTTTATCCCGTCTGGTCTACTAGGGTCATCTCCTCCAACAAATAATTCTACCGATATCATTTCTTTAAAAAATATAAGTGGAAAAAACGTAATTAGGGCTTCGAAAAGATTAAAGAACAAAATGACGTCTGGATGTGATGGTATTCCAAGTTTTTTCGTTAAAGATTGCATTTATATACTAGCGAAACCGCTGGCTTCCATATTCAACCTAATTCTAAAATCAGAGACGTATCCAAATATCTGGAAGACCTCTAAAATATGTCCTATTCACAAAAGTGGAGATATCTCTGATATTTCCAACTATCGCCAAATAGCAATCCTGCGCAATTTCAGCAAGTTGTTTGAGATCATCGCTTATGAAACGGTTTACTGCTCGGTCAGGGGTGCAGTCTCTATTAATCAGCATGGGTTTATGAGAGGCAGATCTACGGTCACCAACTTCGTTCTGATTACTCAGTACATTTCTGAAGTACTGGACGGTCAGGGACAAGTTGATGTCATCTACACAGATATTCAGAAGGCGTTTGATCAAGTTGATCAGTATGCACTTCTGGATAAGCTTAAAACAGTGAGTATGTCTGATGCAATGCTGTCGCTCATGAATTCATATTTGAGGGATAGAAGGTTATTTGTCGAATATGGTGGTCATAGGTGGAGTTACTATCGGGCCACGTCTGGGGTACCTCAAGGGTCAAATCTAGGTCCATTATTGTTTTTAATATTTATTAATGACTTGTCTTTTGAACTAAAGTGTTTCCATTTGTTTTTCGCTGATGACCTTAAAATCTGCACGTCAGTCAAGACAGTCGAGGATTGCGTCATGTTGCAAGATGACTTAGCTCTAATTTCGTCATGGTGTTCACGAAACTGTCTCGGTCTGAATGTTTCGAAATGTAAAGTTATGACTTATACAAGAAAAGTTAACTATTTAATTTATGATAATTATAACATCAATGGTCAGGTTATAGACTGATGCACCTCTTATAGAGACCTTGGAGTCATTTTTGATACCAAGCTAACGTTTACTGAGCATATACTCAATATCTCGTCGGCTGCCACTCGACTACTTGGTTTCTGTATCAGAAACTGGAAGGGTTTCTCCAATGTTGATACATTAATGACTTAATTTTTTACTTTTGTCAGGAGCAAGTTGGAGTATGCGACTCTGATCTGGTCTCCTATATACCAAAATTCTGTCGTGATCCTTGAGGCCATTCAACGTAAAGCTTTAAAGTATTTTCACCTCAAATGCACAGGTTCTTATCCAGAAAGAGGTTGTGACCATAGTGCCCTATTAGAGTTTTTCAATTTGGATTCACTGTCAACAAGACGAAACATATTTGCTTTGTCGTTTTTGTATGGCCTCATTCACAGTAAAATTGACTGTCAAAATTTACTTGAAAGAATATGTTTCCGCGTTCCAAGGCTAGGGAGTCGACAACAAACGGCAATCTATTGTCAAACTGGCCGTACAAATGTTATGACAAAATCGCCAATTAATCTCATGTGCTGCGTCATGAACAGTGTTACTGAATCGTGTGATATTTACAGTGACAGTTGTGCATCGATTATTAACTGCTATAGATCATCCAATCTTATTTAGAATATGTGATACTATAGATTTAAGTCCAAGAACCATGTCTCTTTAATTGTTATTTTTTTTCAGCGTTTCCTGTAATTGGGTTTCACCTGTTGGAAATAAAATAAATAAAATAAAATAAAAATTGTCACACAGCATTTGATTGGCCAGTTTTAGGCGGAACCGTATTTAAAAATTTGTGATAGTAGAATAGAAATTTATAATCAGCTGTCATTGAAACTTTGAGGAAAGGAAATTAATTACATTCAAATTGAGTCCGTTTAATATCGATATTTTTATCAAAAATACATACAAACTAGCTAAAAATTAACAAGAAATTGTTTTTTTTCCTTTAATTCGGTCCTGCACTGTCAACTACCATACTATTTACATATTTTAAGCAATTTCTCAATATTTCTCCTTTAGCCTGCCTTGACTATACCTACTGTAGTGTCAAGGCTCAATATCTTCGTTACTATTAGAGTTGCAAAAAAAAGTTAAAGACAACCTAAAATTATTTTTAACTATACAGGGTTACTGGTAATATAAACTATTGTTTTGAATGGTACGCCCTGTATTTCTGTGGATTTTCAGAAGCGCCTTTTCTTGACGATTCCGCTATTGTATGGTTTCGGGGTCTTGTACTGGGTATTTCGGAATATATGGCCGATGAAATTATAAAAAGGTGCTTTCCTTTTGAAGAAATTTACTTTTTGGTAATTCGAGAATATAATTTTTATTGTTTTTCGACTACCCTGTATTATTTGTTATGTAAATCTATATTAGAATCTACTAAAGTAGGTCCCATACAACACGAAAACAGTTACAAATCATATGACAAAGGCAAACATACGAGAAAAAAGTCTTATAATTTATTGGCCTGAGTTTACCTTTTACATATAATTTTAGATATCTCAAAGACAGCTAAACTGAGAGGTCGGATAAAATATGAGAGGCAGAGGGTTAAAAAGTTGTCACCTTGAGAAATCTTTTGACGTGTCTCGGCGTGTTTTCTTTTAATCAGTGGTACACAATGTATATACATTGTTCGATTTTAAATAAGCAATTGGAGGAGGCTGAGATATGATCTTTCATTTGGAAGAAGCTTAAAAACACTTACTTTACACTTTATTCATATCCACTTGATACAGATTTATATATGTGGTGAAAAAATGTAACATAAAAGAATAAAAACCAATAAAAATAATAATTATTGATACCACCTTTACTTACTTAAGTGCAAGTTCGTACATTTTAAGTACTCGGCTATTCCTTAAAACGAATTTCTTAACAATAACTTCTTAACATATTTTGAAATGAAATATAATTACTAACGTGTTGAATTTTAACTGAGACCTTTTGAAATAGGTGGTAGGATGTTTCTGAACTATTTTCAAATGCTGAATTCTTGTGCTGTACTCGTAATATACAGTTATTTAGCAACAAAGTTTGGTTAAATCAATCGCAAACTATGTACTAAATTCCCATTTAAAATAAGTACGAGATATTTCCTTATATTTCTTCAAGAAATAACTTTTTTGCCACAAAAAAACGTTCCAATAGCTATTTTCAACAACAAAATTATAAACAAACCATGGGCGTAGTAAAGAAAAGCATTTACTTATTAAGTAAATTCTTTTAGTCAAATTTCTTCTGAAAGTAGTACAAACTGATCTGATGTACCTATTAAAGTCTACTTTAAGCTTTAAATCAATACCACTGAACTGAAGTACATTATTTTGATATCATTATAACGGGAATTGAAAGACCTTTAAAATAAGGTATCACTCGACCCCCCCTTTCCATTTAAGATTTTGGGGGTGGTGTCACTCCTGCTTAGGGGGCTGCACGTGTTAACGTGATTTTTTGCCAAACTTGTAAACCCCTCGAAAACAAAATCGACGGGTCTGAGCGTTTTTCCAAAAAAAACTCTGCTGCCAGTAAATGCGTCTGTTTTCGATGCGCCACTCTGTATATTCATATTTGGTAATAATCTATTATACTTCTTAACTTGGGTTACGCATTCCAAAATCCAAGTGAAATGCATATCGAAGATTTCATCTTCTTTAAAAGGTAAATATGGAGTATGTTTTCAATACATGGCTGTGATGATGGAAATTCCAAACGAACGTCCAGAGTATAGGGTTAGGCAAAAGACGAACCTTTTGCGGAAATGTATCTGCCTCCAAAACTTTTTGAGAAGCGGAGGGTGGCAAATTTTAAAAATTCTCAAAAAAGAAGTAAACAGAATCATTCTAAGTATGCAAACTTTATGGCCATGGCCTCGTCTGGCACCCCCTGCGGGCACTCAAAGATGTTACTAGTATATTTGGAAACTGCTTTAGTAATGCTTCAGTGCACCCAAGGTAGATAAATTCCAATACTTACGATTGTAGCATAGCAACAGTTGTACTTCTTGGTCCTCGTACAAATCCACAGCTGCGACCAACCTAGTTCTAGCAGCGTCAACTGCATGTAGGTGCCTTGCTTGTCCAGTTCGCCCATTTACAACGTCCCAATGATGCTTGTAGCCTACGCACACGTAAGCATCAGCGATAGAATGATGTCCTGGGGATCTAGGAGACCATCCCGCGTCGAGAACCGTCAAGAGGGTTGGATGCTCTGTTAGTGTAACCTCCTGGAATAATAAAATAGTGGGCTTGAAGAACCTGAGATAATTAGGAAAGAAAACTATTACATGATATCTGAGGGCACATTTATTGAAAAAAGTTTTTTTTTAATATTTGATGACTTTTATAAAACAAAAGATTGGTATAACATACTCATGGGTCTTGATTGATATTTGTTGAGCTGTTGGGTGTTATAACTCCCTCATATAACCGAAACTCTGGGTACCAGCGAGAAACCCTCGTACATCGACCAAAACATTCGACAGGTGTCCAGAAACATCGACGCTTAGGCAACCAGGGTTGCGCGGTTGTGCGTGAGCGATTGCTGTCTCATTGAGGCGGTTCGGTCGCCATCGGAAACGTTCAGGAGGTATCGATGTAACGCGCGGATGGTCTGAGCTGCTTTCCAGTGGTTTTTGGTTTGAGAGTGATACGCTCCCAAACTGCTCCAGAAACAATGCACGAGAATACGATGTGCAGTGGAACCGTATTGGTGCTGAGCACTATTGTGTTACTCCGAGTTACTCAGAGTAACTCAACAGGGTCACTTCGGTGAATTCAAAATAATTAAGCAGGCATCTCCACCAGAGGAACAGTCAACAGGCAGCGATCGATACATCGATATAGTCTAGTCGACGTGGTTATAAACTTGTCATACATTAGTTGCAAGTGTTGTTGTAAATTAGTATAGCAGTAATACATCAGACCTTAAGCAGCAAAACTGTGTAATCGTTACAGTATTTTACTTAAAAAGCCTGACGTCGTACATATCTGCTATCTTGTCGCATCTCTGTACTACTATGCGAGTTTTATGTCAAAGAATTTTTATTGTCTCCAAATTTTAGCACAACTGACGAGTGTTTTGGTTGATCAGTATATGATAGTGAAAAGCGCAAAATGTATTTGGCTATTCAGATTACACATTTTGTGAGATTTTTTTCAGAGATAAATATCCAGGGGATTTGTATGAATAGTTATTTTTAGTTTTAGCTTTACTAAATAGTCTGAACAACGACGTAACAAGGATTCGAAAATGTGCATAGCTTAAAACTACCATACAAAATATATGAAAGTGAACACGTATAGTTTTTTGGACATACTCGAAGATAATTACTCACTAATTTCGGATTAGAATGCATTGACTTTCAACTCCACCTTAACTATGTGAGAATTGGAATGTTTAGGTTTTTAATCTTTCATACATCTGCATCTAATTTAGTATCCTAATGATTGGTTGTCACACTATTTTATACAACATGTAGCACATCTTGTTTTAATTATAAATCTACCCTTTACAGAAACATGGAACTGCTTTGATTTCATGGATAAGGTCTGTTTGTTGAAGATTTCTACAATGTCAGTTTTATATAATTATTCGTTTACACATTTTTGAATCCATTTTCTGTATTTTCACATTCTTGTCTGTTTAAATTACATCACCTTGCATTTTTAATATTCATAAAGTGTTTTTTAATTACAGCTTAAATATTTTTAAATTCGAACACTGTTTAATATCAGTATTCAATTTATTGAATTCAGATTTGCTAGTTCTGCTACTATTACAATTTTGCATATGAAAATCTATACTCTAGTTTCGTAGTTATGATAATGGCTATCCAATTTTGTGAACTTTTCTAAATGTGGTGGTAATAAATGAATTTTTAATTTGAATATGAAAATGAGAACTGAATAATATATGAAACTTTTTATATTCAACCACTTCTTCTAACATAGACTTAATCCTAGCATATTTGTTTTTATTTAAAGTGAATGTCATAGCTTTATTTTGTAATTTTGAAAATATGTTTTCATTTGCTGTAAACAAGATGGTAAAACAATTTAAGAAATGGGGAAGAATTATAGAGGTATACACAGTTTTTTTGGAATACATACTAAGACTATGGGAAACTCTATAGAACTAATTTATCTTTTTTGATATTTTTGAAACAATGCATTCATAATGCTCGTGAAATGGTAGCTTACTATTCACATACGAGTATATTCCCAGATATTTAAATTAATCGACTACTTCATTTTTTCATCATTAATCATGAACCTATTTGTGTTGTCACCTAAATGTTTCCCTATTGACATACATTTTGTTTTATTAGTGTTTAATTTAAAATTATTAACGTTTAACCATTTCATAATTTTTTAATATCACCATTTAACAGTTCTAAAGCAGCGTCTAAATGTTTATGAAATGTGTCGACCGCAAATATTTAAACTTTGCAATGTTCTAAAATGTCCAAGTTCATTTATATAACTAATAAACAGTAACGGCCCTAATTTACTCCCCTGTGGCACCCCTACTGAAATACAAACAGGACATAATATTTACAAGTTCATTTTTTTGACTTCTATTTACTAAATAATTTTGTAAAATATTTCATACTGATCCTTCAAAACCACAGTGATGTGAATTTCATTAACAATTTTTCCCTATCTATAGCCTCAAAAGCCCTTTTGTAGTCTAAAAATACTGTTACAATACATCCTTTCTCATCTATACTTCTTAGGTTTAGTGATATTTCATCTATATTAAAGGGCTTAATTTAATTATGAATATAATATATATATATATATATATATATTATTAGAATCAAAATAATGAAATTACGGACGTTGGTTTTTGACAGACAAATTTGGTAAATGCAGCCCCGACCGCCCACGGTCGGCGCGCCGGTGGTCGATCGAGGCCAGTCTGTGCGTACCGCTCGAATAGTACGGAGCCTGTCGTGGTCTGTGTTTTGCTAGTTGTCTTATCTTATCACCAAAATTCTATCATCAGAAGTGGGATTGAATCTGCGTCCACGCTGTAAGTCCTATTGCAATGTTTATGTATATTGAATGCAGCAGGATATCTGTTATTGTGGCAGTTATTTTTTCTATGCCATTGTTTTTTGCTGTTATTATTTTTGTTACTCGCCGTATTGGTTGTACATACATACCAGATATAATCAGAGACGAACTGATTACACATTTCATAGCGTCTGTCGGTTCGGTGATGTAAATAAAGCATATACGTATATGGAATTGTTTTGGGCACGTCTTGCTGTGAGAATCTTGTTTTTTTTTTAACTGTTGACATTAGTAATGCATGGTTGATTAAGGATTATTGGATTGATATAAAATACATTTAAGTAAAAAAAAAAAAAAAAAAAAAAAAAAAAAAAAAAAAAAAAACAACAATACCATTGCATGAGATTGTTTTAACCACACTTGAATCACAATTCATTTATAATTGGCAATTAAAAGGAAGCAGCAGTGGAGTATATTGTAGGTACAATAATTGAATCGGAAGATTATGTTATTCATTTAGATTTTCTACACGTGCAACAAGCGCATATCCATATTGAATGGATTTCCAGAAATATTTTCTTTTAACACGATTTGCTATACAAGCTAGGTCTCTTTGCTGTTATATGATTTTATCAGTCGGGTCCATTTCTGAGTTTGTGTTTACACTTACAGGTAAAAGATAAGTAAATAAATAAATCATCATGGAAGGGCTTGGTGCTAGTACCTCAACCAAGGATTTTCTGACGGAGCTAGTTAAGGCTCTCAAATCATCGCGCACAGCACCTGAACAAGTAGATTTACCAATTTTCAGACCAGATTTGAGCGATGCAAAAAAATGGCTGGCCGAGGTAGAAAGTATAAAAAGTGAATTTGAATGGTCTGACCAACAGACTATCGTGAGGTTGGGTCGATTTTTAACGGGAATATCTAAAACGTGGTTTGAAAACTGGGCACCAGATGTAAAAAACTGGGACACTTTTGTACGTGACTTTTTGGAGGCGTTTCCACCCAAAAAAATTTTGGGTGAATTACTTCTGAAAGCGGCTCAATTCAATAGTCACAACTGCAATACGTACGAGGCGTACGTCTTTGAGAAAGTTACTCTGCTTCGAAACCTACGGGCACACTGGGACGAGACAGATCTTGTTGAGATAATCATCCACGGAATTATGGAACGTGACGTGCGTGTCACTGCCGGCAATCAGAATCATAAAAAAATATCCGATCTCATTTCTTATTTAGGATCAGTGCCGAAATGTCGTTCCGGAGAGTCAAGGGCGGATAATACAACTTCGGAAATAAGGGAACCGCCCGGTAAACGGTTCCGTGAGAGCATCGAGGATGATAGAAAACGCAAAAGACCACTCATGTGTTATAATTGTGGAAAAAGAGGTCATATCCAGAAATTTTGCATTGAAGTTAATAAAAATGACGAAACACAGAAAAATTCATCTCCTGCAAATTATTTGAAGTCATCTAAGGTAACCTCTGAGTTAGTGTGTTCCTTCTGTGCTAAAAGTGGACATAAAATTGATGATTGTTTTATAAAAAAGGGGATCGAGAAACGCCGTAATGTGAATCGTTGCAGTAGTGGTAAATCAGGTACTACCGAGGTGATGACGGTCAATGGAATAACGATGAAAGGCATTGTAGATACGGGTGCTGATATTTCATTAATCGCTCGAAAACATGCTGAAAAGTTTCAGGATAAACTAATACCCACTCTCACCACAATTAGCGGTGTATTACCTGGCTGTTATGTTTCTGAAAAATCGTTAATTGCTGACTTTGAGATGTCCGGTGTAAGAACAGAACTCACATTCATTGTTGTGCCTGATAGTTTTCTCGAAAACGACGTATTGGTGGGCTGCAATCTTTATGACGATCCCGACATCGTGACAATCACAAATTATGCTGGTACCAAAATTGTCAAGAACAAAGTTGCTAGAGTTCTTGATACCTTGCCGAATGCTGAAGATCTTGAGGTGGATGTACCAGATATACACAAGTCCAAATTGTTGAAACTTCTTTCCCATTATAGAGACATTGTAGCGGCTAGTGCAAACGCTGTCACCTGTGTAAATAACACCTCAATGCACATAAGACTTCGCGATGACTTCGTTGTTAATAGAAGCCCTTACCGATTATCAATAAATGAAAGGAAAATTGTTCAAGACATTGTTAATGACCTGTTAAATAACCGTATCATTCAGGAAAGTGAATCGCCTTTTGCCAGCCCCATAATACTCGTCAAAAAGAAGGAGGGTTCTTATAGAATGTGTGTTGATTTTCGTGCGCTCAATCAACATACAATCAAGGATCGATACCCCTTGCCGTTGATAGACGACCAATTGGATCGCTTGGGAAAGAGCAAAGTGTTCACCTCCTTAGATATGTCTTCCGGATTTCATCAAATTCCATTGGATTCTGAATCAGTTCATAAGACTGCATTCGTAACGCCAGACGGGCACTTCGAATATTTACGCATGCCATTTGGCCTAGCCAATGCCCCGGCAGTTTTTCAAAGGGCAATAAATAAAGCATTGGGGAATCTCAGGAATACGGTAGCACTGGTATACCTTGACGATGTTCTGATACCGTCCGAAACTGTTGAAGAAAATTTGGCATCATTGGATCTAGTATTGCAAGCACTCAAAAATGCAGGATTCAGTTTGAACTTGAAAAAGTGTCATTTTCTTCAGAACAAATTAGAATATTTGGGCAGAGAAATATCTGCAGAAGGCATATCTCCTGGGTCACAAAAGGTAGAAGCACTGGTAAGATCCCCGGTACCTACCACATTAAAACAAGTCCGACAGTTGATGGGCTTAGCCGGATACTTTCGGAAATTCATACCCGAGTTTGCTACCCGTACTGCACCTATCACTAAACTTACCAAATCAAACGTGCCTTTTTGTTGGGGTGAAGAACAAGAATCTGCTAGAAGGTATATAATTGAATATTTGACATCGCGACCACTCCTCAGCGTATTCGATCCTGAACTTCCTACCGAATTACACACAGATGCGAGTAGTATTGGTTACGGAGGGATGCTTATCCAAAAGCAAGACGGAAATTTACGTGTTATTGGATACTTCAGTAGAAAAACCAACAAGTATGAAGAAAAATATCATTCTTATGAATTAGAAACTCTTGCCGCGGTAAGCTCCATGAAGTATTTCCGGGTTTATCTCCTCGGTATCCACTTTACGTTGGTTACTGATTGTAACGCTATCAAATCAACAGCAGCAAAGAAGGACATCCTACCAAGAGTAGCTCGCTGGTGGGTCTACATGCAGGATTTTGATTTCGATATAGTTTATAAAAAAGGGTGTTCATTGCCACATGTAGATTTTTTGAGCAGGAATCCCGTAATTCGCTGTCTGAAGAAACATAACAATTGGTTATATATTGAGCAACGTGGAGATAATGAGGTTAAAAGATTGCTAGATGACTGGAAGGAAGGGCGCTTGGACAAAACTCGTTATTCTGTCAAAAATGATATACTACATTACAATATATCTACATCTGAGGGATCCGTTTCCAAGCCTTTTGTACCCCGACAAAGCAGATTGGGCTTGTTAAGGATATTTCATGATGAACAGTGTCACGTTGGCATTGACAAAACCTTAGAATCAATAAAAATACACTTTTGGTTCCCACGTATGCGATACTTTGTTACAAAGTATATAAAGCATTGTCTCATCTGTGCTGTGAAGAAAACTAGGTCTGGTCCATTACAGGGCTTCGTCACAAGAGTCGAAAAACCGTCTGAGCCCATGAACATCATTCATGCCGATTGTTTAGGTCCCTTAGAAACTACAAACGAGGGACATAAGCACATTTTGGTATTAATCGATGCGTTTACAAAGTATTGCATACTGTTGCCGTTGAAGACTGTCAAAGCCTGCGAAACGAAAGAAGCTTTTCAGTTGTTCATATCTCTGTTTGGTACGCCGAAGCAAATCATTATGGATGCAGGTAAAAACTTCAAGAACTTGAGCCTCCCAGAATACTTGGACTCCTTGGGCATCAGTTACCATTATACTACCCCCGATGTACACAGGTCCAATGGACAAGTAGAGAGATATATGAGAACAATAATGAATCTTCTGCGAATTGAAACAAAAGTTCGGTCAGAATGGTCGAGTGGTTTATGGAAAATTCAGTTGGTTTTGAATACGACTGTGCAGAAGTCAATAGGAACAACACCACTTCGAGCTTTAATTGGCATTGATGGTTCTACTCCACTCATCCAAAGTTTGCTGGCTAACTTAAGTTCTGATCTACAGCCAATCAGAAATTTACAACTCGATCGTAGTAGAATGAAGGATCGTATGGAGTCGTTAGCAGAGGCTAAAATCAAGGAGAATGAAAAATGCCGAAATACCAAAACCTTCAGCATTGGAGATTTTGTCCTTATGCACCGTGATGATAAGATGCACCAAGGTAAATTGAAGTATGAATTCCAGGGACCTTTTGAAATTGTGGGTATCACACCAAAAGGTCGATATGAAATGAAGAGAGTTGGTAAATCTCTTGTGACTAAGGCTGCTAAAGAACAATTGAGGAGTTGGCCTAGCGATTGGTCTATGACTGTGAACATGGAGGAGCTTCTTGAAGATTTAGAGGATGAGTAAGTAGTCTGGATATTGGCCAGTGTTAGAATGTAGTTTGTGACGTCAGAAATATATTTTGCATGTATTTATCTGGTGTTTAAAGCTTGGTACGCTTTGCACGCAATTGTTTCATGTTTTAAAGCTTGCTACGCTTTGCATGTGCTTATCTGGTGTTTAAAGCTTGGTACGCTTTGCACGCAATTGTTTCATGTTTAAGAGCTTGCTACGCTTTGCATGTATTTGTCTGGTGTTTAAAGCTTGGTACGCTTTGCACGCAATTGTTTCATGTTTTAAAGCTTGCTACGCTTTGCATGTGCTTATCTGGTGTTTAAAGTTTGGTACACTTTGCAC
The DNA here is from genome assembly GCA_963669975.1 of Acanthoscelides obtectus. Lineage (NCBI taxonomy): Eukaryota > Metazoa > Arthropoda > Insecta > Coleoptera > Chrysomelidae > Acanthoscelides > Acanthoscelides obtectus. Next base: position 9,197,961 of record CAVLJG010000006.1, read on the forward strand.
GCAATTTTTTTTCATGTTTTAAAAGCTTGCTACGCTTTGCATGTGTCTATCTGTTGTTTAAAGCTTGGTACGCGTTGCACGCAATTGTTTTATGTTTTAAATCTTGCTACGCTCTGCATGTATTTATCTGGTGCGTTATGCATTCTTACTTAATGTAATTGTTTATAAAGTCAAGTTTGGCTTTGTGGTATTGTTTCAGTGAGGAAGAACCAGAGATTGCAGATGGAACTGAAGCAAGGAGTGAATGATTACGTTGTCTGTTATTATTGTTTGCGATGTTTGTTATTTGTTATAATGTTACTAATTTCTGAATTTGTTTAATACAAGAATATTTTCTTTCTGAGTATTTTGTCTTTACTTCGTTGCTACAAATCAGGCTGTTATACAATTAACGTCGAGAACGACTTTGTACTCAGGTTGGCCGTGTTAGAATCAAAATAATGAAATTACGGACGTTGGTTTTTGACAGACAAATTTGGTAAATGCAGCCCCGACCGCCCACGGTCGGCGCGCCGGTGGTCGATCGAGGCCAGTCTGTGCGTACCGCTCGAATAGTACGGAGCCTGTCGTGGTCTGTGTTTTGCTAGTTGTCTTATCTTATCACCAAAATTCTATCAATATATATATACTAAGTGACATATAAATCCGAACACCCAGTTTAAATGGTTTTATTTTAATAAAATTTTGTATAAGTACTTAACGAAGCATAATAAGTAAATGATAAAAATTTCAAAATGATTGCACTGCTTTAAAGGCGTTTGACCTTTAATAGTGTGTGGATGCACCCTGATGTGCTACGCATTCTCCAACGCGCCTAGACATGCTTCTGATCAGGTGGTCAATGTCCTCCTGTAGTATCTCATTCCAGGCAACCACCAACTCCTCTCGAAGTGCTTCTAGAGTCTGAGGTGGACGTTGCAAATTGAGCAATCTCCTACCCATCATATCCCACACTTGCTCAATTGGGGATAAGTCGGGAGATCTTGGTGGCCATGGTAACAATGTGACATCATTATGTTGAAAGAAGTCTATTGTGACTCTTGCAACATGTGGTCGGGCATTATCTAGTTGGAAAGTTGGATCTGCCAAGGTGTTAAGATAGGGTAAAAGATGGGGTTCTTGAACTTCGTGGATATAACGCTGCGCGTTCATGTTACCTCTGATGAAGATTAAAGGTGACCTGGAACCATAAGCTATAGCACCCCAAACCATAACCCCAACAGTGTGATGAACATGTCTTTCAACAAAAAACTGTGGATTCCTCCTTTCACCACGTCGCCTTCTAACCCTGGCACGACCATCGTGCATGCCTAAACAAAATCGAGACTCGCCACTAAAGACAATACTGTTCCATTCCTGATCCCAGAGTGACCGTTGTCTGCACCACTCAAGGCGATTACGTCGGTGTTCTCGAGTTAAAGGGAGGACCCAGTGTGGCCGGTATGAAAACAAGCCAAAACTTCTCATTCGTCGGTAAACACTTCGCATGCCAATAGGTCTTCCGTGTTCTGCAAACTATTCATTTGCAATGGACCTGGTAGTGGAGAAACGGTCCCTTAAGGCCAATAATCTTAGGCGGCGATCTTCACGGTCTGTTGTTCTACGGCGGCGTCCAGTGCCCCTTGCTCTTTGCGTACGGCCTTCTCGAAGCCATGCCTGACAACACCTAACCACAGTGTCTACACTTCTTTGCACTCTAACTGCAATTGCCCGAAAAGAAAGTCCAGCTTACCGAAGTCCCACTATACGGCCCCTATCAAATTCACTAAGTTGACGAAATCGTACAGGTCTCCGTACTCTAGGCATCGTAACCGATCGTAAAGGATGTCAAGAACCAAAATTCGCCAACGTTGATTCTTTACTGCGGCTGAAATATTCATTTTTAGCGGTATAAAAACCGGAATGTCCAACTGATAAGGCTGAAAATTTTTTCACTTGTTATTTACAGTAAGATAAATACATTCACCAACTTTTATTAAAATATTTATATGTCACTTAGTATACAGGTATGTCTTTGTTTACATAGATAGGCAGGTATGTTAATATATTCGTTCAAGATTTACGAAAATTTTAATATAAAATAAAGAGTCTGTCAACAGTGAACACCACTGGCGTTTAAACTTGTCAAGAGCTTATAAAAAGTGGAATTAAAAAATGCTAAAATATACAGCGTGTACCTATTTTTTTTAATGTAGAAAAAGCTCGTTTTCGTTTTTGGTCACCAGTTGATGAAACGAGAAATTAAAAAAATCGATGAGGTTGAAATCGAGGATAGCAAAATAAACCAAAATCTCTACTCCACCTGCAGGATAGCTCATGTGCATGACGTCAAACTTAGATAACACCGAATCGTTTTACTTTTGGACTGGCCAACGCCAGTGAGACCAGGAGAAGGCTTGGATAGATCGTTCCAGGTTCTCGATAGTTTAGCTACGAATACTTGAACGATAAGCTTGATGAACCTGGGGACTGGGGAGTATAATAATAATAATACATAATAAATGACTTTATTGAATAAAACAAATAATCTTTTTGCAAAGCTAATTTAGAAAAAAAAATACAGAATACATTGCCTAATATTGGCGCAACAACAATACGGAATAATCATAATAACAATCACGTGTTAACACTAAATGGACTGAAAGTATATTAAAATTTCAAAAAGATATTAATTAATATTGGTCACTATGAAATTTGGTTACTGGTTATTATAAAATTTGCTTGACATATTTTTTCTACTTACAATCCTATATTATAAACTTCAATCTCTATTCTAAAAAAGTTTGTTCAGATTTCTATTTATCAAGAGAAAGATTAGGGAACGGGTTGGGAATTGAATTAAATTGTTTAACAGCATTATACCTAACGGGCCTAGAACGTGGCAGCATCATGAAGGAGGGTTGATAGGGACAAATTCTGTTAGCATATAGGTAGAAAGAAGCCGACTACTTGTTGATCTGAAAGAGGTTCGAGACCGGGTTTGAGGTTGTTGTAAAGGGTTAAAGCCAGTGAACATTAACTCCAAGTCGTTTTCTCTCTGGACCTTGCACTGAGGCTGAGGATAGACATAGATGTCGCAAATTACATCCATCCATAACTGAATGTTCGATGGACGTCTGTTGGAATGCTGAATTTATTGTAACTGAGATAATAGAAAAATTTAGAACAGTATTAATATAAATATATATTACCTGAGAACACGTTGCGCTAACGAAGATATTTCCACTAAAATTAAAACAATCTCTTCCGGATTCCTTCCACCATAAATTTCTCTAAGTAATGTATATCTGACCAGAGGCAACGTCGTATATCACTTTGCGTGGCCATTTGTAACGGTTAGATGTAAATAAGAAGGTATGCAAAAGGATTCCCTGAACAACCCGAAGCCTGTCCCATAAAATACTACGATCTCCTTAAAATGAGATCTTCGTTCACTTTTAAAAGGGAGGGCGTGAAAACGGGGCAAGAGCTTTTGATATACGCAAGTCAGCAATAAAGCTTAATATACAGGGTTTGTACGGAAAGTAACAGGACTCATTTTCTTCCGCCATGCTGTACTTCAGAGCGTGCGCGTACCAACTGGATTCGGTAGAGGGCGTTCCTAGCTAACGAACGAGCGGCTGGTCAGTTGTCTCCGAGCACTTGGAGAGTCAGGACAGGCATTTTCGCGCAACGTGTTTCTGTAAGTGGTGCAAGCCGAAAATGCAGCGCTCGTTTGAGCAGAGGTACGCGATTAAATTTTGTGTGAAACGCGGTAAATCTGCGACAGAGACGTTTGATATGATCAAGCAGGCTTACCCGGGCACCAGGCCTTTTTGGAGGGCCGGGAAGAGGTCGCTGATGAAGACTTCGACAAACACCGATAATGTGACTCGTGTGCGCAATGTTTTGACCTCAGACCGTCGACTAAGTATTCGTTTAATTGCCCAGATGTTAAATTTACCAAAATCTGTGGTTCATGACATTGTGACACAGCATTTGAACATGCGCAAGGTGTGCGCGAAGATGGTCCCAGAAGTGCTCACTGACGGCCAGAAATTGCGGCGAGTGGAAGTGTGCCAAGAAAATTTGAACATGTGTGATAGTGACCCGCAATTTTTGAATAACGTAACCACAGGTTATGAGTCGAGGATCTTTAAGTATGATCCCGAGACAAAGAGGCAATCTTCCGAGTGGCACACGACGGCGTCTCCTCGCCCAAAAAAAGGGAAGAATGAGCAAATCCAAAGTGAAAACGATGCTCATTGTCTTTTTTGACATCAAAGGCATCGTCCACCATGAATTTGTTATTATTATTATTATTATTATTAAACAACAAATTTGAGTTGAGTACAAGTACTATAAACTCAAACACAAAAATAGATAATAGTGTACAGACAAAAGAAATATAACAATTTGACAAACTTAGCACTTCTGAAGTAGACATATACAGAATGGGAACAATATGTTAAGCACTGCGGTGTCTATCGTAATTGTTTTTGAAACTGTTGACGGATTCCGAGTTCACTACATAAGATGGAAGACTGTTCCATGCATCGAAGACACGGTTTGAGATGAAGCGCTGACGAGTACAGGTTCTAAAAGCTTCCTTCTGCAATTTGAAGTTATGGCCTCTGAGACTGTTCGTTGCCAGACGAAACAGATGCGACATGTCCACACCAAACAAATTATGCAGTGCTCTGAAAGTGATGATGAGATCTCCTCGTACTCTTCTATCAGCAAAAGCAGGCAGGTTATATAGCTCGAGGCGGTCTTCATAATTTGGCCTACGTGTGCCATATGGCATACGTGTAGCACGACGCTGAACGGCCTCTAATAAGCTGCTATCGCGAACAAGGTTTGAATCCCATACCGGACCAGCAAACTCCAGTAGGGGTCGTACGAAAGTTGTGTACAAAAAGGAGGAGGTACTAACGGTGCAACCGCTACATGACCTTTCCATCATATATAGCAACCGCTTTGCCTTAGAGGTTATGTTCTGAATGTGCTCCGACCAGGTGAGCCGGCCATTAACTGTCAGACCACGATCTGTGTGATGAAGAACAGTCTCTAAGGTATGTTTGCCAATCTTATATGTTAAGTTAGGATTATTCTTTCCCAGGTGGAGAACGTAGCATTTCGATAGATTTAAAGGCAGGAGCCAGAGTTCTGACCACTTTCTGATCAGCTTTAGGTCTTTTTGAAGCACAGATGAGTTCATGACAGTGTTATAGACTTTAGTATCATCTGCATAGATGGAACACATAGAATACAGTCGGGTGGGAAGGTCGCTTGTATAAAGAAGAAAAAGTATTGGCCCTAGCACAGATCCTTGTGGAACTCCACTAGTAACACGATGACTAGAAGAATAGGCGTCTCCAACACGGACGGAGAAAGATCTGTCTAACAAAAAAGCTTCAATCCATAACAACAAATTTCCCCTGATTCCGAGATGTTCAAGCTTGTGCAGGAGCCTTTTATGCGGAACTCGATCGAAAGCTCTGGAAAAATCCAGAAAAACCACGTCGACCGGTTCATTTGCGTCTAAAGATCTGGTGCAATTGTCAATGCAGTGTAACATGTTGGTGATAATTGATCTACCAGGAATAAAACCATGTTGGTTGCTAGGCAGCAGGTTGTTCTTGAACGCAAATGTCATAAGTTGTTCCTGGACGATCTTTTCGGCTATTTTCGCAGCTATAAGCACAAGACTGATAGGACGGTAGTTTTTCGCAGATGTTTTATCTCCTTTTTTGTATATAGGTGTCACAGATGCAGTACGCCAACAGGAAGGAAAAATGTGATTTTGAATCGAGGAGTTGAATATAATGCACAGGGGGTATGCGAGAGCTGAGGCACAGGACTTCATAACGGCAGAAGTAATCCCATCCTTTCCAGGGGACGAACAAGTTTTCAGTTTAGTAAGGTGCCTCTCAATGTCCTGAGGTTGAAAATCTATGCTACAGATGGTCGCTAGGCATCTATGAGGGCTGGATAAGTTCGGAAGAGTACCATCACCATCAGGTTCATTCACAAAGTCTTCACTGAAAGCATCGTCAAGAAGATCGGCAGATTTTTCGGCATCAGTATGTAGGTGGCCATTGGGATCACGGATTTGTGGGGAAGAAACCTTAGAGTTCAGGGTGGATCTCAAGTATCTAAACAACTTCTTCTTATCTTTCGGTGATACAAGATTTTGCTCATAATTGCGCTTGGCGTTTTTCAAGTTCGTCGGAAGGATGTTAGAGAAAGATCGATGAGATACATAATCCTGTTGTAGTCTACTTCTTTTCAATCTTTGCCATAACGCTTTTTTATGCCTCAACATCCTTGAGAGGTTATGGTTAATCCAAGGCTTTCTTGGGTGACTGAATATCTTCTTTGTGGTCGTATGCCTAGTGACTTCCAGTTGGATTCGACGAGAGAATATATCCCACATATCTTCAGTGCTACGTTGTGCAAGCAGGTTGGACCAGTTTATTTCAGACAATGCTCGATTGAGAGCACTGTAGTTTAATAGCTTCACAGTTTTGAAATGTCTACGTGATGGAGTTTGTACATAGAATTGAAGTGAGGTCAATAAGGTACAGTGATCCGACTTGCCAAAAGGAGGTAGGTAGTCTAGACTGGAAACAAAGTCAGGATCATTTACAAATATCAGGTCGAGAGTTCTGGGAGTATGGCCTTCTCTGAATCTCCTCCTGGACAAACCGTCAACGCCAAGTTTTACGTGGAAGTGCTCAGGAGACTCAAACGAAGGGTCAGTCGGGTCCGACAAGACATCGCAGCCGACTGGAAGTTGCATCACGACAACGCCCCGGCTCACACAGCCTTTCTTGTGAACAGCTACCTGACCAAGGCCGGCATCCCAACGCTTCTGCAGCCGCCCTACAGCCCAGATGTGGCCCCCCGGACTTTTTTTGTTTCCTCGCCTGAAAAGGCCGATGAAAGGCAAGCATTTTGAGACGACAGAGGGGATGCAAGCAGCATGCACCGCGGCTCTCAAGGCTATTCTGGAGAATGCCTTCCGTGACGCCTTCGATGCTTGGAAATCGAGCAGAAGGAGCCTATTTTGAAAGTTTTTGAAGAATTGTAACGATTGGCCCAATAAATCGACTCAGACCTATTACTTTCCGGACAAACCCTGTACGTCGAGAAAGTTGCGTAAATAAAACGTTTTCAAGAGAACTGCTATCTTTGTATCTTTATTGGTCGGTAACAACTTTTTTCCGAGTGTACGTACTCTCGCGATGAACAAATACGAAACACGCAACGGTACTGCGTTCAAGAGTTTAGTTCAGTTGGCGTAAAGATAAGAATTTATCTTATTATCGCTACTCATCGAACACTGACGTTGACATTACTAAATGTGCAGGGTGCCGTCAAGGTTAGGACTTGCCTTTACACGGCGTATAGATCTTGGAAAACTAACAGTTTTTCCCAGCAACATGATACACAAAGTCCTAAGATTACCGACATGTTAGGCTCCGAAAAAGAGATAATAAAACAGAAATGTCCCACTCATATAGCAATCGGACACGTCTATTATTATTTTGATTTACAGCGAAATGCTACCGATGCTTCGCGAGTTCATGCAGATTGTTTTCCAAGATCTTCCTGACTTCTTTTTTTTGTTAGGGGCGAAATGAAATGTTTGTGTATAAAAGTTGACCAAAAAATAACATAACACAATAAAACAACAGTCGAATTATATTCATACTATAAAACACCAGCTGTAAGGGTTTCTCTATCCAGCCACTAGTAAAGGTATTAGAAGGTATGAAAGTTGACTCGACTACATTTTGCATATATTCGAAGTCCATGGATAATTCCATTTTTTTCCAAATCATCAGTACTGCTTTTTACCTATACTCATTCTACTCTGCGGATTGACTTGACATCATTTTTTAAAATACGGTGTCATCTTTACCTCTTTACAATTTGAAGGAATATAAGTGGAGACATGTTGATGCTATTGTTAATGCATTACTTAACCTTAATTGGCATCCTTACATCTAAACATCATCAGAATAAATGTTCAACAATTCCAGTAAAAACAAAAATAATAACTTACCCATAAGAATGAGAACCCTTCGACAGTGTCAGTGTCACTTGAAGGACACCATGCTGTCCATGCAGCTGAATGTTTCCACTGGAACATGAGCAGCTTTCTGCCTATCGCCACGCACATTCTTAACCTTGCTCCTCCTGGAAAGATAAAAAGGGATGCGAGCTGATACCAAGTAAACAAAATCAGTTGTTATGCATGTTCGTAGAATGCCATTTAGTACGAATACCACGTTCTAAATACACAGCACATCAATAGATCATTAGCGTCTCTCTCAATGAATGTGCTCTTCAAAATGTTCATCCGTGCACGCATACATCCAATGGTTGGCTAATATGCAGGGTGGCGCATCGAAAACGAAACAGACGCATTCACTGGCAGCTCAGTTTCTTTGGAACAACGCTCAGACCCGTCGATTTTGTTTGGATAAAAATCACGTTAGCACGTGCAGCCCTCTAAGCGGAGGTGGCATCACCCCCAAAATCTTAAATGGAAAGGGGGGTCGAGTGATACCTTATGTTAAAGGTCTTTAAATTCCCTTTATAATGATATAAAATTAATGTACTTCAGTTCAGTAGTTTTGAAAATTTATTGATTTAAAGCTTAAATAAAACTAATACATCATCATTAGTGGAGATCAATACATTTGGCAGCAAAGTAATTTAAAAATGAAGAATGAACTGACCCGTTAGGCAAGTAATATTGAAAATGGCCACCATGACTCTCCATGCAACAACAAAGATTTTGCTCAAAACGTTGCCGCATATTTTGCAATATTTGAGGAGTAATTTGAGGGCACTCATTCACAATTCTTTGTCGCAGGTCTTCTAATGATGTTGGCTGAGTAGCATAGATTTTGCTTTCTAAATGACCCGACTTAAAGAAATCCAAAGGTGATAAATCTGCCGATCTTGGGGGCCATTCAATGGCACCTCTTCTACCAATCTATCGATCTGGAAACGACTGATCTAAATATTGTCGAACACGTAATGCGTAACGGGGTATGGCACCATCCTGTTGGAACATCAACCTAATCGCAATGTACCGCCAATCATTCTGATTTTCAATTATGGGTATTAATGCAGGATCTAGGGCCTCTTCCGGTAATTCCAAATACATTTCACCGGTCAAATTTCCAGGTAAGAAAAAAGGACCAACTAAATGATGGCCAAAAAAACCAGCCTAAACATTTAATTTTTGTGGCTGCTGTGTATGAACCTCATGATAAATTCTAGGATTAGAATCGGACCAATATGGGCAGTTATGACGATTTATTACGCCATTTAAGAAAAAGGAACATTCGTCGGAAAAGCAAATGTTCATCGTTTATAACTCGTTCACTCATATCTTCACAAAATTGTAATCGCCGATCAAAATCGTCTTCATTAAGTTCTTGTTCCAGGTGAATTTTATACGGATGAAAACTTTGGGCCTTCAGAATCCGTTGGGCAGTACGTCGACTGACACCACACACAGTCTCCAGTTTGCGGGTAGTTAACGTACTATCTACATAAACTTGCCCTAAAACCCCCACTTCTATTGCTTCGTTCCTTATGGGATTTTCAATGTTGCGTTTTTTATTGGCGACTGACCCAGTTTCCCGAAATTTAGCTACAAGTTCTAAAACATATTTTCAATGCACGTTACTGTTCTCATGTCGCTCAAATATTTCTGCTGTTCTATTAGCGCACTGATTATTTCCGAAAAATATTTCGATAATTTCAACTCTTTCTGCTGTGGAATATATTATGGTTAATTTATGTAATAAAGCGTTACAAGTTATTTTAGCAACAAAGTTTGGTCAAATCAATCGCAAACTATGTACCAAATTCCTATTTAAAATAAATATGAGATATTGCCTTATTTTACTTCAAGAAATAACTTTTTTGCCAGAAAAAAACGTTCCAATAGTTATTTTCAACAACAAAATGATAAGCAAACCATGGACTTAGTGAAGAAAAGCGTTCTTACTTATTAACTAAATTCTTTTAGACAAATTTCTTCTGAAAGTAGTACAAACTAATCTGATGAACCTATTAGTAATGTGCAGCGAATGACTATACATAATTATATAGAAAACTAAAACTACAAAATTCCAATTACGTTCATACCTTTTAGATTTAACAATTGTTATACACATATATGATTGATTGTTAGTTATTAAGATATAAACCACACACAGGCGTTGCCTTCTGTGGTTTTTTCATATTTATTTGCCCATTTTTTGTATTTTGGCGAATAAATATTATTATTATTATTAAAGTCTACTTTAAGCTTTAAATCAATAAATCTTCAAAACTACTGAACTGAAGCTCATGTATTTTAGCTCATTATAAAGGGAATTTAAAGACCTTTAAAATAAGGTATCACTCGACCCCCCTTTCCATTTAAGATTTTGGGGGTGGTGTCACCCCTGCTTAGGGGGCTGCACGTGCTAACGTGATTTTTTGCCAAACTTGTATCCGCCTCGAAAATCAAATCGACGAGTCTGAGCGTTTTTCCAAAAAAAAACTGAGCTACCAGTAAATGCGTCTGTTTCGTTTTCGATGCATCACCCTGTATATCCACGGTAGATATCCAGGATATTCATTGGACAGATGTATCCAATGGATATCCATTTGAATATCCAGATGTCCGCTTATATCCAAGAATCTGGTTATTACAATACTAATGTTATGCATTTAGTATATCCAACGGATATCCACTGAATGTGGAAGGTGGATGGAATCACATCTGTCACGTCCAATTTCCAACGAGGAAGCTAACAAAGCAAATTAATCGTGTATTCATAATGAAATGTGTTTATTGTATGTATTTCAGTATATTTGTATTTGTCAGCCCAATAAACTTCAGGGTTATTGACTCTCGAACTTGAGATTAGATACTTTTGATCTTCCTCGAATTAGTGACCTTGGTATTCAGCGTCATGATATACTTATGGAATACAGGGTATCCCAGAAGTCGACGCCAGGTCGGAAACGCGGGATAGGTCAAGTCATAATAGTTATCAGAAGCATATAAAAAAATAAAGTCGTATACTTTTCAAATTAAATTTGCACAAAAAACGAGCGGTCTTTTAATTTCAGTTTCAGGAGGCAGCTAAGTTCATCAAGGAGTTTAAAGCAAAAATTTTGCGCAACATGCGCCACTTTACCACTCCCGGTGTAACATGAAACTGTCAAAATATCGAGAAGAGGCCTAAATTCCATTTATCCCCGCACCATTCACTACGGGATCTGGCGAAAAAATCTTCTAAGTAGCATAACTCAGCATAACCTGTTTCACATGAGAGACTTCCGTCAATCAACTTGGAGGTTTTCAATATCATACTTCTTTATCGTCAGCTATTCACATCATACAATGGCTTCTAATTTTTTTACTATACAGCATCTTCAGGGGTACTACAGGGTTCGAAGTTGGGACCATTGCTTTTTTTGCTCTTTATTAACGATCCAAGTAGCAATACTCGCCGTTGATTTTGAAATCAACAGCATCACTGATTGTGAGTACTTACAGTGTCGATTATCTAAGTTGGAAGATTGGTGTCGATTGAATGGACTGCATCTAAATATCGCTAAATGCAAAGTGGTTACATTCTGTCCAAAACAACAAATAGTAATTTACCCTTATAACACAGGGGGAAATGTAATCAGTCGGCACGAAAAGGTTTCTGATTTAGGCCTGACATTTGACAGTAGGATGAATTTTGACTATCGCATACTCAAACTGTAAATAGTGAGCTTTAGGTTTTATTGTTCGAAACTGTAAGATTATTGGCTGGATTTAAAATATTAGACTTTGTATATGTACGATCCAAATTGGAATATGCTTCGTTGGTTTGGAATCCTCATTATAACTGTTATACAGGGTGTTTCAGTTTATTGTTGCATAACTTTAAGATTCGATAGAACTTTTAAAATTAATGCATAAAGTCTATATAAACGAAAAATGCGTGGCTTCCGAAATACAGGGTGTTTAAATTTACTTTCTAAAATAGTTTTTTTTTTAAATATTTCGAACAATCTTTGATGCATAACAGTAAAAATTGGTATACAAGGGTTTTTTGATACGACAAAACGAACCATGGGCATAGTTTTACTGTAGCCGCTAGACGGCGCTCTCTACTGTACCTGTAGTGTATTAAAAATTTTTCTTAGTGCAATTTTTTGCCTTTTGAATAAGAAAACTGATTCCTCGCAATCTTCTGCATAAAAAAGCTCTCTTGTGAATTTTCGTTACAGTTAGCTGTTTTTGAGATATTTCGATTTTTAAGGTTCGATGCATTTTTAATTATTTATAATAAAATAACGTTAAAAAGTCAGTATCTCGATAATTTTTAAAAGTAGGCTGTGCCTGCAAATATTTTTGAAATTGAAAGCAGAATAAGGTTAAACGTCAATTAGTTGACAGTTAGTTTTGTTGTCTGTTGAAACCTGAAACGTTTTTTTGCAATTGTGAATGCACGAAATTTAGTTTCTTTCACCTGTTTTTTTTGTAAGTTTTATAAAAATGCCATTTTTATTCTCCAATCAAGAGTTAGCGGATATTCATTTTGTGTATGGCTTTGTAAATGGAAACGCAGCAGAAGCAGCCAGAGAATACCACGACATCCAACTCGCTCAGTATTTGTAAGAGTGCATTGCCAAATAGTTGAAAATGGTTTTGGAAATCTCCAAAGGGATCAAAATATAAATGTCTGTCAGCGCAGATTTACCCGTATGATTCTGCGTGACTTTAATAGAGATCCGACCACAAGTGTTAGGAGAGTTTCTGGTGCTTTGGGAATTTCAGCAAGCCATGTTCACCGTGTTCTTAGAAATGACCATAGACGTCCTTACCATTTGCAACCTGTGCAAGGACTACAGCCAGGGGACGGAGAGCGAAGAATCACATTTTGTCAGTGGATTCTTGATAGAACTGATAATAATAGGGAGTTTTTAAGTAACGCTTTATGGACCGATGAGTCATGCTTCACTAGACGTGGAGTGGTAAATTTTCATAATCAACATATTTGGTCGCATGAAAATCCGCATGCAGTTCGGGAAAGAAATTTTCAGCATGAATTTAGTGTGAACGTGTGGATCTACCGTAATCGACTATTTGGACCCTACCTTTTGCCTGCAAGGTTAAATGCTGCGACCTTCTTGGAATTTTCAAAGGCTGAACATGCAAATATGTGGGATGATGTTATGTTAGATTTAAGAAGATTGGCCTGGTTCCAGCTTGGTGGTTGTCCAGCTCATTATTCGAGAATAGTTAGAAACTGGCTGGACGAAAATTATCCAGAAAGATGGATCGGCCGTGGAGGACCGGTCGCCTGGCCTCCACGATCCCCTGACCTAAATCCATTAGATTTCTTTGTGTGGGGATTTCTAAAAGAAAAAGTGTACCAGACTCCCGTAACCACAAGAGATATGCTAATAGACATAATCAGGAATGCATGTGATGAAATAAGGCCTTATTTGAATAATGCTATACCACGTTCGATCATTCGTAGATGTGAATTGTGTATTGAACAATTGGGTTTACATTTCGAGCAACTACTTTAGATTTTGTATGTTTGTCCTAACTATTTTAGTTGTAAATAATTAATTTAATTTGTTAAAAATAATATTGGAAAATTAAACAAATTAATATTGTGTTTTTTTGTGTTTATTTGGAGTTAGGAATTTTTGCTGTGTTTAAAAATACAACACAAACGATCATCTTAATTACTTGTAATGCCCAAATCGAAAATGTAAAAAAAATATTATTTTCCCATAAATAAATTAAAAATGCATCAAACCTTAAAAATCGAAATATCTCAAAAACGGCTAACTATAACGAAAACTCACACGAGAGCTTTTTTATGCAGAAAAGTGCGAAGAATCATTTTTCAGGTACAGTAGAGAGCGCCCTCTAGCGGCTACAGTAAAACTATGCCCATGGTTCGTTTTGTCGTACCAAAAAAACCTTTGTATACCAATTTTCACTGTTATACATCAAATATCGAAATATTTTAAAAAAAACTATTTTAGAAAGTTACTTTAAACACCCTGTTTTTCTTAAGCCACGCATTTTTCGACCCATGTTTATATAGACTTTATGCATTAATTTTAAAAGTTCTATCGAATCTTAAAGTTATGCAACAATAAACTGAAGCACCCTGTATAAATCAAATTGATCATGTTTAAAATAAATTTCTTAAGTACCTGATTTTTAAGATTGGTTCAGTTAATCTTAGTGTGCGTCGGACTACTAAGTATTTCTCAAAAGATTGAAAGGTGCCTCCTTGAGTGAGAGAAGAAAACAAAATTCGTTCGTCTTCAAATATAAACTTTTACATGATATTTTTGACTGTTCAGAACTGTTATGACAGCTCCAATTTTTAGTTCCAAGGACATGTTCTAGAAACAATACCTCCTTTTTTTGCATCCGTGCAAATGCCAACTTAGCTTTAAAATCTCCTGTGAGAGTCACGTGCACGAATTTCAACAGAATGTGCAGTATTTGTGATATTTTTCTTTTCATATTAATGTTTGTTTATTCGCTTAAATGAGTACTGTTTTTTAATGTTATGCAAGATTTCAATTTTTTTTTGTCCTGCAAATGGAATTATAGTAATTTTGTTGAGCAATGTATGCTATTATTAAATTTCACGCAGCGGTAACTTATAGCAGCTAAGTGTAGCTCGACGTAATCAGTGTCTCTACACATTTCTGTGATACTTTGCGTCTGCAGTAGATCAGATTTAAATACCACGTTAGGCGAAACTTCCAGGCGTTTTACTTGATTGCTAATTTCGCGAAACATCAACTTGCATCCATTAGAATTAGAGTTAATAACGTCAACATGAAATACGATGATACCCGTCACCGAAGGAATCCTTTCTCTAATCAACATTTAAGTGATACTATAGATTCTATCATAGGGCCGACGTTGCCTTAGCGTAGGCGTTTCGGAGGTTTAACTCCAAATAAAAAAGACGTGATGACTGGGCGTCGCATTGTAAACGATCTGTTAGAAGGGGGAGATTGCTTTTATTTTGAGAAAAAAGGAGGAACAACTAGGATTAGGTTGTTGAGAGAATAGACCTACGAGTAGTTTCGACGAATTTCTGTGTATGTGTTTATTATTCCCAGGATAATGGAGAACCCAGAACCCCACATATTTACAATACGATCTAAGCGGCATAGGTACGTCGTCGAATTATCCCAGGTTTCTCTACCGGCACTCTTAATGTTTACACGATTTTAGGGTCAACAGAACAGACCGCTCCCCAAGGAAGCTGGAGAAAAAAAAAAAGAAATCTTCCCATTGGAACACTGTGGTGGCAAATGTACGACTTGATATTCACACTGTTAAAGGGTAGGTCATCACTTTCTCAAAAACGCTGAGGCTATTTGTCACTTTGAATGTGGTTTTGAAAACGAGTCTTTTACTGTGGTCCAAGTTATCCACAAGATGCTGGTCAGGAGTGCTGTAGAGGTCCAGCAGAGAGAGAACAAGGCATTACTTAGATTTGTGTTGGAAAGCACACCAAGCCTAGGATAGACACTTGTCTAGTATAAAAGAACTTCATTTTCAAAGTTATTCCCTTTCCGGCAAGTCAGCGGTGATTCCTCTATACAGAGTGTTTCACTGGGAGCGATAAATATTCTGACCATGATTAAGCTACTTGTACTATACCAACAGTAACATACAAATATGAAGCTCCTCGCGAAAATCACAAGTGAAATGAGTCACCGGCCCTGCGTCTGTAGCGTGCTCCCGATCATTAACGAGCGAAGGGCCGACTACTGACGAGTTCTCGATTCAAATAAATAGTTCAACTGTTTCTATTAAACTGTTTAATCGTCATAAATGAACCTTTTCTACATAAACTAAGTTACCTACTAATTAATCTGTTTGATAAAAGAGGTGTACAGTTCATTTTCAATTGAGTTATTTTAACAGTATATTATTAGTTCCAATTAAACTGATTTCCAAAGATTCAGTTTAATTAAACCGCGTAAGTTAGCCACTTAGAACAATAGAAAAATTCATTAGAGGAATGAAAATTTTCTTTTTCTAGCTAGTCCGAATTCGTTAGTTTCAAATGATTTTTAAATGTCAGATCGCAGCGGCTGCTATGAGGAATAGAATAGAAAGTATTTATACTAAGTGACATATAAATCCGAACACCCAGTTTAAATGGTTTTATTTTATTAAAAGTTGGTGAATGTATTTATCTTACTGTAAATAACAAGTGAAAACATTTTCAGCCTTATCAGATGGACATTCCGGTTTTTATGTTGCTTTTTTTTAATTCACTAACGCTCTAAAAGTGAATATTTCAGCCGCAGTAAAGTATCAACGTTGGCGGATTTTGGTTCTTGACATCCTTTACGATCGGTTACGATGCCTAGAGTACGGAGACCTGTACGATTTCGACAACTTAGTGAGTTTGATAGGGGCCGTATAGTGGGACTTCGGGAAGCTGGACTTTCTTTTCGGGCAATTGCAGTTAGGAGTGCAAAGAAGTGTAGACACTGTGGTTAGGTGTTGTCAGGCATGGCTTCGAGAAGGCCGTACGCAAAGAGCAAGGGGCACTGGACGCCGCCGTAGAACAACAGACCGTGAAGATCGCCGCCTAAGACTATTGGCCTTAAGGGACCGTTTCTCCACTACCAGGTCCATTGCAAATGAATGGTTTGCAGAACACGGAAGACCTATTGGCATGCGAAGTGTTTACCGACGAATGAGAAGTTTTGGCTTGTTTTCATACCGGCCACACTGGGTCCTCCCTTTAACTCGAGAACACCGACGTAATCGCCTTGAGTGGTGCAGACAACGTGTCTTTAGTGACGAGTCTAGATTTTGTTTAGGCATGCACGATGGTCGTGGCAGGGTTAGAAGGCGACGTGGTGAAAGGAGGAATCCACAGTTTTTTGTTGAAAGACATGTTCATGTTGGAGTTATGGTTTGGGGTGCTATAGCTTATGGTCCCAGGTCACCTTTAATCTTCATCAGAGATAACATGAACGCGCAGCGTTATATCCACGAAGTTCTAGAACCCCATCTTTTACCCTATCTTGACACCCTGGCAGATCCAACTTTCCAACAAGATAATGCCCGGCCACATGTTGCAAGAGTCACAATAGACTTCTTTCAACATAATGATGACACATTGTTACCATGGCCACCAAGATCTCCCGACTTATCCCCAATTGAGCACGTGTGAGATATGATGGGTAGGAGATTGCTCAATGGTCAAAGGGCTTTAAAGCAGTGCAATCATTTTGAAATTTTTATCATTCACTTATTATGCTTCATTAAGTACTTATACAAAAATTTTATTAAAATAAAACCATTTAAACTGGGTGTTCGGATTTATATGTCACTTAGTATATTTAGCTTTAAGCTACTTCAAACAATAATAAACATTATTTACAAAATTATGTTGCATTTACAGAGAGGTCGTCACATCAAACCAAAATAGTCTCTCCGAGGTCTCCTTTTGAAAATTTTAGCATTAGGTACTAGATGTTTTTACATTAATGGGCAGATTGTTGTACATTTTCAGACCTTCAACAAACATTGACTTTTCTAAACCTTTAAATCTAAATCTTTGTATATGGAAATTTTCTTTTGATCTAATATCGTAACCTTGCATTTCACATCTTTTTTTTTTTAGAATCTGTTCAAGATAAGGTGGAGTCTGATTATTGATAATTTTATAAAAGATAATACAATTTGCCTTTTGAATAATTTGGTGTATGTTTAAAAAATTTAATGCCTTTAGCATATCCTGTATATGGGTATACCTGCTACAATTTAACAAAATCCACATACACTTATTTAATAGAATTTGCATCCTTTGCTTTTGCTCATTTGTGCATGTAATCAAAAGTAATGCACAATAAGTAAAATGAGGAAAAATTATTGTATGGTAGACTACCCTTCTGCACCATGGACTTAGATTCACACAGATTCTATGAAAATACCCTATCTCTTCGCCTAATTTCCAACGCACATACAGTCAACATGTTTGTTGAAAGTTGAAATACTTAACAGTATCTATAAAATCAAGTAACTCTCCCTCAATTTTCACTGGCATATTTAAATCCACCAATTTCTTGCAATAATTCTTCGAACTTATAATCATACATTTCGTTTTTCTCACATTTAATTTAATCTTGTTTGTTTTTAACCATAAACTAAGTCTGCTCATTTCACTATTCATTACATCTACAATTTCGTTATTTACTGAACCACTAACTGAAATTAATCTACCATCCGCAAACAAATTTATAAAAGAATTGCCGAGGACATTCGACATATCATTGACATATAGAATAAACAGAAATGGACCTAGTACGCTGCCTTGAGGTACTCCATGATCAACAGAAACATTACTTGATATTTTACTTCCAATTTTTACCACTTGTAACCGCTCAGATCAATAATCAGCCTCCCACAGTAGGTCTGTACCCTTAATTCCATACATTTCACATTTTTTCAACAACAATTTTCTGTTTAAACGTTTTTTTAGGTCAACTGACACACACACAATCACTTTACCATCATCTACATCTTTTTTTCCACTTTGTACATACAAATTGGCATGCAGTTTCACAAGAATGATTTCTTCTGAACCCGGATTGCCTCTCAAAGAGAACATCGTTCACACGTGGATGCTCACTCATCTGTTCATGCACTGTTATTTCTATAACTTTCTCGACGACTGGCATAAGATTGATGAGTCGCAAGTCTTCTGGCTTACGTGGATTGTTTCTTTTGGGTACTGGGACTACAATACTCCTCTACAACGAAGGCGTCTTTCCTGTTCTGAGCGATGTATTTACAATATTCAAAAGGGGGGAGCCACTTACATCAAACAATTGCTTCACCAAACTGCATGTAAGTGCTTCATCACTCGTAGATTTTTTCTTCAATTGAAAAACAGTTTTGCCTAGTTTTTTCAATGAAATTTCTTGAAACCTCCAAAATTCATCTTCTAAAGGCACTGCTACCTCTTTACTTGAAGGTATGGTGCTTACTATATCAGATATACTCTTGATAAAATAATTGTTCAATTTATTCTCTACAGTGTCACAGCCATTAATTTCTAAAGGCATATAATCAATGTGTACATGTTTGTTACTAAAGAGATCTTTCAAAGTTCACCACATTTGTTTGCTGTCTCCTTTGCATCTGTCAATCTTTTCTCCGTAATACTGCTTTTGTTTTGATCTTATAAGAGCAACAACTTTGTTACTTTTTCTTTATATTTTTCGAAGTCATCCCTCAGGTTGGTAAATTTGAAAATATGGTATTGTACATCTCTTTCCCGTTGTGCTCTTTTGACCTCTCCATCAATCTATGACTTGTAATTGGTACTTTCTTGTTCTAAAGGTGCAATTTCGTTAATACTTTTATTCACATTGTCAATAAAATAATTATAGGTGTATAAGGAGCTTAAAGAACCTTTGTTAATGTCATTTTTAAACTGCCTAAGGTTAGTTAGTAGAAGCCTACTCATGTAGATTGTACCACAGTCTCGACACCCTAATGACAAAGGAGCGGTCATATCGGCCAGTTCCGGATGCACGAAGTCAGGTGGGACCGTCTGGCAAGCACATTGCGCGGCGGCATCATGTAGGAGAGTCCTCTGGACAGCCTGGAGCATTGATAATGCAGTCGGGGCAACAGCACCCCACACATGTGAGCAGTACTCGAGGCTAGGTCCTATCTGAGCCTTGTACAGAGTCAGGAAGTCATCTGAAGGAAAGTTGTGGATCGGAGGAAAAGGAGGTCATTGATATGTGAGACGAAAACTTTCGGAGCCAGACCGATCCATGGGGGAATCCCACGCTGGCGTTGTGGGATGAAGAGAAAAACCCGTCAATAACCTTGCGACTAAAGGGAAATTCGTGGTATCGAGAGTAACGTCATGAGCTTTACCATCAGACTGGGATGAGTTTACTTCACAGCTGCGTGACGTAAGCAGACATCGAATGCCCAGTAGCACAACATAGAGCTGGAATTTTCCAGTAAAGTGATTAAATGAAAATCGAATAGCGCTCCTAAATCCTAGCATGACAAATCGCGGCTGTCTTTTTCGTACACTAGAAAGCACGACGTCACTGCTCTGGAAAATTACACCGTGACGCTGAGAAGATCTAGTTCAAAGATAAATCTATGCTTTAGCGGCAACGTTAAAGTCGAATTTCATTGAGATTGGAACTTTAAAATCTCGTTATATACGGAACTTAATGGATCGCTGAAATGACTATGGGGGAGTTACGCGCCTCGAGATGGCGCGGCGCGTTGTCGATTTGGGTTAGGTTGTATAATAATATCATATAATATTAATAATATTCATTCGCCAGTATACAAAAGCGCTTAAAAATACGCGAATATAAAAAGTCCACAAAAGACGTTGCCTGTATTGGACTCTAAAATAATCATATATGCATACTTTTAAAAAGTATACAGGGTGTTCCTTAATGATATGCGAATATTTAAGGGTGTGAATCCATATGAAAAATTAATATTAAAAACTCGGGGGGTTGAAGATTTACGAAAAAAATGGAACTTAATTAATATTTTCGGAACCGCGTGTGACAGAATTTTCAACAATTTTGTTGGTTTTGTTGGTTTTAATGTTATGTTTATGTTGTCAGTTGTTGTTGTTCATAACCCCTAATGTGTTTAATTTTTTCAATTAAATTAATAATAATTTTATAATAATAATAATAAATGGGCTTTATTTCGTACCTAAGTAAAAGTACAAAAAAGGCGAAGTGTCGCTAAGATTAGCGTTTTTCAACTTAACCTTACGCTAGACAAGAGAACGGTTTTTTTATTTTCCTCAAAAATGGCACATCGAAGGGAGACAATCAAAGGAAGATCATTTGTTTTAAATTAAATGGGAAATTAAAAATAATTTTTATTTTGCAAAAAACCATTGGCATACCATTTTTTTCTTCAAAAATATCGAAGTCAATACCCGTACGCACGCCACTGTTAAAGCTCAGAATTATTTTTGCATTGTAAAATATGCAACTTTGATAACTTCCCCTACGTACAAAATATCAGTGAAATATCTGAAGCGGTTCTGAAAATATTAATTAATTTCCATTTTTTTCCTAAAACTTCAACACCTCGAGTTTGGTGTAAGGACACATTTTTGGACCATAGTTTATAAAGCAAACTAACAATAATTTTTCATGTAGGAACACCCTGTATACATAATTTTGCATGTTGCAGTTTAGTTGTCAGTATAATTATGTATAGGTATACACTGCACAGTACAAACCCAGTATTTTAATTTTCGCCTAAGGTGCTTTTCAAATTGTGATGGCATCTCGTAAGGTACTTACATTATACAAGGTGTTCCAATATTCCGTGGACATAGAGGTACTACGTATACTAAGTGACATATAAATCCGAACACCCAGTTTAAATGCTTTTATTTTAATAAAAGTTGGTGAATGTATTTATCTT
The DNA here is from genome assembly GCA_963669975.1 of Acanthoscelides obtectus. NCBI lineage: Eukaryota > Metazoa > Arthropoda > Insecta > Coleoptera > Chrysomelidae > Acanthoscelides > Acanthoscelides obtectus. The sequence continues at coordinate 9,219,478 of CAVLJG010000006.1, forward strand.
ACTGTAAATAACAAGTGAAAAAATATTCAGCCTCATCAGTTGGACATTCCGGTTTTTATACTGCTTTTTTTTAATTCACTAACGCTCTAAAAATGAATATTTCAGCCGCAGTAAAGAATCAACGTTGGCGGATTTTGGTTCTTGACATCCTTTACGATAGGTTACGATGCCTAGAGTACGGAGACCTGTACGATTTCGTCAACTTAGTGAGTTTGATAGGGGCCGTATAGTGGGACTTTCTTTTCGGGCAATTGCAGTTAGAGTGCAAAGAAGTGTAGACACTGTGGTTAGGTGTTGTCAGGCATAGCTTCGAGAAGGCCGTACGCAAGGAGCAAGGGGCACTGGACGCCGCCGTAGAACAACAGACCGTGAAGATCGCCGCCTAAGATTATTGGCCTTAAGGGACCGTTTCTCCACTACCAGGTCCATTGCAAATGAATGGTTTGCAGAACACGGAAGACCTATTGGCATGCGAAGTGTTTACCGACGAATAAGAAGTTTTGGCTTGTTTTCATACCGGCCACACTGGGTCCTCCCTTTAACTCGAGAACACCGACGTAATCGCCTTGAGTGGTGCAGACAACGGTCACTCTGGGATCAGGAATGGAACAGTATTGTCTTTAGTGACGAGTCTCGATTTTGTTTAGGCATGCACGATGGTCGTGCCAGGGTTAGAAGGCGACGTGGTGAAAGGAGGAATCTACAGTTTTTTGTTGAAAGACATGTTCATCACACTGTTGGAGTTATGGTTTGGGGTGCTATAGCTTATGGTTCCAGGTCACCTTTAATCTTCATCAGAGGTAACATGAACGCGCAGCGTTATATCCACGAAGTTCTAGAACCCCATCTTTTATCCTACCTTGACACCCTGGCAGATCCAACTTTCCAACAAGATAATGCCCGACCACATGTTGCAAGAGACTTCTTTCAACATAATGATGTCACATTGTTACCATGGTCACCAAGATCTCCCGACTTATCCCCAATTGAGCACGTGTGGGATATGATGGGTAGGAGATTGCTCAATTTGCAACGTCCTCCTCAGACTCTAGAAGCACTTCGAGAGGAGTTGGTGGTTGCCTGGAATGAGATACCACAGGAGGACATTGACCACCTGATCAGAAGTATGCCTAGGCGCGTTGGAGAATGCGTAGCACATCAGGGTGCATCCACACATTATTAAAGGTCAAAGGGCTTTAACGCAGTACAATCATTTTGAAATTTTTATCATTTACTTAATATGCTTCATTAAGTACTTATACAAAATTTTATTAAAATAAAACCATTTAAACTGGGTGTTCGGATTTATATGTCACTTAGTATATTTTTAGACTCAAAATAAATCGATTGTTAGAGGGGTCAATGTTTCCTTTTTTAAAAACATTTTTGCAGATATTCTTGAAACCGATAGTCCTATTTAAATGAAATTTGGAACACATGTATTTTGCTAGATTTCCTAATATTTGACTTTCATAAAAAAAGTCCCAAAACGCTCGTGAAGGGCGAAACCTACCCACACCTCTACATGAATTATCGCAGGCTTTTTCCGCAACTTTCCCAATGACTATAAATTTCTTTATTCAAAAGGCCCTTCAATTTACTTCACTTTTTGTCTCTTATAAAAACAGTCCATTTCCCATAGTTTTCGGAGCTGGTTTTTAAAAAAATCTTATTAAATCTAGTGTTGAAATCTAGTAGGCATCTAGTTGGTGGAAAACTAAGAACAGACACGTTTCTTATGACGATGCTCCACCTCACTTTGCGTGAGGTCAAGGAGCTCCTATTACATGCGTGTATGGCCACCTCGTTACCCGGATCTTAATCGTTGCGATTTTTTTATATCGGGTGCATTAAAAACAAAGGGATACGAGATTCAGATAGCCAACGCCAATCCACTATGGGACCGGATTCAAAATGCTGCAATCACATTAAATAATAATCAAAATCACAGTCAGCTATTGTTATGTGTAGGAACCAAAATTGTGATCGTTTCATGAAAGATTCGCACTATTGGCTGTATTGAATAAAGTTGTAATAAGTTCATCATGCTTATATGTTTTCGCTAACTATACATGTAGAACTAATAAGACGCTTGGGAACATCTTGATCCATGATGGCCTGTTTTTATACAGGGTGTTTCAGTTTATTGTTGCATAACTTTAAGATTCGATAGAACTTTTAAAATTAATGCATAAAGTCTATATAAACATGGGTCGAAAAATGCGTGGCTTCCGAAATACAGGGTGTTTAACCATAGTTTTACTGTAGCCGCTAGAGGGCGCTCTCTACTGTACCTGTAGTGTATTAAAATGACCGAAAAAATTTTCTTAGTGCAATTTTTTGCTTTTTGAATAAAAAACTGATTCTTCGCACTTTTCAACATAAAAAAGCTCTCTTGTGAATTTTCGTTATAGTTAGCCGTTTTTGAGATATTTCGATTTTTAAGGTTCGATGCATTTTTAATTATTTATGATAAAATAACGTTAAAAAGTCAGTATCTCGATAATTTTTAGAAGTAGGCTGTGCCTGCAAATAATTTTGAAATTGAAAGCAGAATAAGGTTAAACGTCAATTAGTTGACAGTTAGTTTTGTTGTTTGTTGAAACCTGAAACGTTTTTTTTGCAATTGTGAATGCACGAAATTTAGTTTCTTTTACCTGTTTTTTTTTGTAAGTTTTATAAAAATGCCATTTTTATTCTCCAATCAAGAGTTAGCGGATATTCATTTTGTGTATGGCTTTGTAAATGGAAACGCAGCAGAAGCAGCCAGAGAATACGCACGAAGATTTCTAAATAGACGACATCCAACTCGCTCAGTATTTGTAAGAGTGCATCGCCAAATAATTGAAAATGGTTTTGGAAATCTCCAAATGGATCAAAACATAAACGTTCGTCAGCGCAGATTTACCCGTATGATTCTGCGTGAGTTTGATAGAGATCCGACCACAAGTATTAGGAGAGTTTCTGGTGCCTTGGGAATTTCAGCAAGCCATGTTCACCGTGTTCTTAGAAATGACCATAGACGTCCTTACCATTTGCAACCTGTGCAAGGACTACAGCCAGGGGACGGAGAGCGAAGAATCACATTTTGTCAGTGGAATCTTGATAGAACTGATAATAATAGGGAGTTTTTAAGTAACGTTTTATGGACCGATGAGTCATGCTTCACCAGACGTGGAGTGGTAAATTGTCATAATCAACATATTTGGTCGTATGAATACTTTCATCATGAGTTTAGTGTGAACGTGTGGATTGATATCTACCGTAATCGACTATTTGGACCCTATTCTCGAATAATGAGCTGGACTCATTATTCGAGAATAGTTAGAAACTGGCTGGACGAAAATTATCCAGAAAGATGGATCGGCCGTGGAGGACCAGTCGCCTGGCCTCCACGATCGCCTGACCTAAATCCATTAGATTTCTTTGTGTGGGGATTTCTAAAAGAAAAAGTGTACCAGACTCCCGTAACCAGAAGAGATATGCTAATAGACAGAATCAGGAATGCATGTGATGAAATAAGGCCTTATTTGAATAATGCTATACCACGTTCGATCATTCGTAGATATGAATTGTGTATTGAACATTTCGAGCAACTACTTTAGATTTTGTATGTTTTTCCTAACTATCCAATAGCATTTTAGTTGTAAATAATTAATTTAATTTGTTGAAAATAATATTTGAAAATTAAACAAATTAATATTCTGTTTTTTTGTGTTTATTTGGAGTTAGGAATTATTGCTGTGTTTAAAAACACAATCTAAACGATCATCTTAATTACTTGTAATGCCCAAATCGAAAATGTAGAAAAAACATTATTTTCCCATTAATAATTAAAAATGCATCGACCCCTAAAAATCGAAATATCTCAAAAACGGCTAACTATAACGAAAACTGACAGGAGAGCTTTTTAATGTTGAAAAGTGCGAAGAATCAGTTTTTTTATTCAAAAAGCAAAAAATTGCACTAAGAAAAATTTTTCGGTCATTTTAATCACTACAGGTACAGTAGAGACCGCCCTCTAGCGGCTACAGTAAAACTATGCCCATGCTTCGTTTTGCCGTACCAAAAAACCCTTGTATACCAATTTTCACTGTTATACATCAAATATTGTTCGAAATATTTCAAAAAAAACTATTTTAGAAAGTAAATTTAAAAAATAATTTCAAAAAAGTATTTCGGAAGCCACGCATTTTTCGACCCATGTTTATATAGACTTTATGCATTAATTTTAAAAGTTCTATCGAATCTTGAAGTTATGCAACAATAAACTGAAACACTCTGTAGAAAACAAAAAATGGAGTAAATAAGATTTACTGAATGAAAAAAATTCAGAGTTGTCGGGAGGTTGCCAAAAATTCTTGAAAAACACCCTCTAACAAACAAACAAATTCCTTTTCTAAGAGAAAATCACGTCTAATCGACTTATTTTGAGTCTGAAAATACGTGGTACTTCTATGTATATTGGGACACCCTGTATATGTCTATGAAATATCCGTAGGTACGCATTTTATCAAAAAATGGCTCTAAGAAAAGATTCAGGTTATCAAAATATATCAGATATGACCTAGACAATGACCTCAGAGGTCATTTGGAGATCGATTTTGTAAATTCAAATCATCTTTGACAGCAAATTCCTGTGTACTCGAGATCTTACATCAGAATCCATTATGATATAAGTGGTCAATCAACAAGACCCACTGTTATTGTCTGAAAAGTACACGAACATCCTAACGAAAATAACAAATCTCCATCTTTGGCCCTAGATTCGATTCATTAGGCTGAACACATCTTTTCAATCACAGCCATTTCTAGCTCAGGAAAAAACGTCAGTATTCCTTTCAGCGATATAAAGGTTGTATCTCGTTTTACTTGGGAGTAATGCAGTAATGCGGAGTGCTAAATGACCTCACATTTCTCAAGTCACTACATTCGCTGGGAAGTTGGTGAGCTGCAAAAAGAAATACCGGAATAGGAAGTAGCCTTCCTTTATTTGGAATTCCCTGTGGTAGAAATAAATTCTCTAAGAGATATCGCTCGCAGTTCATTCCCCAAATTAGCTAAGCAAAATCTGGCCAATCTGAAATGAATCATGTTTCATAAAAGCGGAAAACACAAAAAAACATATAGTCAAGTTCAAGTGGTTCTGGAACTGGATGCAAATTCAAATAAAAGTTACTTCAATAACATTGTCATTTAATAATAAAATATTTCGTATACTGCTTCATTCGAATCGACAACATTCCGCCATTGTACCCTCGACATCCCCTGAGAATCTCGACAACAGTCAGTATCGGATGGTGGCAAAATACTAATTTTTATCAAGGTCTGGACTTTATATACCATACCTCATGAACAGAACAAAACGAAGCCATATCCTGCTTGCTCTAGGAGCATCAGTCATCAAATATACTCGTAGTTCAAATCTGACAGAATTATTACAACAAATGAAAAGTAAGCAATTCAAACTACAATGTCCTTCACGCCAATGCGAATGACTACTATAACCAAAGTTAAGAAATGGCGGGTTGCATTTGAAAGAAATTAATATCGCCGCCTCTCCAGGTTCAAGCCTGTTCTGAACACGTTCATAAATCTGTGTTCCTTAACAACTATCCACCACAACCTTGGACTTGCGATATTGTCAATTTTTCGAAGGATACGGCAGTCCTAGAATTCTATAGACTATGGTATGCGATAGACCTACGAGGCGGCCTAATTCCAGAGTGCTGATATCTGCATTGATTTCCACGATATTTAAAATTTGTTCCTCCTGCTCTACAGTAACCTGTCTTTCACGAGTGCGAATAGTAGTGGGCTGAACACTTCCTGTATCTCGAAGTCTTCGGTACACTTGCACAAATGTCCTTCTGTGAGGGTGTACCCGTTGGCGAAATCTGTCGCGATACATTTGAGCTGCAATTCTGACGAGCTTCACCGTAAACTAACAACATGTCGGCGAACTCTTGATTCAAGAACATTGTAAATAAACACGATGACGTACACGAACAAAAACAAAACAACATGCTCGACAGAATAGACAGTCGACAGCGGACGATGAGTCAGCAAGGGCGCAGAACGCGATAGTCCAGTCCGCACGGATATAATTTGACATAAATTAGCTGCAAGTGTTTAAATTAGTATAGGAGTAATACATTAGACTTTGGAATGTAAAAAGAGTTACAATACAAACGTGATAGCCGTTGTTGGTCGTGTTAATCGCCAATTAGGTCGCGACTTCCCACATCAGACATGCAAAGGAGTGTTACACAGCAGATTTCGTATCTAAAACCTCACATTTTTCTTTAAACACGCATACTCGGCAACACGGTAGCATCCTGCTGAAAATGTAGTTCATTTCTCTTTCTGTCTTTTTGTGGACAATGACTGAAATCTTTGTGTATAGAACAAAAGGGTCACTAATCGGTCTCGGCCTTTAATTGTCCGGAAATGGGTGCAAGAGGCGATTAAGATTATTAACGAGATGGGGTGGAGTTCAACCTTGAAATGTGTGTACCGGGTGTTTCAAATTTAACTCAGATTATTGGGTTCTCGGGCATAATAAGAGATTCCTTAAACAGTAAATTGGCCATAGAATCAGAATTTTGCTTTCACTGCCGGTATTACGAGTATACTTGAAGTTTGTGGCGTATTATTCGACACTACTGTTTAACCGCAAGATCTGTTGTGTGTTGAACATATTTGAGCATCTGAATAGGAATCATAATAAAAAGAGTACAGAGAAATCTGTCATTATTGTTGTCTTCATGTACACCGTGAATTGTACGGATTACCATTTTTAGCTTCACTGCTCCATATTATTATCCAGGCAGGTATTTAATAACCTTCTGCCCTTTACACCAATTGGAATAAATGGTGTATGTGTATCTTGAAGTACTGCCAGATAATTTGTGGTATCAGTTTTTGGTAACATTTTCAAGCAATCGGGTAATCCAACCTTATACCGGGTGATTCTCTGAGGCGGCTAACCTTTATAACTTTTTTATTATTGAAGATAGAAAAACGAAAAGTGTGAATTTACATTTTTTGACATATTCTCTGGCTTTGTCGCACTCCCGGTTTGACCGGAAACGACTCCAGCTTTTGATTTTTAAATGGGTCACCCTATATATTTTTACTTGTTTCGATGGAGAGTGACATTATGACCTCAACAACGCTTTACGAGCCCGTTCCCACTTCAGTTGGCCCACTTCAAGATTTGTACCAAAATATGCCTTTATAAATTAAACATGAAACTATTTACTTCTAAAACAATTTATTTTCTCAAAAACATTTTAGACCTATAACTAATAGAACATCTGAACAAATAAACAATGTGCGAATAAATGCGCGAAGTTAACAAAGCAACAATTGAAAGATTACCATTGGGTAACATCACCTTTATTTTTTATTACGGCTGAAATTCTTTGGGACATAGTGTTAACCAAGTTTTGGCAAACATTTGATGTAAAACAATCTCATATTTCTTGGAGCTTCTGTCTCTGTTCGGTGATTGTACGAGCAGGATGTTGTCGTAGAACCTTTTTCATCTCGTGTCAAGTTTTAATAGGTGTCAGATCTGAACTGCTAGAAACTCATTTCAAAAGTGGTACATTATTTTCTTCCATCCATTTTATAGCCTTTTTTGAGGTATGGCACGCTGCACCATCTTGCTGAAACACAAAATCTTGGCCGGATGTCAAACATTCTTCCATCACTGGCAAAAGCGATTCTTCTAAAATTGACAAATATTTGTTTGTATCCACATTTCCATCAATAAAATGAAGTTTTCCTACTCCTTTTGATGACATACTGCCCCAAGCCATAATGGATGCTGGAAATTTCACTTTTCTCTTCAGATAGTCAACAGGGAATGCTTAATTTTTTTTGCGAATAACGCTACTGCGACTGTCACCAACACAAACTTCGAATCGGACCTCATCACTCCATTGTATTGCACACCATTGTCGAGGTGTCCATTGTCCATGTTCTTTAGCCCATCTAAGCCTATTTTTCTTTTGCAGTGGAGTTAATAGTGGCTTTTCTTTGGCCTATAAACAAGTTGTGCAACTTTAGGGTTTTTACTTCACTTTTTTTTATAAGAAAACTTACCTTGCAAGTGCTAAATCCCAGTTTGTGGACCTCTCTATGAGTTGTGGACCTCGAAATTCTCCTTCCAACAGCGTCACTCCACAGAGCACTTAATTGTAAATAATTGGCACGCCTGTTTTTCACGATGATTCTTCTTAATGCTCTTCGGTCGGCATTTGTGATATTACTTTTTTCACATATCATGGCTTAATCTTAACTGAACCAGTTACGTTATATCTTCTAACAATATTTCTCACACTGTACCGCGATAAGTCTAACAAAGTTACAATTTCTGAGTTCGATTTCCCAGAATTAAAAAATTTAATTATCAGTAACCGAATTTTCTCACTAATAACCTTTCCTCTACCCATTTTGAAAACCTTAACTGCCCAAAACTATTTTAAACGTATTCTGACAGCTGTGATTAATAAAAAACAATTGTCATGGCTTTTATTTTTCACTGCCACCTATGCGTTATAGACTTATTTTGCATTGAAATGAAAATAGGTTGATATGCTGTAATTGCAACATATGTTATTTTTATGCTGCAAATTTGATTAGGGAGTGATACAGTTGGTGTTTTCTACTATATATTATCAAAATATTTATTGATAATATTTTAAACCTATAAGACCCTGCTACATTTTTATTATTTTTGTTTGATAAAAAAAAGCTACGATTTCAATAGCTGGGCCAACTGAAGTGGGAAGGGGCTCGTACTTGCCAATATTTGGTAAATAAGTTCATTCTTATTTCAATTTTTATTTTTAGATCTGGAATGTCATGGATACTGTAAATCGCTTAAAGGAAAAACAATAAGCGTGTGTGGTGTCAAATTATTCGTAAGGAAATGGTCTCTTAGAAAAAGCTGACGAGCCATCTCCTTTCTATTCGGAAAAATCTAGTATGCTGAAAAAAATTAGTGTTTCTAATTTTGGTAAAATCTTTGAAATGACTTTAAGGTCGTTCCTTTCAAAATCGCATTTTCCCCGGGTTACTTGATCAAAGATGAAGCAATTTACAGGATCAATTGCATTCTAGATCGAAAAATAAAAACTGAGATAAAAATGACCTTATTTGACAAATAATGACAAGTGAGGTGTTGTTGAGTTTAGAATGTCGTACTCGATCAAAAAAAGTAAGAATATGTAGGGTGTCCCGTTTAAAAGTCGAAAGTTGGAGTCGTTTCCGGTCAAACCTGATGTACGTCAAAGCAAGTGAATATGACAAAAAAATGTAGATTCGCAAGCCCCAATTTGGCTTTTCTATCTTCAATAATAAAAAACTAAAACAGGTGAGCCACCTTGGAGAATAACCCGTTATTCTGCCATGTTATTCAAATTTTTAGGATTTGTCCTTTCAATGGCCCTTCAAATTCATCACCAGAAACAAACGGTTTTCTATTTTGGAGTTAGCGACCGCTAAACACATAAAAAGAAGTCTCATTGTGAGATACTCACCTGGTCTAGACAAAGCGTATAGATGTACGCCCCTGGTCTTCTCCAGCCTGTGCTCTTTGACGTCCATCCTGCTTTTCGGTTCCGTCATGGTTTCTATTTGAGACAGCCGGAATACATAGATTTTACCCTCTTTGTTTACAGCCCCAGCTCTCAAAAGGAGGATACCGTGAGGCTCGACGACGCTTATTTGACGCACTTGCAGTGTCTTGTCGAATATTAAACGATGAGTGTTGCCATCTGGAAAGAAAGAGTGATTTGGATCAGGTGTCGATGAAAGTCACAAGGTTACTGATACAGAAATGGCATCAAGTCTTTGCCCTTTGCAAAGCTCTAAAATGTTCGATAAGGGTCATGTGCATCACCTAATGGGTGATTCATTAAGAGGTACTTTTTTGGTGTGGCTGTAATTGCTTATGGCGCATGCGTCATGACAACTAATTGTTCGACATTTCATCATGGAAAGACTTAGTCCAGCACAGCGTCTACAAATAATTCAGCTGTACTACGAAAATCAACGTTCTGCGAGAAGTGTGCTTTGTGCAGTTAGAGCAACTTACGGTGTACATAATCGGCCAACCGAACGCACAATTCGCCGTACGGTCGAAAAATTTGAAACCCAATTTTCATTATTGGATAATACCCGACCAAAGAGGCCACATCCAGCACGCAGTGTTGCGCTAGCTGAGAGTATACGTGAGGACCGTGAAGAATCGATTCGGCGCCGTTCTCAACAGCTTGGCTTGTCGTATCCAACAACTTGGCGAATTTTACGTAAGAATCTTAATTTGAAACCATACAAAATTTAACTCGTTCAAGAATTGAAGCCGGCCGACCTTCCAAAGCATCACCGTTTCAGTCTTTGGGCTCTTGCACTGCTTGAAGAAGATCCGATGTTTTCGAGCAAAATTTTGTTTAGCGATGAGGCCCATTTTTGGCTTAACGGCTACGTTAATAACCAAAACTGTCGTATTTGGTCTGAAGAACAACCCAAAGTGGTTCAAGAGCTGCCATTACATCCAGCGAAAACAACGGTTTGGTGTGGTTTATGGGTCGGTGGAATCATCGGTCCCTATTTTTTCAAAAATGAGGCCGGTCAGAACGTAACTGTGAACGGTGCTCGTTACCGGGCCATGATAACGGATTATTTGCTGCCTGAAATTGAAGCCCGTAATCTCGATGACTTTTCGTTCCAACAAGACGGCGCCACTAGTCACACAGCCCGTGCAACCATGGCTTTATTGCGTGAACATTTCGATGAACACTTAATTTCACGATTTGGACCAGTGAATTGGCCACCTAGATCATGTGAGATCATACCTCTAGACTTTTTCCTTTGGGGCTACGTTAATTCCAAAGTCTACATTGATAAGCCCCAAACGATTGAGGAATCAGAAGCCAACATTACGCAGGTTATTCGCCAAATTTCAGTCGAAATGCTCCAACGTGTCATCGAAAATCGGAACTTTAGAATGGACCATCTCAACCGCAGTCAGGGCCAACATTTCAAAGAAATAATATTTTAAAAATAAATGTCAAAAATAGTTCTTTTCTTTAATAAAAAAGATTTGACAAGAAAAAAGAATTTTGTTATTTTATTTTGTTGCTGAAAAAAGTACCTATAAATGAATCACCCATTACAATATCGTATGCAATTATTGCGACATTTTGTTGTTAGTCTAACCAAATTAGAAAAATTTCCCCGAAATAATTGGAAAGTCTGGTTTTATTGATGCAAGTTGTTCAAGGGGATATTTAAAAAATGGACGCATAAAATGTGTACACAAATTCTTGTGGGCAAACTTTTTATTTGACAACAAAGAATGAGAAAACGCGTTTTTCGGCATTCAATCGAGTGTTGACAGGAACGAAAAAACTTTCCAAACAAAATTTTTAGGTATTTATGAGACATACAAAATAAAGAGATCCTACTAATAGCAAAACTGTTATGGCCGAAAAACGGGGCAAAATGCAGGTTTTGGCACTTGTTGGTAATGCGACGGTACTTTCACGCAACGACTTAAAATTATTCAAATCTGTAGGATTTATATTTTAAAATATCAATAATAAAATTGGAGCATATTGGTCGAGTAATTATTGAGAATCGAAATGTCATTCTTATGCGAAAAACACAGGTTACGTTTTTTCTTCTAAACAAATTCAAACATCTCGTATTTGTGTATTCGAAAAACATACATTACCATACACATTTCAAAATAAAGCGGATGTATCTATCATCTTTTGTTACTAACAAATGCGAAATATTTGAATTTGTTTAGAAGAAAAAGCGTAACCTACCCTTTTTGCATAAAAATAACATTTATCTTCCGAAATGGCTTGCAATTTTTATCGGCAAGGCAAACTAGTGTATTTTGCTGTAAACTGCCCTGTATATTACTTAATAGACTAGTAATGATGGTCGGAAAACAGGTGTTTTGGGATACTCACTACTTGACCAATCTACTCCAATTTTGTTGTGGTTATTTAGAAGTATGAATCCCACGAATTTGAAGAATTTCAAATATCTGCGACCAAAAAAAAAATACAATTCATAAGAATGACAACATTGATTGCACGAGACAAATGCAGGTAGTATTGCGAGAGTTTTAAATTTGAAACAAAAATAGTAGAAAATAGTCAAACAAAAAAAAAAAAATCACATGAACACAAGAAAAACTGAACTAAATGGACTCCAGCAGCTGACTTTTCATTAATTTCTTAAAAGAAGCAACCTGTTTGGATCGATAGCCACTGTTGGCTGCATTGTAATGCTTGACAGCATTATAGATGTAACTTCTTTCAAAGACCGAGGTATTGTGAGGAGGCATGGTAAAATTAGCATTAAATCTAAGAGCTCTGGTAACAAAACTACCACGGCGAACTAATTTGCTAGCGAGGTAAGCTGATCTGTTAGATAATAGAACTTTATGCGTGAAGACGGTCAAAAGATATAAATATAACTTATCAATTCGCAACCAGTTGAGTTCTTTGATTTTATATGAGACGCGACTAAACTTGCGCAATCCATAAATAAACCTACAACAGTTGTTCTGAATTTTCTGGAGTTTCTTTTTGTCGACGTAGTCTAAACATGGGTAATAAATAACAAGAGAGTAAGAAATGACAGACAACACAAGACTTTCATCGAGCTTTTTTCGGGTGTTAAAATTCAAAATGAATCGATTAGAACAGAGGAGTTTCAAACGCATGTACGTTACTCTAGATAAGAAAGAGACATGCCGATCGAATCTCATATTTAAGTCAAGGGTAACACCGAGACTCTTGGCGTAATCTACAAAAGGGATGAGTGTCTCATCCAAAACAACACAAATCCTCTGCTTCATTTCACGGTAGGAGTTCTTCGAAGAGTACAACATTGCAGTAGTTTTATTAGGATTGATCTTCAAGCAATGTTTGTTACAGTAATCACTGATGTTAGCCAAATCTAAATTAACTTTAAAAGAAATTTCATCAACCTTTGATGGATCGTAACCAAACACTAACTGAGTATCATCTGCATAAATAAGTTTGCATACTACAGTGGACTATACAGTCTTGCAGATCGATCGTATAAATCAGATATAGTAAGGGACCTAGTACTGAACCCTGTGGAGCTCCTGAAGGAACTGGCTCAGTGGAGGAAATTCCCTGATCAGTTTTCACTATTTGTTGACGATTTAGCAAGTATTACTCAAAGAACCTTAGAACTATATCTGACGTTCCATAATGAGATAACTTACTCAGTAGTATCTGGTGATTGACCATATCAAAGGCTTTCGAGAAATCTAACAGTACCAAGACGGTGTTGATGTGATTATCTAAATTGTGAATGATGGAATCAGTAATAGGTAAAACAAAGACGAAGTAGCTCTGAAACCTGACTGATGTAGAGGAAATAAGTGATTTTGTTCGAAAAACTCCATTAGTTGTGAGTAGACAGCTCTTTCGAGTATTTTTGATAGAAGGCATAATAAGGTAATTGGCCTGAGATCCGAATATTGTTCTGGATGATTAGACTATCAAGGAGGTTCTACGGCAGCACGTTAAATAACTGAATGCAACATACAGTTTTTATATTGTTGTATTTTATTGAGCTGAGCATTATTGTATTGTTGATTTTCTTTTCCTTGTTTTGTTAATTTTCGTTTTTTGTCCTGTAAATGGAATTAGAATATTCTGATGGGCAATAAATGCTATTATTATTGTTGTTATAAAATAATAGGTTCTGCACAAGTTAGAGAAAAGAAAAATAGGTACGAACATGTACAATAGAGAAATTAAACGGTAGGTCAAACAGTCAACAATTTTTATATACGTTGCGTACAAGAGCATAGGCACGTATATCCTGACTGTAAAAAGAAAACTATTTAACATTTTTTTGTAACTAATGCCCTTTTAATAATAAATATCAAAAAAATATAACATACAAATAACGCAGTGTTTTATTTGTCGAATAAGAATTATGTTTTGAAATCCATACATGGTTTCCCTATAAATTTTCAAATGCAAAGTTTGACCGATCGCAATAATATTTATTTTTTGAGTTATTAGAGTCAAACAAAAAACAAATACACATATACACAACTTATCCGACAAATTTTAACCACATATGCATTGTTTTGCAAGAAGTTGATTTCTCAAAAAAAAAATGTAATAAAAGTCCTACAGAAATCGAGGTAATAAAATAATACAGTTTAGCAGCTCTCTGACTTATAAAAGCTGTTCAAAATTTTGCCCTCCTTCTCCGTATGCTAAAACAATGTCCACTTACTCCTCATTAGTATACACATGTGCCATTTATTTTTATTCACTGGAGAACAAATTTTAGTTTTTTAATTGTATCTTGTGGGAAAAGTGCACTTCTTCGTTAATTTTGGGGCGCTGAATCCAAAAATTAAAATGAAATAAAAAAATTAGTTTCGGTTTAGAAAAAAACTCTTTATTTTTAAGGATATATTAAAAAAAGTAACAAGATTCATATACGAGTACTTATAAGAATCACTATATGCGCTGTCTTTTTGCTGTTCTTTTATGGATCGTTTCTGGAGCATCTCTACCAAGAGTCCAACAGTAGTCTGCAAGCATGGAAGGATTCCACTTTCCCTGGTACCTTTTTTCCATTGTTGAAATATCCTGATGAAAACGTTCGCCGTGCTCATCACTTACGGCTCCGCAATTGTCAGGAAAAAGTCCAGGTGTGAGTGTAGGAAATGTATCTTCAGAGACATATTACAGCCCATCTTTTGATACGATGACAGCATATTTTTGACAAGGGTTTTATAGTTGTCAGCTTTTCTATTTCCCAAGAAATTAGTGACCATCAGACGGAAATCATTCCAAGCAGTTTTTTCAATACCTATTAAAGTGTTTTCAAACTGTGTAACTTTCAAAATATTTCGAATCTGTGGCCCAATAAAAATGCCTTCTTTAACCTTTGCCTCACTTAGTCTTGGAAATTTCTGACGCAGGTATTGAAAAGCTGACCCATCTCTATCTAATGCCTTGACAAAGTTTTTGATTAGGCCCAAATTGATATGCAGTGGTGGTAATAAAATTTTTTTCGAATCTACTAATGGCATCTGCTGTACATTTTTTTGACCTGGCTCTAGGAATTGACGAACAGGCCAGTTTTGTCTGGTGTAATGAAGTGCCTTTGCCCGACTGTCCCATTCACACAAAAAACAGCAAAACTTTGTGTAGCCTAGCTGCAGCCCAAGTAAAAGTGCAACAACTTTCAAATCGCCACAAATATGCCACTGGTGCTCATCGTATTTTATGCATGTCAATAGGTACTTCATATTGTCATATGATTCTTTCATGTGAACTGCATACCCTACAGGAAGAGATGGTAAAATATTTCCAATATGCAATAACACTGCCTCTAAACTCAATGTTGAACTGTCTATAAACAATCTCCATTCTTCTGGGTTATAGTTTATATGTATTTAAAGCCGCCAGTAAGCCGTTAATGTTACTGCAGAAAACCAAGTTATTCTCCATATTGAAAAATACACATACCGAAACATCGTCTTCTAACAAGTTCCACTGCTGCAGTCTTGATCCAAGTAATTCTGCCTTACATTTTGGAAGTTCTAAATCTCTTACAAGATCATTTAATTCTGACTGTGTTATTTTGTGCGGTTGGTGGCATGACGTGCTCGGTATAAAGTCAGGATCTCTTGACGTTGATGGCATATCTTCT
Source organism: Acanthoscelides obtectus (assembly GCA_963669975.1). Taxonomy (NCBI): domain Eukaryota; kingdom Metazoa; phylum Arthropoda; class Insecta; order Coleoptera; family Chrysomelidae; genus Acanthoscelides; species Acanthoscelides obtectus. The sequence continues at coordinate 9,235,228 of CAVLJG010000006.1, forward strand.
TCCTGACGAATCACTCGATCGCCATGATCTGATTTGTCTTCTGATTCGCAAGTGTAGGATTCTGGGGGTTTTGGAATAGAATTTTCGTCACTGTGAGGCACAGGTCTCATCGCAGATGGTATGTTTGGGTAGTGAATAACCGATTTTTTTTTCTTGGACATACCTGTGGCTTGTCCAACACAAGGTACCATGCAAAAGTAACAATCATTAATATGATTTGTAGGCTCTCTCCAAACCATTGGGACAGCAAAGCGCATAGACCGTTTTTTGCCATTTAACCAGCTCCTCAGACTTGAAGATCATGTATTACAGCAGATGTGGGGTGCCCACTGTTCGTCTTGATCACCTAGTTTACAACCGAAATAAAGCTGATATGCCTTTGTTATTAGTGGAGTAATAGACCGTCTCTGAGACGCAAAAGTCACATCACCACACACGTAACAAAACTGATCTGGATTGTTTACACACTTTCGAGACATCTCAACTGAGGAAAAAATGGCTAATATAAAACAATATAATGTACACGTATGTATAACGTAACACAATCATGCCGATTACATCATCTTTCCTTGCCGAATATAAAAATGTAGCACGTGCATTCTTGTGAATTACAGTATATTAACACTGTCACAGCAGGAACACATATAATTACCGTATCTCTAAAACTTGAACTAATATTGAAAAAATATGTTTTATTCCGGTTTTAGCACATTAAAAATAGTTATATTTTGTTGATTTTATTTAAGATATTTTTTGGCTGTTGATCAGTGTTATTAGTAAATAATTAAAAACGTAAATTCGCAAAATACTTTCTTATTTAACTTCATAAAAATCGATCGTTCTTCATTCAGATCACCTACGATATAGATTAAACCTTATTTACACGTATCAGTATGAAAAATAAAAAATTACTGGTATTTTGTTTTGGTCAGTTGTTTGGTACAACATTTGCTACAATAAATTATTAATGCGTGTTCTAATATCACGACGACGAACACAAAATACAGAATATTATTGTTGAAACTCAGGTTTATAACTTAGTTTCGGTAGGACTTTTATTACATTTATTTTTTTGAGAAATCAACCTTCTTTCGTAACAGTGCATATGTAGTTAAAATTTGTTGCATAAGTTGTGTAACACCTTGTATTTTTTGAGACACCCTACCCTGTATATTCCCATACAACACATACTAGATCTTACCTTCCACAATATACGTGCCCTCTTCTGCAGCCACAATCAGCCTGTTCTCCCCCCACGAATCAGCTGCAGTGACCGCCTGTGCAGGAAATACCGGATAGAAGCAGTTGGCCTCCCAAGGGCTACGTTTGAAAACCACCCCCGGACTGACACCCCCTGCCGAAGCCAGACTGGTAGGAGCGTCTCCTCTCACGATGGCTTCCAGCTTCAAGGCTTGACCAATTCGGACGAACTCGATTTGTCTTGAGTCTTCCTTCAGCCGGGAGTGACGGGGAGTGTCTGCTAGCACGTCGGAGAAGGCTCTACGATTAAGCATCGTCTGCAAGCAAAATAAACAACGTCAAGTTGATTCACTCATTACTTTTCACGCATTCATACACATAATTGCTGAATCCCCATACACAGATTCAGAACCTCACAAAAATATTGTGATAGTTTCTTATACATATACTAAGTGACATATAAATCCGAACACCCAGTTTAAATGGTTTTATTTTAATAAAATTTTGTATAAGTACTTAATGAAGCATAATAAGTGAATGATAAACATTTCGAAATGATTGCACTGCTTTAAAGCCCTTTGACCTTTAATAACGTGTGGATGCACCCTGATGTGCTACGCATTCTCCAACGCGCCTAGGCATGCTTGTAATCAGGTGGTCAATGTCCTCCCACACGTGCTCAATTGGGGATAAGTCGGGAGATCTTGGTGGTCATGGTAACAGTGTGACATCATTATGTTGAAAGAAGTCTATTGTGACTCTTGCAACATGTGGTCGGGCATTATCTTGTTGGAAAGTTGGATCTGCCAGGGTGTCAAGATAGGGTAAAAGATGGGGTTCTAGAACTTCGTGGATATAACGCTGCGCGTTCATGTTACCTATGATGAAGATTAAAGGTGACCTGGAACCATAAGCTATAGCACCCCAAACCATAACTCCAACAGTGTGATGAACATGTCTTTCAACAAAAAACTGTGGATTCCTCCTTTCACCACGTCGCCTTCTAACCCTGGCACGACCATCGTGCATGCCTAAACAAAATCGAGACTCGTCACTAAAGACAATACTGTTCCATTCCTGATCCCAGAGTGACCGTTGTCTACACCACTCAAGACGATTACGTCGGTGTTCTCGAGTTAAAGGGAGGACCCAGTGTGGCCGGTATGAAAACAAGCCAAGACTTCTCATTCGTCGGTAAACACTTCGCATGCCAATAGGTATTCCGTGTTCTGCAAACCATTCATTTGCAATGGACCTGGTAGTGGAGAAACGGTCCCTTAAGGCCAATAACCTTAGGCGGCGATCTTCACGGTCTGTTGTTCTACGTCTACGGCGGCGTCCAGTGCCCCTTGCTCTTTGCGTACGGCCTTCTCGAAGCCATGCCTGACAACACCTAACCACAGTGTCTACACTTCTTTGCACTCTAACTGCAATTGCCCGAAAAGAAAGTCCAGCTTCCCGAAGTCCCACTATACGGCCCCTATCAAACTCACTAAGTTGACGAAATCGTACAGGTCTCCGTACTCTAGGCATCGTAACCGATCGTAAAGGATGTCAAGAACCAAAATCCGCCAACGTTGATTCTTTACTGCGGCTGAAATATTCATTTTTAGAGCGTTAGTGAATTAAAAAAAAGCAGTACAAAAACCGGAATGTCCAACTGATAAGGCTGAAAAATTTTTCACTTGTTATTCACAGTAAGATAAATACATTCACCAACTTTTATTAAAATAAAACCATTTAAACTGGGTGTTCGGATTTATATGTCACTTAGTATATCTCTTGAGTATCATTACTAATATATTATGCATAGTCATAGGAATGGCCTCAAGTAGGTGTAATTGCTCTGTTCATTTTAGACCTAAATCCACTATATGCGTATGATATTGATCTAGTAGAAACGTTAAAATGACATTTACCTTCTGATTTAGTGATAAGACCACGATAATCTTAAGTGATAACATAGACAATTAATTCAGTATTAGGTAAATATAACTCTCTGAAAAGATACCCTGCATGTACTTTTTTACGGATTTATCCGATAAAAATGCCTATTGCCCATACAGGCAGATTGCTGTTTTCTCTCGGAAGTTATTTGAAATAATTTTCTAGACCTTACGTCATACAAATTAGGACTAATGAGAGATCGATCAAAACCGTTGTATGTCGAATATAGAGACGACGTAATCGATACACAGTTTATGGAAAATGCTTTAATGGGATCGAAGCCTTGCTAAACAACGATATGTACACCAATTCCAGTAGATTTAGCTGATGTTGACCAAATGAACCGGTACTTTACGTTTTTATCTAGTGCAGGTATAGAACCTGATGCTGATACACTTTCTTTTTATAAGAATAATGTCAAACCTAATGTATCCCTCTTTGATTTCGCTTTGGCGTCCACAGATCAGCTGAAACATACTTTGTTTGGCTTCAAAACCAAAGCATTTGATAAATATCGAAATGCTGTTGTATTTCTACCCCAAAATTATTCCTTTCATTACACATATCATTAATGAATGCATATTGCGTCGCTATTCTCCTTTTTTCTGGAAGCACGCTTTGATTGTGCCTTTGCCTAAAGTTGCTCAGCCATCTGAGCTCAAGGATTTGCGTAATATTAGTATATTGCCAACATTGCCTAAATTGCTTGAATCAATAATGGATGTTCAGATAAGAGAACACTTAAGAACGGATTACCTCATTATATATACACAATCAGGGTTCCGTCTGGCGCATAGCTGTGCAACAGCATTGCTGGGAGTGGTGGATGAAGTATTATGTAGTGCTGACAAACGTAACCTGGTTGCCTTGGTGCTCTTAGATTATACGAAGGCATTTGACAGGATACATAATGACCTAATCTTAGCCATGCTCCACTTTTACGGTTTCTCGGCCGATGCAGAGTCCCTAATGCGTAGCTACTTCAGCGATCGTCAACAGCAGGTAATACTGAATAAGTACTCCACGTCATTGAAAGTGACCATTGGTGTTCCTCAGGGCTCTATTCTGGGTCCGCTAATGTTCATTATTTGCACCTATAATCTATACTTCAGTCTTCACTCTTGTAAAGCTCATTTTTATGCAGATGATACACAAGTGTATCCAGCTCAAACATTGCCTGCTGTTGATCTGATAAATGAAGACCTTGACCGTCTCGAAACATATGCTTAGACTTGAATCCGGCTAAAAGTACAGTCATGTTATTCGGGCCGAAAAATTGGAGAGACCATTGTGAACCTCTGGTGAAAATAAGCCTCGATAACAATACTTTAGAAATAAGCTCGACAGCGCTTATACCTTGACAAAAACTTAAGGTTTGGGGATCATCTTAACAAGTGCTTCAGAAAGGCGTATTGTAATTTAAAGACGATATACGGTCAAAAATCTTACATGAACCAAAAAACTAAAGTCATACTATGCAATTCTCTTGATCTGTCGCATTTTAACTTCTGTGATGTCTATGACAAATGTCAAACTAAATTCACCTCTGATAAAATACAACGCGTGCAAAATTCTTGTCTGAGACTTATTTTTGGTTTAGGAAAATACGATTCTGTTTCATCAAAGCTTACTGATGCTGGCTGGCTGAACATGAAGCAACGCAGGCTGCTTCATAGCCTCGTACCATAAGATTATTATACATAAACTACCATGCTACTTACACGAAAAAAATCATTTAAGTTACTTTGCTCACAATCGCAATACCCGCAACAAAACAAAACTGACACCGCCTTTTCATTCTACCACCTTATTCGAAAGATCTTTTTCTTATAATATCAGTAAACTTTATAATAATATCCAGCGAGAGTATACTTCTCTTTCTATTGATTTGTTTAAAAAACGTATACGCTATTACATTGCAGGTAATTGCATGGTATGACTTTGGAGTTATTATAGTACCATTTATCAAATTAGCCGCTAGGGTCCATTCTCTGATACTGCTTATACATACATATATGTTTTTACCTCATTTATATATGCTTATCGTATTATGATGTAAACCTAAAACCAGGGGTTAAGTGGATGAGCGGATATGGTTTTGTAACTTGTTATGTATTTCCTTTTGTGGGAATAAAGACATCATTATTACTATTATTAATTGTTGTAGAATAAAGACGAGCATTATTAAACCATCGTGAAACTGTACACTTCTACGTCTCAAACTACTAAAAACTAAACCTACCGCATTTCTGCAATGTATGGAATGTATGAATATACTTAGTATCTAGCCGATGCGTAATATTACTGAGATAAGATTCTCCTCAATAATAGAATGTCTTTTGCTAATACCGTACCGCTTATGTAACGTCATTTGATACCGTTCTAAGACGCGAAAGTTACGTTATTTATAATCCAAAAAAGCAAAAGTAACGTGTCAGATATTCCTAATGAGGCCACTTTAATTTCAATCAACCCGTTGTAAAATATACTAAGTGACATATAAATCCGAACACCCAGTTTAAATAGTTTTATTTTAATAAAAGTTGGTGAATGTATTTATCTTACTGTAAATAACAAGAGAAAAAATTTTCAGCCTTATCAGTTGGACATTCCGGTTTTTATACTGCTTTTTTTTAATTCACTAACGCTCTAAAAATGAATATTTCAGCCGCAGTAAAGAATCAACGTTGGCGGATTTTGGTTCTTGACATCCTTTACGATCGGTTACGATGCCTAGAGTACGGAGACCTGTACGATTTCGTCAACTTAGTGAGTTTGATAGGGGCCGTAGAATGGGACTTCGGGAAGCTGGACTTTCTTTTCGGGCAATTGCAGTTAGAGTGCAAAGAAGTGTAGACACTGTGGTTAGGTGTTGTCAGGCATGGCACTGCACGCCGCCGTAGAACAACAGACCGTGAAGATCGCCGCCTAAGATTATTGGCCTTAAGGGACCGTTTACTCCACTACCAGGTCCATTGCAAATGAATGGTTTGCAGAACACGGAAGACCTATAGGCATGCGAAGTGTTTACCGACGAATGAGGAGTTTTGGCTTGTTTAATACCGGCCACACTGGGTCCTCCCTTTAACTCGAGAACACCGACGTAATCGCCTTGAGTGGTGCAGACAACGGTCACTCTGGGATCAGGAATGGAACAGTATTGTCTTTAGTGAGGAGTCTCGATTTTGTTTAGGCATGCACGATGGTCGTGTCAGGGTTAGAAGGCGACGAGGTGAAAGGAGGAATCCACAGTTTTTTGTTGAAAGACATGTTCATCACACTGTTGGAGTTATGGTTTGGGGTGCTATAGCTTATGGTTCCATGTCACCTTTAATCTTCATCAGAGGTAACATGAACGCGCAGCGTTATATCCACGAAGTTCTAGAACCCCATCTTTTACTCTATCTTGACACCCTGGCAGATCCAACTTTCCAACTAGATAATGCCCGACCACATGTTGCAAGAGTCACAATAGACTTCTTTCAACATAATGATGTCACATTGTTACCATGGCCACCAAGATCTCCCGGCTTATCCCCAATTGAACACGTGTGGGATATGATGGGTAGGAGATTGCTCAATTTGCAACGTCCTCCTTCAGACTCTAGAAGCACTTCGAGAGGAGTTGGTGGTTGCCTGGAATGAGATACCACAGGAGGACATTGACCACCTGATCAGAAGCATGCCTAGGCGCGTTGGAGAATGCGTAGCACATCAGGGTGCATCCACACATTATTAAAGGTCAAAGGGCTTTAAAGTAGTGCAATCATTTTGAAATTTTTATCATTTACTTATTATGCTTCATTAAGTACTTATACAAAATTTTATTAAAATAAAACCATTTAAACTGGGTGTTCGGATTTATATGTCACTTAGTATAAGCGCCACACGCCTATAGTTTGCATTGGGATATGTCTGTAGATTTGCCGCCAGAGGGAGTGAGTCTACTGCTTCCGTCGGGTGGTCTATCCGAGCTAAGAAATGTAGCGGTAGCCGTAGTACATAATCGGTGTGATTTGAACTTACCAGTGCTTCAATTTGACTGATACGTGCATACTAGTACCAAGATCAGAAGCTTCTTATCAAAAGAACATCTTTAAATGTCACCAAAGATGCAACATTAACAACCCCCCAACCCCCCACAGCCCCCAACTACCAATATTTAACCTTTGAGCAAAAGTTTCTGGAACGAAGACTGAGTGATTGTTCGATATCGCTCCTGTTCTGGTCGTGATTTTGAACAAATATAAGTGTTTCACATTTCTTGTTCATGCTAAATGCACCGCAGAGATACGTGGAGCCATCGCTATTCTGTTTGTTTATTCACACAAATACGTTGCGCCTCGCACACCTCGCTGTGTATTTAGCTGTTTGCTGCTCAGGATCTTAGCAAATAGTTGGAAACGCATGTTTATCGAAGTCTTATAGTACAGGCGGTTAGTGAAATCGAAGCATTAATGCCAAAATGTCAAGCAAGTACAAATATAGGCATTATTTAAAGAGGAAATATTTTTTTATCAAATACTAGTGCAAAAAACCTTTGGCAGGCTGAAAAAAGTTCGTATCGAGATATTGAAAACAGCATTTAGGATTCTATTTCTCAGGTTATTTAGCCAAAAGATTTAGGAGCAATGCTTCTCATGCAATTTTAACAGAAAACGCAAGAAAAATGTTTCGCAAAATTTTTCACTACTTCTTTTTAGTCCACGAAATTGGAAACATTTTTTCTGTTAGACTATTATATGGATCGCGTAATCCGTTTGTTCAGCTTCAATATTACGTTTTGAAAATCTCGATACGACCTTTCGGTGCGGAGATATCTTATTTTGAATCAAAAAGTATCCCTTTGTCATCGATCGCTGATATCTCGGTAACCAGTGATCGCACAGAGAATGGAAGGGTATTTTCGACAACTGAAACAAGTCTCCAATTATATTTGATTGCAATTTTTGCGGATCCTTTTTTGTTTCCTTAGTATTGATTTTAAAATGGTCAAAAAAGTTGCTTTTGCCTTATTTTGGTGAATCTAACACATTTTTGGAACTGCTAATAGAATAGCTAATCACTGGACAACAAATTTTAGTTTTTTAATTGTATCTTGTGGGAAAAGTGCACTTCTTTGTTAATTTTGGGGCGCTGAATCCAAAAATGACAATGAAATAAAAAAATTAGTTGCGGTTTAGAAAAAAAACTTTATTTTTAAGGATATATTAAAAAAAGTAACAAGATTCATATACTTATAAGAATCACTATATGCGCTGTCTTTTTGCTGTTCTTTTATGAACCGTTTCTGGAGCATCTCTACCAGAGTCCAACAGTAGTCTGCAAGCATGGAAGGATTCCACTTTCCCTGGTACCTTTTTTCCATTGTTGAAATATCCTGGTGAAAACGTTCGCCGTGCTCATCACTTACGGCTCAGCAATTGTCAGGAAAAAAGCCCAGGTGTGAGTGTAGGAAATGTATCTTAAGAGACATATTACAGCCCATCTTTTGATACGATGACAGCATATTTTTTGACAAGGGTTTTATAGTTGTCAGCTTTTCTATTTTCCAAGAAATTAGTGACCACCAGACGGAAATCATCCCAAGCAGTTTTTTCAATACCTGTTAAAGTGTTTTCAAACTGTGTATCTTTCAAAATATTTTGAATCTGTGGCCCAACAAAAATACCTTCTTTAACCTTTGCCTGACTTAGTCTTGGAAATTTCTGACGCAGGTATTGAAAAGCTGACCCATCTCTATCTAATGCCTTGACAAAGTTATTCATTAGGCCCAACTTGATATGCAGTGGTAATAAATTTTTTTTGAATCTACTAATAGCATATGCTGTACATTTTTTTGACCTGGCTCTAGGAATTGACGAACAGGCCAGTTTTGACTGGTGTAATGAAGTGCCTTTGCCCGACTGTCCCATTCACACAAAAAACAGCAAAACTTTGTGTAGCCTAGCTGCAGCCCAAGTAAAAGTGCAACAACTTTCAAATCGCCACAAATATGCCATTGGTGCTCATCGTATTTTATGCATGTCAATAGGTACTTCCTATTGTCATATGATTTTTTCATGTGAACTGCATACCCTACAGGAAGAGATGGTAATATATTTCCAATATGCAATAACACTGCCTTTAAACTCAATGTTGAACTGTCTATAAACAATCTCCATTCTTCTGGGTTATAGTTTATGTTTAAAGCCGCCAGTAAGCCGTTAATGTTACTGCAGAAAACCAAGTTATTCTCCATATTGAAAAATGGTTCTAAGTCTTTGTGGCGTTTACGAAAAACACATACCGAAACATCGTCTTCTAACAAGTTCCACTGCTGCAGTCTTGTTCCAAGTAACTCTGCCTTACATTTTGGAAGTTCTAAATCTCTTACAAGATCATTTAATTCTGACTGTGTTATTTTGTGCGGTTGGTGGCATGACGTGCTCGGTATAAAATCAGGATCTCTTGACGTTGATGGCATATCTTTTTCCTGACGAATCACTCGATCGCCATGATCTGATTCGTTTTCTGATTCGCAAGTGTAGGATTCTGGGGGTTTTGGAATAGGATTTTCGTCACTGTGAGGCACAGGTCTGATCGCAGATGGTATGTTTGGGTAGTTAATAACCGATTTTTTTTTTGGACATATCTGTGGCTTGTCCAACACAAGGTACCATGCAAAAGTAACAATCATTAATATGATTTGTAGGCTCTCTCCAAACCATTGGGACAGCAAAGCGCATACACCGTTTTTTGCCATTTAACCAGCTCCTCAGACTTGAAGCACATGTATTACAGCAGATGTGGGGTGCCCACTGTTTGTCTTGATCACCTAGTTTACAACCGAAGTAAAGCTGATATGCCTTTGTTATTAGTGGAGTAATAGACCGTCTCTGAGACGCAAAAGTCACATCACCACACACGTAACAAAACTGATCTGGATTGTTTACACACTTCCGAGACATCTTGCATGAACGCTGTCAGCCAACTGAGGAAAAAATGGCTAATATAAAAAAATATAATGTACACGTATGTATAACGTAACACAATCATGCCGATTACATCATCTTTCCTTGCCGAATATAAAAATGTAGCACGTGCATTCTTGTGAATTACAGTATATTAACACTGTCACAGCAGGAACACATATAATTACCGTATCTCTAAAACTTGAACTAATATTGAAAAAATAAGTTTCATTCCGGTTTTAGCACATTAAAAATAGCAATATTTTGTTGATTTTATTTAGGATATTTTTTGGCTGTTGATCAGTGTATTTTTAGTTTTTTTCATACAGCAATGCACCCCTAATAACCCTGAACGACGGCAGAATGATCCGTTGTACGGTATCTCCGGACCGATTAGTCAAAGTTTGAAAGAAATCAAAGGAGCGAATTTTCTGTATTAAAACATGATGTAATCTGGTTGAAAATGAAAAAATCTTTTTTTATTATTGATTATAAAAAAAGCAATTCGAAAAATTTCAAGATAATTTCCAGTTCTCGGAAATACTCTTACATTCTCTGCGCGATCACTGTTTACCGAGATGTCAGTGATCGAAGGCAAAATGATACTTTTTCATTCAAAGTCAGATATCTCCACGCCAAATGATTGCATCGGGATTTTAATTACAAAATATTGAAGCTGAATAAACGAGGTATCTGATCCATATAATAATAATAACGCCTTTATTCATATTTTGTACATGTGAGGGACAAAGATAGCGAAGTTTAGCTTGAGCTACTCTTACACTTAACTACCTTTGTCTGTACTTTAAGCACGATGTTGTGTGCAATTCCAAAAAAAAGAGAAAAAAAAAAATATATATATATATATATAAGAAAAACTAAGGAGTACAGAAAGGTTAAATAACTAATCAACTAAACTAAAGAACACTACAACTATATACACTATGTACACGTATGCCTAAACGGCTCAGAAAATCAGTTATATAAATATCAGGGAAGAGTGAGCATAAATTGCTTGATTTGCCTTCGAAAACGAGCAAAAGACATTTCCCTGTACTTTCTGGGCAAAGCATTATAAAATACGGCAGCATTATACGAGAAACAACGCTTGAAGAGTGTCATAGAGTATGGAGGTATCCTGATCATAATACGGTCCCTGGTAATCCTGTCATGAATTTCTTGATTAAATATGATCTTTTCTCTCAGGTATGCAGGTCTTGACGCAGCTATCAACTTGTGCAAAAACACTAAGTATTTGCACCGCACATGTTTATCAATTCTTAGCCATTTCATTTGGCTGTATTTGTCACTAACATGGTCAAATCTCCTCAATCCATGAATAAAGCGAATGCAATTGTTTTGAATTATTTGAAGCCTGCTTTTCATCCGTTCATCAAGACATGGGTAATATAAAATATCACAATAACTGAGAATTGGCAACACAAGAGACTCACAAAGTTTTTTCCTCAGTTTAAAGTTCAGAAGGTGGCGATTGGCATATAACGCTCTCATTCGACCATACGTTTTTTTAGCTAAGGACATAACATGCTCCCTAAATCTCAATTTGCTATCTACTTCAACACCTAAAATTGTAGCTGAATTAGCAATCTGCAGCAGCGAGCCATCAAGGTTAACTTTAAATGTATTCTCCACGACACTTCTCCTTGCGTCGGAACAAAATAGTAATATTTGAGTCTTATCTGGATTAATGTTTAGATTATGGTCACTTGAATATTTTTGCACTTTGCTCAGATCCTGCTCTAATAAGGCAGCAGCATCCTGCGAACAAGAGGCGTCAAAATAATGAATGAGTTGAGTGTCATCAGCAAAGCTTAGTAAATCGGAATGTGCGACAGATTTGTGCAAATCAAAAGTGTATATGAGAAATAACACAGGGCCTAGTATGGAGCCCTGAGGGATTCCTGATGGTATCATACTGACTTCTGATAGCCTGCTGCCTACAGAAACGCACTGCATACGGTGTGAGAGGTAGTTTTTGAAGAATTGGATAGCTATATTGTCAAATCCAATGTACTTTAACTTAGAAAGTAAAAGCACATGGTTAATTTTGTCGAATGCTTTGGAGTAGTCAATTGAAACTAGGGAAACCGCCATTTTTTTGTCCATAGCTCTTATAACGTTGTCGCACAGATTTAATAATGCAGAGGTTGTGCTGTGATATTTCCTAAATCCAGATTGATTTAAAGGAATGATGCCATTATATTCAATAAAAGACTCTACTTGAAACTGAACTGCTTTTTCCAGTATTTTTGACAACACAGGCAACAAACTTATGGGTCTTAGATGAGTAACATCAGTAGGTTTATTGTTTTTTGGCGTTGGTAAGATCAATGCATTCTTCCAGGCTTTGGGAAACAAGCCTCTTTCAATGCAAGTATTAACTATGTGTACAATATGATAAAATATTATTGGTAAACTAACTTTGATCATTGTAATTGACAGCGTATCAAGGCCTTTAGCGTCTGATTTTAGACCTTTTACTATATCAAAGATCTCTTGAGGACTTAAGATTCTCAAAGAAAAAGAATTAGACGGATTTAGTTTATTGCTTCTATAAAACTCGCACACATTTTCCGGCACACTATCAACATTATAAACTGACATGAAATACCTGTTTATCAGATTAACATCACTGATGTTATCAGGCAAAGTATATTTGTTACAAGACTTTATATTAAGTTTATTTATGCCTGACCAAATCTTCCTCGATTCATTTTGCTCAGAAAGTACTGCCAGATATTCTTTTTTTGCCTTTCGAATATCAATAAGGACTTTATTCCTAATGCGACGATAGTTTTCATAATTAATTGCAGTCTTATCTTGCTTATATCTTGCTAACGCAGTAACTTTAGCGTGCATACCTTTTTTTATTTCATCAGTCAGCCATGGCGCAGGTGGCTTAGAAACACGTACAGATCTGAGTGGAGCATGTTTATTGAATAATTCGACTAGGATATTTGTTAAATGGTCAACTTTACTGTCAATGTTTGGGATAAAAAACAGATCATCGACGGAGGAATTAGCGAGATCATTAAGGAATGCTGCATCATCAAAACATTTAAAATCCCTGAAAGTTACAATACTTTGCTTTCTCTTGAATTTATTTAACCTAAGCTGACACATGACAAGTTTATGATCAGATACCGAACCTGCATCAAGTACAACACAGTCACCAAAAATATCTGGGTTGGTGGTAAATATAGGGTCAAGTAATGTTGCTGCGTGCTGCGTTACACGGGTTGGGGAGGTAACCAATTGGACAAATCCAGTTGAATTGAAACAAGGAGAGATTATGTTATTTTGTTTCAAAAAATCAACATTTAGATCACCCATTACAACTACATTATCAAACTTACCCGAAACCTCAGGTAAAAGGGCATCCAACAACCTGACACATTCATTGATATTTTGCCCTGGCGGCCTATACATCACCCCTATAACAATTATTCGCCTATTGATGGTCATCTTTACCCACAAGCATTCCAAACAATTGCTTGCTTGCGCATCTAGGTCTAAAAATTCAACACGCAAGTCAGACTTAAAGTAAATTGCCACACCACCTCCGCGCGCTTCCCTATCACGACGAAAGAGATCATAGCCATTGATACTTACAGAATTATCAGTGACGTCAGTGTTGAGCCACGTCTCTGTCACTGCAAATATATCCAAGTCATCAGTATTTACCAAGTTGACAGCTGCATCAAAGTCCGACATAAGAGATCGTACATTGAGGTGGCCAAATTTCAAAACACATTCTCTAGCTGCCATAGTTTACTCTACTTTTAAGATTTTGAAAATATGTTGCATACATTGGACATTCTTTGTCATTTGCTTTGTGAGTAGTACCATGCTTGGTATGAAATTTTTCGTTATGTTTATGGCAATTTATACATTTTTCCATATCACCTTTACAATCCTTCACTACATGACTACCTGAACATTTTAGACAAATCACGGAATTAGCCCTACAATTTTTTGCACTGTGACCAAAACCACAACACTTATGGCACTGAATTATGTTGATATGATCAACAACCTTGTATCTTCTCCAACCAACGTATATGAAGCCTTTATCAATAATTTGCTTTCTGGCGTGTGGAGAAAGCTCCAAAATTAGATGATGGGCACTACTTATCTTCAGCATAGTAACAACTTTCATGCTGGCATCATTTACATCAATGCCATTCTGCTTAACAATATTATCAACTAGTTTAGCATCCGTGTCCAGCTCTTCATCACTCACAAAGTTTTTTACAAGGATGCGAGGGTTATACTTTACGGGTTCACTAATGTGATACTTCGCCCCTAATTTAGACCTCAGCGCAATTTTCAATTTTTGCAGGTCGTCATTGTTTCTGCAATAAACGGCTGCACCCTGCTTTGTTTTCCGTGTACCATTAACACATACCTTTATTTCAGCTGGATTGATGCTGTCCTTAATCGATTTAATAACGTCAATATCATCTTTGTTTTCATTAGATTTAATTAGCAAAACAGCTGCTTCTTTTTCTTTTTTCAGAGCACTGCTGTACGAAAACACTGACGTTTTTACGGAGGGAGTTCCTACTGTTTTTGTGTCAGAGGATTTCTCTCCGATATTATATTTGGATTTTAAGAGATTATTTGAAAACTCGAACTCATTTAATAATTTTTCCAGCAACTGCTTCTCACGTTTTAAACAGTCTATTTCCTTCACATACAAGTCCAGTTTATCATTGGAATCTTCTGCCACACTCTTGAAATTTGAATTGCATACATCACACAGCCAGCACAAATTACCGTTCTTCAACAATAACTTTTGCACATCATCTTTTACTGAGACACACTGACTATGATACCGTTTTTTGCAACTTTTGCACAGCACATATTTAGCGTTTACTATGAAATTATCAGAGCATCGCTCACAGACGTGCACATCGCTCGACATCTCAGCTCGGAATCAATATGATGGCATAACAGAAACAAAATGTCAAACCCGTAGACAAAAAAGAGAAAAAAGTTTTCCAAAAAATTTTCCTTCCACTTTGTAAAAATTGCACTTAAAATTTTTCGGCTAAAAAGCTTGGAAACTAGAATCTTATAGCTTCAAAACGTTTATTTAAGGTCTCAATACGACCTTTTTCACCTCACAAAAATCAACGTAAAATTTGGATTTTTTTCTTGGCTCGTTAACTTTTTTGAGTAGATAACCTGGACAAAGAATGCAGAATTTTGCGAAAACACTCGGATCCAGAACTTTGGCTCATACTTAATGATGCGATGTGGTTTTTGGAGAGAATAGTGTGTTGATTGACTGTACTATGAAACACATCACGAAAAACCAACATCTTCACCTGTGGTATGTCGTCACAAGGGAGCATTTACGTTCTCACTTTCAGAGTGTACGAACTGAAACGACTGTCAAGGAAGGTATATTTATCTGTAAGATTTCACCTGGAACTTTTTTCCTAACATGTTGTAGCTACATATATTTGCTGAAGCTTTTGTCGTTTAAACTCTGCCAAGCCGTCTGGATTTGAACGTTCTTCCACGGAATAATGAATTTTTGCCATTTAAGCCGATGTTTAAATATTTGTTGTTGCTTACCATAAGGAATCTAGCAACCATTTATAATTGTGCTGTGACCATTGAATAATGTATTCTCCAAGAAGATATCTCTATGTATATTGGAATTGCACAAAGAACGTACGAATGGTTTTAAGGAACTTTTTCAATAAAAAGTAGTTTTATATCACTTTACTGTCCTTTTTCTAACTTTTTTAAAATTATTTGGAGTGGTGACGATACACTAGCAATTAAATTGTCAACATTGCCTAGTAATCTAACCTTTTTTGTATCGACGTCTGGTACCGATGGAACCCACCGTTTGAAACGTTCACTGATATCCAGTAAATAGTGCATCCACCATTTTTACAAGCGCGTACGTAGGGTAGTGACTACATTCACCATTTCGTCGAAAGTTGTAGCAAGCGGAGCAATGCTAGCATTCACCATTTTTCAGAGTTTACAAATGATGACGAGATGCGAGTACATTCACCATTTTTCGAGGCAAGATGAACGCCAGAAAAGTTTGCTATGGTTTATGGCATTTCAAATATGCGGAAGAACAACTTTGTCAACTCAAGGCCAGCATTACATACAAGGTGGCGTGACATTGTATTATCATTTTTCTGCCTTTTTAAAACTTATATGGAGAAGTGACGATAGATTAGCAATTCGATTGTTAACTGCTTATAGTAACCTAAACATATCCTTTTTAAAGAGTATCGACATCATGTACAGATCGTATTCGTTTTCTTGTAAAGGTTAGCTGTAATCCAGTAAATAACACATCCACCATTTTTAAAAGCGGAGACGTCGGGTAGCAACTACATTCACCATTTCTTCGAAAGTTGGCGCGGAGAGTCGATTAATGATCGCATCCACCTTTGTTGAGTGTTTACAAATGATGATATACGAACACATTCACCATTTTTTAGATCCAAATGCGGATAAATCGTTTTGCACACCAATAAACTATAATCACAAACTTTCAAAAGAATGTTAAAAAATTACCAAGGATTGATGACCGGCGTAGGTAAACTAGTAGGTAGATAAATAGATAGTAGCTTTATTGTCCAACAGTCGCCTAACCATATCTTTTTTAAAGAGTATCGACATCATATACAGATCGTATTCATTTTCTGGTAAAGGTTAGCTGTAATCCAGTAAATAACACATCCACCATTTTTAAAAGCGCAGACGTCGGGTAGTGACTACATTCACCATTTCTTCGAAAGTTGACGTGGAGAGTCGATTCACGATCGCATCCACCATTTTTGAGTGTTGACAAATGATATACGAACACATTCACCTTTTTTAAGATTCAACTAAAAAAAATACGTGATGAAAACACCTGAAACTTTTTGTTAAGCTTTGTTATTGGATCTCAGATATGTAGAAGTTTAACTTTGTCAACTCAAGGCCAAAAGATTGAAGTAATATTTCTCGCATTGCAGATCCATAAACAATGCACATGCGTTTTAGTCTAATTGTATAACAATTAAACGGTGTGTTACGATAAGAGTTCTGGGAGGATTTTCACGTTTTTGGAGTACTTTTGGCGTTTTAGGGACGATGGACGAGAATAACGTATCGGGTATATTAAAAAACAACAGATAACCTCATGCTCGCTTGTCGCTTTGGAGTGCTGGAATTCCTACTCTAGGCGGACAGGACCTTAAGACTTTAGTAACATACTGTATAGGAATATTTAAATGAAACAAAACAAACGTTGCCTGGAAGAAAGATAAACCAAAGTTACTGTTAAGAAAATGTTAATTTTACAAGAAGGTCACTGTTAGGACACAAAACGTCGTACAATGTCGTACAATGCCAAGACACAATAAGGATTTAGAATTGAATAAAAAAAAATATGTGCTATAATTACTAATTATTAGGCCATTTGGAGCCTTAGCCAGAAAATCGATGGAAGTGTTGAAAGGTTATTAATTCTGAACTGCGATAAAGCGATTACACATTTCAACTCAAGTAAGCAATGAGATAACAAGCGTCGCAAATATGGAATTAGGGGTATAACATTCACTGACACTGAAGTTAAAAATTACCAGAGAATCATCAATGCAATAGAGCATTTTCTTTCCAAGCCAAACATTATTTGTGCTCCAGCTGAAGCAAGTATTAAAAACAATTTTGTTTGCGGTGCGCGATATCCGCATTTATATTTAAAAAAGCTTATCAACCTGGATGGTCATCCCACGGCTAGCTCTCGTTTCCTCTGATACATTACATTTTTATTCCCATACGAATACAATTATCATGCAACCAGTCTCAATTACTAAGTTGGACGTACGCTAAAATTAACTCCCGTGCTGTTGCATAAACTATTTATACAACCATCAGTTCTCTCATTTGTTCGGGCTGTCCAATCCAATCTATCTCTCGACCAAAATTTCCGAGCTAACATTGTAACAGTTACAAACACCAAATAATACGTAACGTTTCTCACACACTCCAAATGCGGATAAATCGATTTTCACACCAATAAACTATAATCACAAACTTTCAAAAGAATGTTAAAAAATTACCAAGGATTGATGACCGGCATAGGTAAACTAGTAGGTAGATAAATAGATAGTAGCTTTATTGTCCAACAGTGGCCTAACCATATCTTCTTTAAAGAGTATCGACATCATATACAGATCGTATTCATTTTCTTGTAAAGGTTAGCTGTAATCCAGTAAATAAGACTTCCACCTTTTTTAAAAGCGCGGACGTCGAGTAGTGACTACATTCACCATTTCTTCAAAAGTTGACGTGGAGAGTCGATTAATGATCGCATCCACCATTTTTGAGTGTTTACAAATGATGATATACGAACACATTCACCATTTTTTAGATTAAACTAAAACAAGACGTGATGAAAACACCTGAAACTTTTTGTTATGTTTTTTTATTGGATCTCAGATATGTAGAAGTTTAACTTTGTCAACTCAAGGTCAAACTGTTGAAGTACTATTTCTCGAGCGGACATGACCCTTAAGACTTTAGTAGGAGACCTGTCTCCAGTTTTTAGCACAGGGGACACTTTGGCGACTTTCCAACGTTTCTGGAACCTCTTTGACCGAATACACAAATTAAAGAATTTTGTTAAAAAAACACAAATGCTCCGGCACAATCCTTGATCAAAAAGGATGGAATATTATCGAGGCCTGAAGTCATTTTGTCCTTAAATTTCTTAATAGCAATCATTACTTCATTATCATAAATTTCATCAATATGTACATGAGCGACATTGTTGAAACTATCGTCCACATTAGCCAAATTGGCTGCTTGAGACTCTGTGTAGACACTCTTTAAAAATTCACTAAAGGCATTCACAATGACTGGCGGATTATCAAATGATTCGTTAAGGTAAAACGTCTTTGCAGGGGTCCTAGAAGTGTTCTTTTTTGAATTCACATATTACCAGAACCTCCTAGGATCATGCGATAATGAATTTTGTATATCTTCAAGGTAGTTGTCGAATGCGCATTTGATCTGGACCTTAATCAATTTGCGTAGCCGCTGAAATTCGCATTCATCAGTTCCCCGACCAAACCTCCTGAATTTATTTCTGTACTTCACCTTTTGCTTGATATTGTGGATAATTTTCACATCAAACCAAGGGGGTTATTATGACTATAGCTTCTATAGGTTGGTATATGTTTATCAAAAATGCTAAATATTGTCTCGTATATTTTATCAAGGACAGCATTAACATCTTGTAGCTAGATATATTTGCTGAAGCTTTTATCGTTTAAACTCTACCAAGCCGTCTGGATTTGAACGTTCGCTCTTCCACGGAATAATGGATTTTTGTCATTTAAGCCGATGTTTAAATTTTTTGTATTGCCTACCATAAGGAATCTAGCAACCATTTATAATTGTGCTGTGACCATTGAATAACGTATTCTCCAAGAAGATATCCAGCTCTATGTATATTGGAATTGCACAAAGAACGTACGAATGGTTTTAAGGAACTGTTTCGATAAAAGTAGTTTTATATCACTGTACTATCCTTTTTTTAAAATTATTTGGAGTTGTGACGATATATTAGTAATTAGATTGTCAACATTGCCTAGTAATCTAACCTTTTTTGTATCGACGTCTGGTACCGATCGCACTCACCGTTCACTGATATCCAGTAAATAGCGCATCCACCATTTTTGCAAGCGCGTACGTAGGATAGTGACTACATTCACCATTTCGTCTAAAGTTGATGTAGCAAGCGGAGAAATGCTAGCATTCACCTTCTTTCAGAGTTTACAAATAATGACGAGATGCGAGTACATTCACCATTTTTTAGATTAGACTAAAGATGACGTTGATCGAGGCAAGGTGAACGCCAAAAAAGTATGCTATGGTTTGTTATGGGATTTCAAAAATGCGAAAGTATAACTTTGTCAACTCAAGGCCAGCATTATTTGCATTTTAGTCGAAGATTGCATAACAATAACCGGTGTGTTACGATAACAGTTCTGGGAGGGCTTTCGAGTTTTTGGAAAACTTTTGGCGTTTTCCGGAACAGGTGTATTATAATTTTTCTGCCTTTCTAAAACTTATATGGAGAAGTGACGATAGATTAGCAATTCGATTGTCAACTGCTTATAGTAACCTAACCATATCTTTTTTAAAGAGTATCGACATCATGTACAGATCGTATTCATTTTCTTGTAAAGGTTAGCTGTAATCCAGTAAATAACACATCCACCATTTTTAAAAGCGCAGACGTCGGGTAGAGACTACATTCCCGTTTCTTCGAAAGTTGACGCGGAGAGTCGATTAACGATCGCATCCACCATTTTTGAGTGTTTACAAATGATGATATACGAACACATTCACCATTTTTTAGATTAAACTAAAACAAGACGTGATGAAAACACCTGAAACTTTTTGTTATGTTTTTTTATTGGATCTCAGATATGTAGAAGTTTAACTTTGTCAACTCAAGGCCAAACTGTTGAAGTACTATTTCTCGGGCGGACAGGACCCTTAAGACTTTAGTAGGAGACTTGTTTCCAGTTTTTAGCACAGGGGACACTTTGGCGACTTTCCAAAGCTTCGGGTACTTCTTCGACCGAATACACAAATTAGGGAATTTTGTTGAAAAAAGGCACGAATTCTCCGGCACAGTCCTTGATCAAAATGGATGGAATATTATCGGGGACTTAAGCCCCTTTGTCCTTAAGTTTCTTAATAGCAATCAGTACTTCATTATCATAAATTTCATCAAAATGTACATGAGCAACATTGTTGAAACTATCGTCCACATTACCCAAATTGGCTGCTTGAGACTCTATGTAGACACTCTTAAAAAACAAACTAAAGGCATTCACAATGACTTGCGGATTAGAAAATGATTCGTTAAGGTAAAACGTCTTTCCAGGTATCCTAGAAGTGTTATTGTTGGAATTCACATATTTCCAGAACCTCCTAGGATCATGCGATAATGAATTTTGAATATCTTCAAGGTAGTTGTCGTATGCACATTTGATCTGGACCTTAATCAATTTGCGTAGCCGCTGAAATTCGCATTCATCAGCTCCCCGACCAAACCTCCTGAAATTATTTCTGTACTTCACCTTTTGCTTAATATTGTGGATAATTTTTACATGAAGCCAAGGGGGTAATTATGACTATAGCTTCTATAGGTTGGTATATGTTTATCAAAAATCCTAAATATTGTCTTATATATTTTATCAAGGACAGCATTTCCATCTTCAGGGGCGAATAATACGCTCCAGTCAGTTTCATACAGTTCCCTGTAAAGAGAAGAAAAATCAGCTTTTCTGAAGTTGTAAACACGTTCACTTGAATTGAATTCGATTTTAGCTTCTTTGGCAAATAGATCAAGTATACAGATATTCAACGCAGGGTGATGTTTGTTTTCCGAAACCAAAGGCACAACATCATGAGTGCCTCACAAGTAAAACGTGTAATTACTAAGTCTAATAGCCTGCTTAAGTGGTTAGTCACGGTATTCAGTTGCTGGCAATTGAGCAGATCCAAATAATTGCATATAACTTTTGTCTTTGGCTCAAGCATGCTCTTCTCAACAAAACGAGGAGCATTGAAGTCTCCAGAAAATATAGAATTATCGTCACTCAAGAAGTCCAACTGTTCGAGAGCATCAAAGAAAGAGTCAAACTTTTAATTGGTATGGAATGTCAAACTTTCTAAAATAGTTTTTTTTAAATATTTCGAACAATATTTGATGTATAACAGTGAAAACTGGTATACAAGGATTTTTTTGTACGACAAAACGAACCATGGACATAGTTTTACTGTAGCCGCTAGAGGGCGCTCTCTACTGTACCTGTAGTATATTAAAATGACCGAAAATTTTTTCTTAGTGCAATTTTTTGCTTTTTGAATAAAATACTGATTATACGCACTTTTCTGCATAAAAAAGCTCTCCTGTGAGTTTTCTTTATAGTTAGCCGTTTTTGAGATATTTCGATTTTTAAGGTTTGATGCTTTTTTAATTGTTTATGGGAAAGTAATATTTTTTTACATTTTCGATTTGGGCATTACAAGTAATTAAGACGATCGTTCAGATTGTGTTTTTAAACACAGCAATAATTTCTAACTCCAAATAAACACAAAAAACAATATTAATTTGTTTAATTTTCCAATATTATTTTTAACAAATTAAATTAATTATTTACAACTAAAATTCTATTGGATAGTTAGGACAAACATACAAAATCTAAAGTAGTTGCTCGAAATGTAAACCCAATTGTTCAATACACAATTCACATCTACGAATGATCGAACGTGGTATAGCATTATTCAAATAAGGCATTATTTCATCACATGCATTCCTGATTCTGTCTATTAGCATATCTCTTGTGGTTACGGGAGTCAGGTACACTTTTTCTTTTAGAAATCCCCACACAAATAAATCTAATGGATATAAAAACTATTTTAGAAAGTAAATTTAAACACCCTGTATTTCGGAAGCCACGCATTTTTCGACCCATGTTTACATAGACTTTATGCATTAATTTTAAAAGTTCTATCGAATCTTAAAGTTATGCAACAATAAACTGAAACACCTTCTATATCTTATTTAATACAATAATTAAACAAAATCGCTCGAAGTGCCAATAACTGGCTGAGAGTCAATGACTGACCCTACTTGTTCCACGGCTGGCTACACATTACGTTTCCATTTACATGCGGATACTATTATAATCAAACCAATGTCAATTACAAGTTGCACGTATCCTAAAATTAACTCCTGTGCTGTTTCATACACTATTTATACAACCATTTGTTTGCGCCGTCCAATTCCATCTATCCGTCGACCAAAAATTCCATGCGCCGATCTCAAACAGCACATCTGATACTATCAGTCTCCGTTTCGGGGATTTCTCTTCAACAATAATTAAGGGGAACGACACAAATTCCATTATCCGAAGCGGTGCGCGTCCAATTCTGTCACCGGCGAGCCGTTATCAATTTACAATGGCGGCAAAGCGGTGTCCAAGAGATTACATGCAAATCTATAGTCCGGGATCACAGTTACTATGAAACATATTTTTTTTGTTGGAACAATCACTTTTTGGCGATCAACATCGCATCAACCGTTTACTTTGGCCCCCACGATTGCCTGACCTATCTCCAACTGTCAGGGACGTGGTAGGTCGCAGGTTCTTGAATTTCCAACACCCTCCACAGACAGCTTTTATTCACAAAGTTGCAGTAGCCTGGAATGAGATACGCCAACAGGATATCGATCACCTTATCAGCACGGCGCCTAATCGTGTCAATGAGTGTATAAGAAATTTTGGATCCTCAACACATTATTGAACCACCTCAAATAAGACCGATGCAGCAGGTCGTGCAGTCGAAGCGTTCGCTCTTACTCAAGGGCTGTCCCAGCTGGTGACGAGCCCTACTTTTTTTCCCCGCGTCTCGTCACACGCCAGTAGCCTGCTGGATCTCTTTCTGACCACGCATCCTGCCCCTTACAGCACTGCTGTCCTGTCCCCCCTGGGTAACTCAGGTCACGGTGTTTTGGAGGTTAGGTTTCGGTCAGAAGCCGCTGTGGCAGCAGAAACTCGCACAGGCCGCAAAACTTGGCATTACGGACATGCCGACTGGGAGAGGCTCAGAGACTTCTTCTCTAGCTTTCCTTGGAGAGATGTCTGTTTCACTGACGCGGATGCGTCGACTGTCTGTTCTTCAATAAGCGAAATTATCCACGTCGGAATGGAGGAATACATCCCTCACACAGTGAAAGTTCATAACCCAGGGTCCAACGGCTGGTTCAACAAATCGTGTGACACTGCTCGCCAGCAGAAGATCAAGGCCCACAGAACCTACTTACAAAACCCCACTGTAGAGAACAGACAAGCCGACGTCGAGTCCAGAAACAAATATAATGAAGCGGTTCGCAATGCCAAAAACCAGCATGATATAAATGTTAGGCACAGGGTAATGTCGCAGCGCAATGGCAGTCGGTCTTTCTGGACGCTGGCCAAGCAGATTGAAAAGAACTTCTCACACAGTAGCCTTTCACCACTTACGTGTCAGGATGGAACTATTGTATTCGACTCAAAGGCCAAGGCGGAAGTGCTAGCCAAGATCTTTGCTGCCAACTCCACCATGGACGTCCCCACCAACGCCCAAGTGCTGTCAATTCAAAGGGTTCCCCACTCTGTGCGGGAGGTAACGTTCAGGCATAAGACCGTAAGACGAGTGCTCTTGTCGCTCGACATCAACAAAGCTTCTGGTCCGGACTTGATTCCTGCCATTGTACTGAAGAGATGTGCAGCGGAGCTTGCTCCAGTTCTTTCGCGTCTCTTCCAGATATCTTATGAATCCGGCACCTTCCCAGAAAACTGGAAATTTGCTCATGTACAGCCCATCCCAAAAAAAGGATCTAAAACCGACCCTTACAACTACAGGCCTATAGCTCTGCTTTCTGTTATAAGTAAAGTGATGGAGAGGTGCATAAATCGCGAGCTTCTGGACTACCTCGAACGTCACAGCTTGATTAGCGACAGGCAGTACGGTTTCCGGCACCAACGATCCACAGGGGACCTCCTAGCTTACGTCACGCAACTGTGGAGTAAACTCATCCAGACTCATGGTGAGGCTCATGTCGTTGCTCTTGACATCACGAAAGCGTTCGATCAGCTGTGGCACGCTGCCCTCTTAAGCAAACTTCCATCCTACGGCCTCCCAGAAAAGCTTTGCAGATGGGTGGCTGACTTTATCTCTGGCCGCAAGATATCCGTCGTAATTGACGGATTCTTCTCTTCATCCCAAAACGTCAACGCGGGTGTTCCCCAGGGATCGGTCTTGGCTCCAACACTGTTTCTCTTACATATCAACGACCTCCTTTCCTGCACGATCAACCCAATCCACAGCTTCGCTGATGACAGCACTCTACATGCAGGAATTCAGAGTGACAAGCCGATCTCTGCCGCTGAGCTGGAAAAAAGAAGACTAGCGACGACTTCTTCTCTGACAAGAGACCTGGAGGCTATCACTGCTTGGGGACGCAACAATCTTGTACAGTTCAATGCTTCCAAAACACAGTACTGTACTTTGACGAACAAAAGCGTCCTAGCGCTCATACAGTTTCGATGGACGGTCGAGTTCTACCAAAGAGCCATTCATTTCGGCTGGTCGGAGTCCAGATCACCGAGGACCTGATCTGGCACGAACACATCTCTTCAATAGCTGCAGCTGCTAGGAAAGAGCTAGGCTATTTGTTTAGGGCTAAGAAGTACTTTTCTCCGCATGACATTCTCACTCTATACAAGGCCCAGATAAGGCCTAGCCTCGAGTATTGCTCACACATTTGGGGTGCTGCCGCCCCGACTACATTGTCCATGCTCGATGCTGTCCAGAGGAGGGCGGTCCGACTGATCGATGATTCTTCTCTAACAGACAGTCTCGGGACTATTTCGCACCGGCGGGTCGTCGGCGATCTAGCTCTTTTCTATCGCTACACCAACGGGCTTTGCTCCTCAGAGCTCTCTTCCATGATGCCGCCGCGCGATGTGCCTGCCAGACAGACCCGCCTGACTTCGGCGTCTCATCCTAACCGTGTCAAACTTCGTACATCCAGAACTGGCCGATACGACCGCTCCTTTGTCCCGAGGGTGTCTAGATTGTGGAACAATCTACGGGAGGAAGCTTTTCCCAGTTCTACTAACCTTAGGCAGTTCAAAAATCGTATTAACAAAATTTCTTTGGGATCATCATAGCAGCCGCGGTGTTCCGGCATTTAGGCTTCTGCCTGCGCGGCTGTTTCGATATATATAAAAAAAAAAACCTTCTGAAGTCAGTTGACGAATCAAGCTGAAAATTCACTCATTTTACTGGTAAGGGACACTGAATAGAAATGCCAAAACTTATTAAAATTGGATAAACATAGGCGTTTACCTTTGTTTGTCATTCAGTATACCTTCAAAATGAGACCTCATACAGTCAATTTGGCGTAGCTGGTAATTTGTTATTACAAAAAAAAACGCCAGAAATCGTTGACTTGAAAAAATGGTCAAAGGTTTAAGTCTTTGTAGTGCTTAACATACGTAAAAAAATATTGAAAAATGCTCAACAGTTTCAGCAATTTTCTAATTGTTACTAATTTTCTTCAGAAAGATGGCGCTGCTTAGCGACTTTGGATTAACCAAACGGCCTCATTCTTTTGCTAGAGGCTTAGTTTGATATGGTATTGAAAAAGATGTAGCCGACCAAGTTATCAACTCCTAAAATTCGTTGAAATAATTCGTCATGCCGCCTACCCCTGTAAAAATTCGTTGCATCCATAAAACAGAAATAAATATGAAAACTAACGACAGAACAAACACATCTGCAAACCACCAAGCGAACTCCAAGGGAGGAGATAAACCAAATTCATACTTCAAAGAAAATAGACAATAAAACCGGATGCTATAAAGTTCGAATAAGACGCGACAAAACATGGTTTGGAGATCTATTCTGTAATAACATTTCGTTGCTATAACTAGAAAGTTTACAACCAAACGAGTGCTGGGAAACTTGAAACTCAACCATTTGGTTAGCAGATATTAGAAGCTAGCCCGGGCGCTGAACGGTCAAGCGTCAGAGGCGTATCATGGGATATCTAATACTTCTGAAGGCTAGCATATTACTAAAATTTGTCATGACATGTGGTAAAATATGAAAAAGAGGAGACAAGCAGCTAGGTTTTCAATAGAATTGCCACCTAGCTGATAGGAGTAGGTGCGCCAGGCTGGATACGATTCTACCTTCTGTCAACGTACGCGTTGACATATGCGGTTTGGAAATTATCTTTAGAGAGGGGCAGGTGAAACTAACGAAATACTGTTTTTCTTTTTCGGATGCTGTCTTACCACCAAACATAAATTATTGATTGAAGGTACATGTCTGTAGAAGGAAGGAGAATAGAAGCGAAATTTTTGTACAAGGCCTCTCTGGACATTATC
Organism: Acanthoscelides obtectus; assembly: GCA_963669975.1. Taxonomy (NCBI): domain Eukaryota; kingdom Metazoa; phylum Arthropoda; class Insecta; order Coleoptera; family Chrysomelidae; genus Acanthoscelides; species Acanthoscelides obtectus. The sequence continues at coordinate 9,262,340 of CAVLJG010000006.1, forward strand.
AAATATGAACCCACGCACTGAAGAGACGCGATGCGAAGCGAATCGACGTGTCATACCGGATGTCCTGAACGCTGAGACTCTCTTCTTTCTTTCTTTTAATAACACAGCTAATGTGTGGTCAAACAGTAGCGAAAAACAAAATAAAAAATGAAAGAGTAATCACCTTTCATTTCGAGTACGGCTGTGTCACTTATAGGTACGATGGATGTCTTTTAAGTTTTCCATATAGAAACATAGTAGGCCGCGCGGATCGAACGTCAGTACTGAATCTTAACCTCACCCTTTAGTAAACTTAAATTCAAAGTTTCACAACAATACGTGCGGGTTCTCACTACAGTGAATTTTTAAGTATCACCAATTCATTAGAAAAATGGAACTCGACCGAGAACATTTTCGCGCCATAATTTATTACAACTTTCACAGACAATTACCGCAACAAAAACGCCTTGCTGTGTTACTGTCTGTTTTCGGCAACGAAGCACCACATCAGTCGACAATATCCCGTTGGTATGGTGAATTCAAACGTGGACGGGTGACTCTTTGCGACGATCCCAGGGTGGGTGCACCAAAAACGGCAGTCACCCAGGAAAACGTCGATGCTGTGCACAAACTCATCATTGAAGATAGACATGTGACATATCGTGAGATTGAGGCGTCCTTGAAGATCTCAGAGGCCTCAATTCAAAAAACTTCAGCTGAAGAATTAGGAGTAAGAAAATTAGTTTATGGTTGGATACTCCACCTGTTGACTGAAGAGCAGAAAGCAGCCAGGGTTAATTGGTGTCAAAAAACGCTTGATCGTTTCAATTCCGGAAATTCAAAAAATGTGTACAGCATTGTTAGTGGTGATGAATCGTGGATTTACTGTTATGAACCAGAAAATAAACGACAGTCTGCTGTTACAAGGTGAAGAAAAGCCAACAAAAGTCATCCGTTCTCGAAGTGTTTCGAAAAAGATGGCCGCGACATTTGTGTTAAAAGCGGGTGATATTGCGACGATTCCTACTAATGAGCAAAGAACTGTTACTGCGGATTGGTATACCACCATTAATTTGCCAAAAGTCATCACCGAGCTTCGAAAAATCAACCCCGAAAGAAGAATCATCCTCCACCAAGACAATGCCAGCTCGCACTCAACCCAAAGAGCAAGGCAGTATATAACGGAAGAAAACGTGGAATTACTGGACCGTCCTCCATATAGTCTCGATCTAAGTTCTAACGATTTCTTTACTTTCCCGAAAATTAAAAACAAACTGCGTGGTCAAAGGTTCCAGTCACCAGAAGAAGCAGTTGATGCATTCTAAAATGCCGTTTTGGATCTGCTTCGAAATTTTTTCGAGCGCATGCAGATGTGTGTTAATCTTCGTGGAGAATACTTCAAAAACAATAAAGTCATTTTAAACTACCTACCGTGTTGTTTTATTTCCATATGCAAAACTTAAAAGAGATCCCTCGTATACTTAGGTGTCTACTTTTTTTTCACTCACCTTCAAAATGAGACTTTATATGGCCAATATTCCGTAGCTGGTAATTTGTTATTACAAAATCAAGGCCAGGAATCGTCGATTTCTACATTTATTCTTTACTGGAAAATGTATAATGCTAAATTTGAAATAATAGCCAGAAGCTAAAGCCTTTGTAGTGCTTAACATCTATAAACAAATATTGAAAAATGCTCAACAGTTTCTGCAATTTTCTAATTGTTACTAACTTTCTTCAGTTTTTTTTTGCGTTCTGCTTAGCCACTTTGGATTAATCAAGTGGCATCATTAATTTGCTGGACGCTTAGTTTGGTGTGGTATTGAAAAGCATCTGATACCAACCGTGTAAAAAGACGGCACATTCGTGTTTGCCTTTTAAGCATTGTTTTTTAACAGTTTTTAACAGGATGACCATCACTGAAAAGCTTGTGAAAAATACATACTAATAAACCTTTTTGGGCCCTTGGGAGCCGTAATACAATTTTTTTGTCAAAGAAGTTTACTGTTGACGCGTGAAGAAACGGACCAGTTAAAGTAATGTCTTGTAAAGTGTCTCTTTATAGAGAAAAATTGCACGAATTGTGTAAGGGCAGAAAAGGTGGTTACGAACGCATCCCGAAACCTCTGAAACCTTCCTATAAGGAAATATAGACCTCTATGTAACCAAAACTGAATCTCTAGCATTTCTTGTAACTGTGACCAACCGCTTACAACGTTGTTTCATGCTTTTCAGTAAACATCACTTCGGTCTAGGCCCCCTACAAGTAGTTCGCCAAGGCTTCGGTCCATACGTATCTGGCCTACACTGAGTGACAGTTACCGTCATGTTCTTTTTTTGGATGCTGTCTTACCACCAAGCATAAGTTATCGATTTAAGGTACATGTCTGTAGAAGGGCAGGAAAGAGAATAGAAGCGAAACTTTTGCGCAAGGCCTCTCTAGACATCATCAAATACGAACCCACTGCACTGAAGAGACGCGATGCAAAGCGAATCGACGAGTTATGTTTGACGTGTGCGATGACAAAGTATCGGGCCCATATACAGGGTGTCCTGAAAGTTGAGACTCTCCTCTTCTATCTTTATTTTAATAGCAAAGCTAATATATAGCGAAAGTAAATAAAAAATGAAAAGGTATGCACCGTTCATCTCGAGTACGGCTCTGTTACTTATAGGCACTGTTTGAAGTCATCGCTGTTGGTAAAATGTTTCGTAGAAAGTCTAGGTATTGTAAACCGTCTATCCGATTCGGGAAAATAGAAGGTGGAGTGACCATACCAAAATGGGGATTTTCCAGTAACCACACATGAGTGTTTCGGAATTTATTAAAGCTTACAAGCCCCTTCCCACTTCAGTTGGCCCAACTAACCCAAACACAAATAATAAAAATTTAGCAGCGTGTTATAGGTTTAAAATATCAACAATGAATATTTTGATAATATATAGTAGAAAACACCAACTTTATCACTCCCTAATCAAATTTGCAGCATAAAAATAACAGATGTTGCAATTACAGCATATCAACTTATTTTCATTTCAACGCTAAATAAGTCTATAACGTATAGGTGGCTGTGAAGAATAAAAGCCATGACAATTGTTTTTATTAATCACAGCTGCCAGAATACGTTTAAAATAGTTTTGGGTAGTTAAGGTTTTCAAAATGGGTAGATGAAAGGTTATTAGTGAGAAAATTCAGTTAGTGATAATTAATTTTTTTAATTCTGGGAAATCAAACTCAGAAATTGCAACTTTGTTAGACTTACCGCGGTACAGTGTGAGAAATATTGTTAGAAGATATAACGTAACTGGTTCAGTTAGTATTAAGCCACGATATGTGAAAAAAAGTAATACCACAAATGCCGACCGAAGAGCACTAAGAAGAATAATCGTGAAAAACAGGCGTGCCAATTATTTACAATCAAGTGCTCTGTGGTGTGACGCTGTTGGAAGGAGAATTTCGAGGTCCACAACTCATAGAGAGGCCCACAAACTGGGATTTAGCACTTGCAAGGTAAGTTTTCTTATAAAAAAAGTGAAGTAAAAACCCTAAAGTTGCACAACTTGTTTATAGGCCAAAGAAAAGTCACTATTAACTCCACTGCAAAAGAAATATCGGCTTAGATGGGCTAAAGAACATAGACAATGGACACCTCAACAATGGTGTGCAATACAATAGAGTGATGAGACCCGATTCGAAGTTTGTGTTGGTGACAGTCGTAGTAGTTATTCACAAAAAATAAAGCATTCCATGTTGACTGTCTGAAGAGGAAAGTGAAATTTCCAGCATCCATTATGGTCTGGGGCAGTATGTCATCCAAAAGGAGTAGGAAAACTTCATTTTATTGATGGAAATGTGGATAGAAACAAATATTTGGCAAGTTTAGAAGAATCGCTTTTACCAGTGATGGAAGAATGTTTGACATCCGGCCAAGATTTTGTGTTTCAGCGATATGGTGCAGCTTGCCATACCTCAAAAAGGCTATAAAATGAATGGAAGAAAATAATGTACCACTTTTGACTGTTTCTATCAGTCCAGATCTGTCACCTATTGAAACTTTGTGGCACGAGGTGAAAAAGGTTCTACGACAACATCCTGCTCGTACAATCACCGAACTGAGACAAAAGCTTCTAGAAATATGGGATTGTTTTACACCAAATTTTTGCCAAAACTTGGTTAACACTATGCCCCAAATAATTTCAGCCGTAATAAGAAATAAAGGTGATGTTACCCAATGGTAATCTTTCAATTTCTGCTTTGTTAACTTCGCGCATTTATTCGCACATTGTTTATTTGCTCAGATGTTCAATTAGTTATAGGTCTAAGTGATTTCAAATATGTATTTTTACGACTAGAGTGTATCTAAATTGTTTTTGAGAAAATAAATTGTTTTAGAAGTAAATAGTTTCGTCATGTTTAGTTTATAAAGGCTTACTTTGGTACAAATCTTGAAGTGGGCCAACTAAAGTGGGAAGGGGCTCGTATATGGAGTTCAACCTAAATTCCGGGTTATGTTCATGTTGGTGCAGTAATCACTCACAAAAACCCACTCTTTCAGGAAAATCTTCAGTTTGTACGAAACAGTACAACCCATAATCACGCAGCATTTGCGATACTTTAGTCTCGGAGACTTGCCCAGTGCCTTTGAATTATTTTCTGCTACAAGATTCAATACTACTTCTTCAGTTTGTGCTATTCGGGGTTGTCTAGATCACCTAGGTATTCCAGCTATCGACTTTTACCGCTACCACTTTGCACAACGTAAACAAATTTACGCGGCTCTGATTGTCACGAAAAGCGATCTGCGCGCACTCGCGAAGCCTCGGTCGCACTTTGAAGACTCACCATAAATTAAGATCATTTCGATAAGTTCGATTTTGCTCTACGTGCGATAACTCTGATGCAGCGCCTTTACACGGCAAATACTTGAAGCTTAAGCACATGAGAGCCTGGACTATATAGCTGCATCGTCGTTGTCCCCGGAAGAGACTGTATGCAAATATAGTCGGTAATCTGTGTGTATCTGCTCGTTCAATATACAGTGTCAGTTTGGGGATAGAAACTGTCCGGTGAGCTCACTTACTCGATTAAACCTGATCACATTGGCTATTATTATTCAGTATGGGATATGAGAAGCATCTGAATACACGACGGTCGATAATAAAAAATGAAAACAGAAATCGAAGATTTGTCATATAGCGAGAAAGTAATAAAATATCTTACCGTTGAGTGGAATTAGCTAATGAAATAATATCAAGGAAATCATTTCTTGGTCTGACTGTATCAGATAACCAAATAAGTTCGTGCGGTTGCTGTATACAGCACATTGCCATGGATGTTGTTGATCGATAGGATCTTCGACAGGTTGTGGACGCAAATTCCAGGATAACATGCCAAAAACTTGCAGAAATGTTCAGAGTGAGTCCTGAAGCTATTCGTTTGCATCTTCATCAGCTAGGAAAGACGTGGAAGTTAAGCAAATGAACTGACAAATGATAACAAATTAAGACGTCTTACCATTTGTTCAGCAAATATGTCACGCAACGCTAATGAAACATTTCTTAATCGGTTATTAACCTGCGACGAAAAATGGATCTTGTATTCGAATTCTAAGCGTTCGTACCATTGGTTGTCGCCTACTGATTTGGTACCACACACGCCCATAGCTTCCTTGCACCCAAACAAGGTCGTTGATCAATCGGAAGAAAGTTATATTCTTGCAGGATAACGCCAAGCCTCATACCGCAAAAGTGACCCGAAAAAAAATTTCTGAACTCGGCTGGGAAACGTTACCACACCCGCCATATTCTCCTAACATTTCGCCCAATGATTATCACCTTTTTTTGCCTCTTGACAACTGTATGAGGCACCGACAGTTCACAACTCGAGATGGTGTAATAAATGCAGTCCGTCAATTTTTTTACTCCGAATCCAGGGAGCCCTACAATACCGGCATACAAAAATTGCTTCCTCGTTGGCAAAAGGTCATTGAATGTGATGGTAATTACTTCGACGAATAAATAGTATCTTATTGTTTCTCAAAAAAAAATTATATTTTCATACTAAAAACCGCACGAATCTATTTGGTTACCTGAATGGAAGGCCATCTGTCTAACCTCTCAATCTGAGTGGATCATTTGGGAAGAGAAGGTACTGAGTTCTGAAATAACTAATTTCTTTATTCAAAGTTTGTATAGAAATCGTCAAGCGAGCAGTTATATACAGAGGCATGGCAAAATAATAAATAAAACAAGATAATAAACAACATTTACACACTGAAAAATATTATACAAACATTTATGTATTAAAAAAACCTTTCAAATAATACTTAAAGTGATTTTGGTTTGATTTTTCTTGTAAATCCTTTGGAAGGATGTTAAACATTTTAGGACCAAGTATACTAAGTGACATTTAAATCCGAACACCCAGTTTAAATGGTTTTATTTTAATAAAATTTTGTATAAGTACTTAATGAAGCATAATAAGTAAATGATAAAAATTTCAAAATGATTGCACTGCTTTAAAGCCCTTTGACCTTTAATAATGTGTGGATGCACCCTGATGCGCTACGCATTCTCCAACGCGCCTAGGCATGCTTCTGATCAGGTGGTCAATGTCCTCCTGTGGTATCTCATTCCAGGCAACCACCAACTCCTCTCGAAGTGCTTCTAGAGTCTGAGGAGGACGTTGCAAATTGAGCAATCTCCTACCCATCATATCCCACACGTGCTCAATTGGGGATAAGTCGGGAGATCTTGGTGGCCATGGTAACAATGTGACATCATTATGTTGAAAGAAGTCTATTGTGACTCTTGCAACATGTGGTCGGGCATTATGTTGTTGGAAAGTTGGATCTGAAAGGGTGTCAAGATAGGGTAAAAGATGGGGTTCTAGAACTTCGTGGATATAACGCTGCGCGTTCATGTTACCTCTGATGAAGATTAAAGGTGACCTGGAACCATAAGCTATAGCACCCCAAACCATAACTCCAACAGTGTGATGAACATGTCTTTCAACAAAAAACTGTGGATTCCTCCTTTCACCACGTCGCCTTCTAACCCAGGCACGACCATCGTGCATGCCTAAACAAAATCGAGACTCGTCACTAAAGACAATACTGTTCCATTCCTGATCTCAGAGTGACCGTTATCTGCACCACTCAAGGCGATTACGTCGGTGTTCTCGAGTTAAAGGGAGGACCCAGTGTGGCCGGTATTAAAACAAGCCAAAACTTCTCATGCGTCGGTAAACACTTCGCATGCCAATAGGTCTTCCGTGTTCTGCAAACCATTCATTTGCAATGGACCTAGTAGTGGAGAAACAGTCCCTTAAGGCCAATAATCTTAGGCGGCGATCTTCACGGTCTGTTGTTCTACGGCGGCGTCCAGTGCCCCTTAGTCTTTGCGTACGGCCTTCTCGAAGCCATGCCTGACAACACCTAACCACAGTGTCTACACTTCTTTGCACTCTAACTGCAATTGCCCGAAAAGAAAGTCCAGCTTCCCGAAGTACCACTATACGGCCCCTATCAAACTCACTAAGTTGACGAAATCGTACAGATCTCCGTACTCTAGGCATCGTAACCGATCGTAAAGGATGTCAAGAACCAAAATGATTCCTTACTGCGGCTGAAATATTCATTTTTAGAGCGTTAGTGAATTAAAAAAAAGCAGTACAAAAACCGGAATGTCCAACTGATAAGGCTGAAAATTTGTTCACTTGTTATTTACAGCAAGATAAATACATTCACCAACTTTTATTAAAATAAAACCATTTAAACTGGGTGTTCGGATTTATATGTCACTTAGTATAATTTTGATTTGACAATTTAGTATTTTAAATATCTTTATCAATAATTTTGATATTGAAACTATCTCAATCATCTCTTGATGCAATAAAACTTACCTGATTTATAATCTCTAGTTCTCTCTTCATCCTTCATAGTTACTCAGTTGGCTGAGTCTTTTCTTTTAAAAAGCTAATACATCGTATGATAGCAAATAGGTAACAGATACCTTATATCCTTTTCTGAAATCGTTACCATCGATAAATTAATATTTCGTCTTATCAACGGTTTTTGTTAGTCATCTCCAACCGCACTATATTCTCAAAAAGGTGAACTTTGTTATTATCGGAACGATCCGCCGTTTTTCAAAAAAATGTTATGAATCGGACGGACAGCAGGCATTTACGACAATCACAATTTACACCACTGGGCTCTGAAGAATCAATGATTCCTGTTTCTATACCAATTTGGAGTCAAGTCATCGGTTAGACTAGTGGATATTAAACTCATTGGCTCATTTGAATTCCGAGAATCACGATAACTCAAGAAACGTGCACAATCGTATAATGTATATGATTTTTTATGATTGGAAATGCTTCACCTATTATACCCGTTTGATCTGTGGCTTTTTAGACACCCTGTATCAGCAGCGCGATCGCGATGACATTTAAATTCACGCGTTGATTGTTTTTTGAAAAATGTTCAATTCCTTACCTTGCAAATCTCATCCGGGCAGATGTTACAATAATGGTGAATGCGCATACGGTTGACTACATATCGCATTTACCATTTATTAAAGTAACACCAATGTCCCATACATCATCAATACCTAAAAAGAATTGTGAAACATTTTTCATTGCGCATCTTTATCACGTAAAAAATTGCAGCTTAGTTGCGTAGCAACCGCTGATGTTAAACCCAAAACCTGTATTACGTCGCTTCAGTTGCAAATATACAGGGTGTCCCAATATTTCGTGGACAAAGAAGTATCACGTATTTTTAGACTCAAAATAAGTCGATTGGGCATGCTTAACCTGTCAAAGTGCTTCGTTTGTCCGCTAGAGGGCGTCAACATTTTCTTTTAAAAACAAACTTTTTTAGTTATTTTTGGAACCGATAGCCCGATTTGAATGAAATTTGAAACATCTACTTGCAAAAAAACGCGAGAGGATTCGAGAAGGCTGTAAACTACCCCCACTCCCACATGAGTTATAGCAGAACTTCTTCACAACTCTCCCAACGACCCTGAATTATTTTTTTAAAAGATCCTCTTATTTATTTAATGAAAGTAGATCATCTAAGATAGTTTTCGAGAGAAACTCTGGACCAATTAAAGGGCGAAATTCGCGTGGAAGTCGCCCAAGTTGAGAGAGCGATGTTGGAGAGAGTCTACGCGAACTTCCAAGAACGCCTCCAGCACTGCATCAACGATTTCGGCCACCACATGCCTGATGTGATTTTCCACACTTGACTGTCTCAAATGCTATTTCCTTGTGAACCTGATTCCATCAATAAATTTGTTTTCGAGTAAAAATTAACTATTTTATGATTTTTTTAAAACCGTCCATCCTCTCTGCCGCACCCTGTATAGGGAGTATTAAAAACAAAGGTGTACGGCCAATCAACTATATGACAGTATCCAAAATTCTGCTAATATATTAAATAATAATGACATCATAGAAAAAGTTGAGTATAATTTTTTGGTCCGTATTGTTATGTGCAAGAACTGAAATGGTGGTACTAAATGAAATTCTAATAAGTAATATCAGACACGGTTATTTTTGCACACTTAAACAATTAATAAGACGCTTGGGATCCTGTTGATGTAACTCATTTTTTTCTCGAAAACGAGATATTTTTCACCATTCTCAAACCCTTTGGAGTTTTTCATAAAAATCAAATATTAGAGCGTCTAGCAAAACATATACTAAGTGACATATAAATCGGAACACCCAGTTTAAATGGTTTTATTTTAATAAAAGTTGGTGAATGTATTTATCTTACTGTAAATAACACGTGAAAAAATTTTCAGCCTTATCAGTTGGACATTCCGGTTTTTATACTGCTTTTTTTTAATTCACTAACGCTCTAAAAATGAATATTTCAGCCGCAGTAAAGAACCAACGTTGGCGGATTTTGGTTCTTGACATCCTTTACGATCGGTTACAATGCCTAGAGTACGGAGACCTGAACGATTTCGTCAACTTAGTGAGCTTGATAGGGGCCGTATAGTGGGACTTCGGGAAGCTGGACCTCCTTTTCGGGCAATTGCAGTTAGAGTGCAAAGAAGTGTAGACACTGTGGTTAGGTGTTGACAGGCATGGCTTCGAGAAGGCCGTACGCAAAGAGCAAGGGGCACTGGACGCCGCCGTAGAACAACAGACCTAAGATTATTGGCATTGAGGGACCGTTTCTTCACTACCAGGTCCATTGCAAATGAATGGTTTGCAGAACACGGAAGAACTATTGGCATGCGAAGTGTTTACCGACGAATGAGAAGTTTTGGCTTGTTTTCATACCGGCCACACTGGGCCCTCCCTTCAACTCGAGAACACCGACGTAATCGCCTTGAGTGGTACAGACAACGGTCACTCTGGGATCAGGAATGGAACAGTATTGTCTTTAGTGACGAGTCTTGATTTTGTTTAGGCATGCACGATGGTCGTGCCAGGGTTAGAAGGCGACGTGGTGAAAGGAGGAATCCACAGTTTTTTGTTGAAAGACATGTTCATCACACTGTTGGAGTTATGGTTTGGGGTGCTATAGCTTATGGTTCCAGGTCACCTTTAATCTTCATCAGAGGTAACATGAACGCGCAGCGTTATATCCACGAAGTTCTAGAACCCCATCTTTTACCCTATCTTGACACCCTGGCAGATCCAACTTTCCAACAAGATAATGCCCGACCACATGTTGCAAGAGTCACAATAGACTTCTTTCAACATAATGATGTCACATTGTTACCATGGCCACCAAGATCTCCCGACTTATCCCCAATTGAGCACGTGTGGGATATGATGTGTAGGAGATTGCTCAATTTGCAACGTCCTCCTCAGACTCTAGAAGCACTTCGAGAGGAGTTGGTGGTTGCCTGGAATGAGATACCACAGGAGGACATTGACCACCTGATCAGAAGCATGCCTAGGCGCGTTGGAGAATGCGTAGCACATCAGGGTGCATCCACAGATTATTAAAGGTGAAAGGGCTTTAAAGCAGTGCAATCATTTTGAAATTTTTATCATTTACTTATTATGCTTCATTAAGTACTTATACAAAATTTTATTAAAATAAAACCATTTAAACTGGGTGTTCGGATTTATATGTCACTTAGTATATATGTTCCAAATTTGATTCACATCGGACTAACGGTTATAGATCTCAAAAAATGTGTTTTTAAGACAAAAATTCGACGCCCTTTAACGCACGAACGACGCACTTTTGCATGCTGTATGCTGTGTTCAACTATGGTAGTGACGCACCAGAAGGAATATTTTAATAACGCTGTTTGAGTAAATAGTAAACGATATTACATCTACTACTGAAGAACTGCACTCACCATTCTAGCATCAGTCATGTGTTCCGAGTACAAATCCTTGATGAGCATATCCAAAGTTCTTTGTCGTTTCCTAGCAAACGTTGGAGTTTCAAAAGCCGCCTTCTCTCCATTGATTAGCTGAAAGGCAATAAAAAACTAAGTAATCGAGGAAACCATATGCTTCATTACACAAATGCTACACAGTATTATTTTCAAGCCCCCTAAGGTTATTGAAGGGTCATTGCTTCTCATCCCCACAAGAGGAAAGCAGTTACCACCCTGATGTCATGTCTAATACGTGAACGCAATCTTAACTTCTCATCCTTTCTAGTTCATCTTAGAGGACTAGGTTGCAAGGTAGGACAGACTCGCAATCGACCTTAGATATAGAAAAAAGTAGCAATCAAATAAGTAGTCCCATAAAAAGAAAAAAATATGCAATTTCCCTTATGTTACCTGAGAAGAGTGAAATTAAACCTTGGAGATTTTCAGCATAATATATTAATGTAGTAACAATGTCATCCTCAGTATTGATTTACATACTATTATGAGAGGCAACATCTGCTGATGAAATAATTGAAGACAAACAGCCCCAATAAAATGTGTAAAGTCAATTTTCTACATACAATGATTTTGTTACACGACACCTTTATTCACTTGTATCTTCAATGATAAACCTTAACGCTAAACTTTATGACTTTTCAATTATCAGAGTGATATTAGCCATAGCCACAAATTTTAACAATCAATTAGAAAACGACTTCGGCAAACTAGAATATGTAATTAGTACAGTACTGCTAATATTAAGATAAGTAAATTTAGAAGATGCTCCTTAGTAAGATAAGACGCGAACTACCCTCAAGACATGACCACACTTGAAGCAGCTATGAAAATATAAAGAACTGGACTGTAAAGTTTATCTACTCGGCACCAATGTACTGGTAGGAATCAAATCTGATTCGCGAATCTTCAGGATCTCTATACTACGATTTTTCATATGAACGCATGCGCATCAGCGAGCATGTTTAGTAGACATTGAGAGACAAGAAAAATGAGCGCCAGTGGGGTTCGAACCCGCATCTTCTTCAGTCAGTGGAGACGATCTAACAAATTAGTTTACAGCACCAGCTTTCGGATAGACTGTTAGAGTCAAATTCAATACTAACGATGCAATTGCTCCTCTCCTCATGTCAAGCTGCCTTGGTGCCGCATAGGGCGGTATTCATAGTATCTCTTCCTAGTTGCATCACGCCGCCTCCTGGGTACGTACCACGGTACCACCGTGCAAGGACGGTAACCTGTATACGGTTTTTTGGATGAAGGCATCCGCAACAGCGAATAGCATCTCTCTAGTTGTTGTTGACTAAACATACTCGCAGTTGCGGATACTTAAGGGTAATAAGCTCTTTGAACTGTTGTTTACACTTTTCGCTCCGATTGCAAAATCGAGAGATCACACGACTTCGGTTCCAAGGCTAGCAATTAAAATAATTGTCACATAAGCACCTTTATGGTTTATAGGATTGCGTCTAATGTGGGCAGACTCAAATTTGATTTACACTATAGCTACAGTAATGAACAAAAGTATATAGACAAATTAATATTGTGCTGTATTTCTTTTTTAACTTGTTTTATTAATACACCAACCTGTATACATAATTCGTTCTAGCACATTACTCACTTATACATAAATAAATTCATTGGACTCCCTTCACCAAAAAATTAATTTAAAAAAACTGGAACTATGAAGGACAAAAATATATAGACAAAGCAAAACGATTATAGAAAAAAGAAGCAAAGTTCATTGAATTATAGAAAACCAACCCAGTTTGTGTTAATATTTTGTAGGATAACCATTATTATCAATCACCGCCTGGCATCGTCTCGGATAGATTGTAGAAGTTTCTTGATATAAGATTCATCAATCTGTCTCCACCTTTGCTCTAAAGCGGTAAAAAGTTCATCCTTGTTTGAATAATTTTTATCTCGTATTTGCTTATCTAAGTATTTCCATCCATTTTCAATGGGGTTTATATCGGGAGACTGTGAAGACCATTTGAGAACTGGTATTTTTTCATCCAGAAAGAATTTCTTTGCGAGATTTGCAAGTGTGCTTCGGGTCATTATCTTGCTGGAAGATTGAACTTAAGGCCATATTGTCTTCGATATAGGGTAACAAGACAAGCTTTAGTATGTATGTGCATACAAACTTATCTATTATGCCATCTATTCTATGTAAAAGTCCCATGCCAAACCCCGAAAAACACCCCCAAACCATAAGAGACCCGCCTCCATGTTTGACAGTGGGCAAAGTGTACTTGCGGTTCAATCTTTGTCCACTAGGACGTCTAACGTAATGAACACCATCTGATCCAAACATATTGAACTTGGATTCGTCACTAAAACATACACTCTTCCAGTCACAGATGCTCCAATCAAGATGCAACCGTTCAAATTGTAATCGGTCCTTACGGTTTTTCCTCGAGATTAGCGGCTTCTTACTCGGGCCACGTGCAAATAAATTCAAATCATTCAATCTTCTACTTATAGTTTTCGTAGAAACACTGACAATTCCTTTTGTCTCGATTTCGGCTTTTATTTGTCTTGGGGTTTTAAACGGATCTTTGGACGAAATTACTTTTATTAATCTAACTGAACTAGCATTTAGTTTTCTAGGCCGACCACTTGTCTTAGAGGCTTCCAAGATACCTTTTAGTTTATATTTGTTCAATATTGCCCAAACTGCTTTACGCTTCAGCTTCAAATTTTTTGCAATGTCGACTTGACGTTGACCACCTTTGTATAACTCAAGGATATTCGTCTTCATATCGAAATAAATTTCTGGACCACGCGGCATTGTCTTAAAATCACTTAACTTATTCCACAATACTTGATGAACACAATCGGCTTCTGACACGAAACTGTACTAAACTAACGTTGAAAAGAATTTGTCTACATATTTTTCTCCCTCATAAAAAAGTGCTTATTGCAGATAATGTGAAAACAAGGAATTTAGTTTTTCTACTAATAACGCATTTGTTTATGGAGCAATTAATTATTAATTCGTTTTCTAAAGGTATTTAGGTTAATATTCATATTTGTCTATACTGTCCATTACTGTATCTCTCGTGTGAGCATGGCTCATTCTGAAATGCGTACTTAGATCAGAGTCTTTGTCTTAAATTTGTACTGATTACAGAAAATACAGGTCTATAAGCTTTTACCTAGTATTAAATATGGTCAGAGTAGCAAAAGCTACGTAGACTATACTATAACTATCTAAAACTGTAATGACTCATCGATGTTCACGTGAACATCCCTTAACTACCAGTAGTCGGCTGTTCATAGGAGGGGTATGAATGTTTAACATGGGTGAACTAGATTTGTCACATGCTTAATAAAGAGTGGTTTGAAACATATTGTAAGTCAAAAATTTGGGAATTACCTTTATTCATCGTCGCTTCCACTTACATCTGACAGTAATAAACTGTCGCTATCGCTTTCCTCGTTGAAACTGACTATAACTGGCCCTATGATGGTGTCGATGTGGTGGTCAAGCTGCCACATTTTTGTTTCTTCCTTCACAACATGACGGATAGCATTCTGCCAAGCTTCGGGCGTTACTAGCTGTATGGAAGTCTCAAGTAAAACCTTAACGTCTGGTAATTTGAAGGTTGTGCTATGGCGCGCAATATAACCCTTCACTTGAGCCCAGATGAGCTCTATTGGGTTCAGTTCACAGTGGTAGGGCGATAACCGCAGCACAGTGACACCACATTGACGGGCCATCTCATCAGTCACGTAACTAATGTTCGCAGGTTTGTGCAGTTTAATTTTTTCATACAATTCCGATTTCACACATGAATCGTCAAACGGGATTCCTTTTTCGCGCAACCATTGCTGCATGTCACTTTTTCGAGATCCCATAGTCGGTACACGTTCGGCTCGACGACTATGGTAGGAAGCATTATCCATGACGATCACAGAGTTGGGCTCAACTCGCTGAAGCACCCCTTGAAACCAGCTCTCGAAGCAGCTGGCATTCATTTCGTCATGGTAATCACCTCCTTTCTTACAGATGAAAATCAAGTCACACTCTTCTAAAAAGCCACTATCGCTACCAATATGAGTTACGACCAATCTTTGACCTTGCCCTGACGGTAAACGAAGACCTGTTGCCAAACCTTCAATGCTTGCTTGTCGGTTACTCACTACGTTTTTGTCTATCCAGGTTTTTTTAACTGTGTGACCTGCATTTACCCATGTCTCGTCCAAATAATAGATTTTTCTGCTTTGTCGCCTATATTCAATCATTTCGCGTAGGTATTTTCGACGCCAGGCGACTATTTCAGGTCTCTCTATCAATACTGACTTCCGATTACGCGTTTCGTAACGAAAATTAATTTCGTACAGGGATTTCCTCATTACCTCGACGCTCATTTGGAGTATAATTTCATTTTCCTTGATCGCTGCATGTACAGCCTTGAGGGTTGGTATCTCATTCCTAAAGAAGAATGAATATACGGTTCGCCTTAACGCCATTTTGCTATCGTCATCCAATTTAACGGCCTTTCGTCCCTTCAAATTAAACTTTGGATCAGTAGTAGCTCCAGTTTTCTTCTTTTCATACACCACCCTGCGAATGGTCCACTCTGGAACGCCTGTCATACTTTCACAACGCGCGAGGGCATCTCCCTGCGACGTAGTTCTGTTCAGATAATTGAACACGTTGAGCACGATTTCTTTCGCGTCCCTCTTCAGTGCTTTACGAAGCCGTCTACTTGTTCCCTGGTTTTCAGTACTTCCACTCGTGCCATTTGTACTCTCCATGGTTAAGTATAACCAAAACAGTAACCACAGAAACCACAACAATAACAATCACACAACAATTCTTATAAAAACGCACAATATGCGATCGCTCAACGAAACACGTCCCAATGCGTTGCCGACGCCTATGAGTCTGCCGGTCGAGGCGCGTCTTTGATTTCATTGGTTCTACCGGCGGAGAACAATCAGCCATTATTTCCATCTCTGTCTGTGCTGTTGACCACCGCAAAGCCACAGAAACGACATATGTCGTACGCTATACGGCTGTACTGGAAGGAAGCCGGGATCGAGCTCTGATACGTGTTGATCACGCGTATGAGTCATTCCAGTTTTAAATGGTTGTAGTATAGTATGCATATACCTCGAGTGAAGCTCAATTACATGGTGTTTATGGCGGTAGATGGAGTGAAACTTGACATCTTTTAAACCTACAATAATAGCTGTACGTCTTACCTTGACAAGAAGGAACTCCCGGAACAGCCTAGCGTCATCAAAAACAGGAGGACAAGGTAACCCTGGTCCAAAAAGTGGTACAGCTTCATCAGAAAATACTGAAAGTCTATAGCTGCGATCTCCGTCATATGTGATCACAGCAAAAATATCTATTTGTGAGTATATTAAGGAAAAAATATGCATATTGTGATCTGAATATTATTAAAATGATTATATCGAGAGATGTAGCGGCAATACGAGTAATGTCTCTAGTTTTGAGACAGCTAAGGCTTAATAAAGCATCGGTATGTTATCGACGGATCTCCAGTATATTTACTGGAGGTCCGCCATTCGCAAAACTTAGGCACCCACGAAAAATTGAATAGGCTTATGAGACTTTTACTGGAATGCGTTTAAAAAATTGTAGATCTCAAGGTGTGGGATGTTGGATTTTTAATTGTTCTTATTAAATTTTATTTTATTCAGCTATACAGGGTGTCCCAGAAGTCGACGTCAAGCCGAAACCGGGTGATAGGCAAAGTCATACCAGCTATCAGAAAAATATTTAAAAAATTTTTATGTATGTGTTTTGAAAATTATAGGTCTTTGAAAAAAATATAGAAATTTCACACCCTACGGCAGTCTGTCAACTCCTGTTACTACAAATATCAACTTTTTTTGGATTTTATTTTTACAATGTAATGATGAATAATGCATCTTCAAACTGGTGTCTCAACCTTACTGCCAACTTTTCTCATTCAGGAAAAATTGCCACTTATTTCCCAACCAAGTATTCCAAAGTAAAACTTTGCTCAACTTTAACTGGCTGTACTGGAAAAAATGTACTACGAGAGTTTGGCAAGTAACCTTAAAAGTTGGCGCATTTAATAAGGATTCCAAAATGGTATAACACTTAGAAGATTACTCGTTAACTTATGCACAATTTTTATTTGAAGAAAAACTGATGAAAATTTTTCAAAATTTCCTAATTAAACAGCGATTATGAAAACGCACAAGGGCCCTTAAGGATAACTGTTTACACAACAGTGGGCGTCAATATGCTGCTGATGATGATTTGCCTTTACAGCTAATGCTCAAACTGTTTTCCTTCAGCCGCAATACACGCTCGACATCTTCTTAAAAAAGATCGGGTTATTAAACGAGCGAATCCACGGTTATTAACAAACTCAGCGGCTTCCAATAGTCTTTGCCGTAGCTCAGCTACATTTTGAATCGGCTTGAAATACACTTTTTCTTTTACAGTTCCCCAGTAAAAAAAATCTAACGGATTCAAATCAGGTGATCGGGCTGGCCACGGTATTGTACCAGACCGCCCTATCCATCTGCCTGGAAAGTTTTGATCTAGATACTCTCTCACTGAGAGTGCATAGTGCGCTGGGCAGCCATCATGCTGAAACCACATGTCCCTGTAAATACTCAGTGGCACGTCCTCTAATAAATTTTCTAAATGGTTTTGCAAAAAACCTAAATAAACCTCAGCAGTCAAAGTCTCTGGGAACTCAAACGGACCGATTATTTTACCATTTAAAATTCCTGTCCAATGGTTTATCTTGAAGCGATATTGAGATTTATCTTCTCTCATCAAATGTGGGTTTGCTACGTGCCACTCGTGTAAGTTATGCAGGTTCATGTACCCATCTTTCTTAAATGTGGTCTCATCTGACCATAAAATTTTTTCAAAGAACGGTGGATCTTCCCTGTGTCTTTCTAACATTGTGCGACAAAAAGCAACTCGGGGTTCATAATCCCGGGGCAGGAGAGCTTGAACACGCTGTACGTGGTATGGATGGAGCACGTTTTTTTGCAAGATTCTATGGGCTGTGGTTTTTAGTTCTATTGCTCGCACTGAAGTACTCGGGTCTTCTTCGACAGCTCCTAGCACCACGTCTTCGTAAGGAAGGAAAGATCTTCCCTCACCGTGTGATTGGTTTGGTAGTAGACCCTCTGAGAACAGTAAGCGGTGCACATTTGTGAACACTCGATGATCTGGATGACGAGCTGCATTCGGGTACCTCTCACAGTAAAGTCTCGCTGCGGCTAGCGTTGCATGTGCATTCCCCATAAATGAGGTGCATGTTAGCATATTCTTGTACGGTGTACACGGACATAGCGGCACTGCACAATCACACTATCAAAAATAGTATAAGGAAAGCAATTGTTGTTTTGAAGAGCAATTAAACAGTTCAAATCCAAATCACAAGCGATCAACAGTCCAGTTCACGAATCCAAAATTAGTAACAGAACAAAATCAACAAGCACGAACATGTAAAGATGCGCAGTAAACGAAGTAGTACTCATCGGTATCAAAGTGTGCAATAGCAAGTAAGTGATGTGCTTCATCCGTACCACATACAGCGTGTTCAACCTCTCCTGCCCCGGGATTATGAGCCCCGAGTTGCTTTTTGTCGCACAATGTTAGAAAGGTACAGGAAAGATCCACAGTTCTTTGAAAAAGTTTTATGGCCGGATGAGACCACATTTAAGAAAGATGGGTACCTACATGAACCTGCATAACCTACACGAGTGGCACGTAGCAAACCCACATTTGACGAGAGAAGATATATCTCAATATCGCTCCAAGATAAACCATTGGACAGGAATTTTAAATGGTAAAATAATCGGTCCGTTTGAGTTCCCAGAGACTTTGACTGCTGAAGTTTATTTGGATTTTTTGAAAAATCATGTACAAAATTTATTGGTGGACGTGCCACTGAGTATTTACAGGGACATGTGGTTTCAGCATGATTGCTGCCCAGCGCACTATGCACTCTCAGTGAGAGAGTATCTCGATCAAAACTTTCCAGGCAGATGGATAAGCCGGTCTGGTACAATACCGTGGCCAGCCCGATCACCTGATTTGAATCCTTTAGATTTTTTTACTGGGGAACTGTAAAAGAAAAAGTGTGTTTCAAGCCGATTCAAAATGTAGCTGAGCTACGGCAAAGACTATTGGAAGCAGCTGAGTTTGTTAATAACCGTGGATTCGCTCGTTTAATAACCCGATCTTTTTTAAGAAGATGTCGAGCGTGTCTTCCGGCTGAAGGAAAACAGTTTGAGCATTTGCTGTAAAGGTAAATCATCATCAGCAGCATTTTGACGCCCACTGTTGTGCAAACAGTTATCCTTAAGGGTCCTTGTGCGTTTTCATAATCGCTGTTTAATTAGGAAATTTTGAAAAATTTTCATCAGTTTTTTTTCAAATAAAAATTGTGCATAAGTTAACGAGTAATCTTCTAAGTGTTATACCATTTTGGAATCGTTATTAAATGCGCCAACTTTTAAGGTTACTTGCCAAACTCTCGTAGCACATTTTTTTCCAGTACAGCCAGTTAAAGTTGAGCAAAGTTTTACTTTGGAATACTTGGTTGGGAAATAAGTGGCAATTTTTCCTGAACGAGAAAAGTTGGCAGTAAGGTTGAGACACCAGTTTGAAGATGCATTATTCATCATTACATTGTGAAAATGAAATCCAAGAAAAGTTAATATTTGTAGTAACAGGAGTTGACAGACTGCCGTAGGGTGTGAAATTTCTATATCTTCTTTAAAGACCTATAATTTTCAAAACACATACATAAAATTTTTTTAAATATTTTTCTGATAGCTGTTATGACTTTGCCTATCACCCGGTTTCGGCTTGACGTCGACTTCTGGGACACCCTGTATAATATACCAGCTAGCAGACCTACTCCACATGAGTATAAAGTTTTATGTATTTTACATTTTCTGCTGAGATACAGTATGCTTAAGATCAAGAGTTTTAATTTTTACACGCCACTGGTTTCTTTGTTGGTGTGGTCAGGGACTTTCAGAGAAAAAATATATTCTCCTGCTTGTAGTATGCAGCTAGAAAATTTCACAAAATAATTGAACTCCTACTAAACAGAATTGTGGGAATATCCATGGAACGTTATAGATTTATTCATTGAGAAATGTACTGTACAAATACTAGGATGTTTTTGACTTAAAATATGTGAATTCCACACTTTCTTTATAAGTCTCAATAGATGATTCTTGAGCGAGCTAGGAATATTTTATACCTTCCAGTTTATTTGTGTGGGTTCTACAGGGTGGTCAATATGTAATTGACTAATTTAAATTGAGCGCCATTTTAATACATGCATTAAAGTAGTATGGAGCGCTACAAGATCCCACAACGCGTCCGTATTGTCGCGAATTTAATGACTTGCCAGGGTCGGGCCGTGTTCGAACTGTTCGTATTCCGAAAAGTATCGAGAGAGTTCGTGAAAGTGTAGTGGAGCGCCCTGAAACCTCTACCAGACATCGTTTCCAAATTCACTTAACCAAAGAACTACAGCCTAGTGACCATGTAAGGCGCCGACAATATAGTCATGCAATATTGCGGCTTAATATTCAAAATAGCGATTTTGTTATGGAGGTGTCATTGGACCTTAATTCTTTGAAGACGCCGCAAGTAATTCCGTTACCGTAATATGCTGCAAAAGTTTCTGGCTCCTCAAATCTAACAATTTAACCTGCAAAACATGTGGTTCCAGCAGGAAGAAGCAACTTGTCACACACCAAGGTCACCGGATTTAACGGCTCGTGACCTTTTTGTATGGGGATTTTTGAAAAATAGGGTTTATGTCAACAGACCAAATACTGTGCTTTTACGTAATTTATGACACAACATTTCCTCATGTACCTACCAAGTTAGACGGAAATCAATGGTAACACCCCACAACTTGACAGAAAAAGATGCTTCAGTTGATGAAACGTTATAAAAAATACTGAAATTCCGGTTATCAGTAGAAATTTCATCAATTGAGTCTTATATGTATTTAATACAAAGCCATTACTTACCGAACGTTTTGAGAGACTGTGCATACTTCTTCACTATTATCAGAAAGTTCAGTGTTACTACATAAAATGCTAGTATCATCCGCATATGATAAAATTTTACAATTTGAAATTGCAAAACTTTGTGGCCCCTCAAATCCAACAATTTAACCTGCAAAACATGTGGTTCCAGCAGGACTGAGCAACTTGTCACACAGCTAGGGAAGCAATGAACCTTTTGCGAAGTTTCAATGGAATATTGAGATGCAAAAAATTGACGTATAGTCAACGCCAAACAAAGTGGCGTGCACGTCATCACGAAAAAAATTCCCCGACCTAATGCCTAGGTTTCTATCACAAACAATTGCTCTATTGCAGTTTCATATTAATGTGATATATAAATTGTAAAATGGTCATTACTCTCTTATTATGGTTAATAGTCATATAAACATTGTTATTAAAATATCACATAAGTTGCTTTCTGATAAATTTAGACGCATTATGCGAAATAAAATGTTTTGCAAACGCTCCAATCACTTATCGACATGTAAACGCACTAAACCGATTTCGCAGCGTTGACACATTGTCACCTTGAAACTTATTTAAACTGGGAACTGACATTTGTATTAATTTTGACACTGAATCAATTTGTGGCATTTCAAATCTTTATAAATCCTTTGGCCCCGCATACTGTAAATCAACAACTGTTTGTTTCAAAACAAAATTATTCATTTTACGAGTAGATAAAGGCAATTTTGGTATATAAAGATGCCCAAACAGTTAAATAGTCGGTGTAAGGAACTCGTGGCCTCGTTAATGCACTACTTTGAGCAAGAAAGGGACAACAACGGGCCTTTGTTGCCTTTAAATGCTGTTCAAGAGGTAGGTTACTAATAATTATATGTAATGTATATTAATAATAGTGAAATTTTATTTCATTTTTTGTAGCGTGTTGCTGCTGCTTTAAAAATTAGTTTAAGGACAGTTAGTCGTATTTCCGAGGGTGTGAAAAGTGATGCAAATTTAGAATCGCCCAAGAAAAAGCGGAGTTATATTAAACGTGTAACCAACACAGCGACATTGGATACAAGTGCCATTCGAGAAGTGATCTATAATATGTATCACAAAAGTAAGATCTTATTATAATAACTTATCAGAAATTTGCATTAATTTGTTAACTAAATTATAATGTCATATTACACATGGTTTCAGAAGAACAAGTTACGATACAAACTTTATGGTCTCGATTACGAGATAGGGCATTATTTGATGGTAGTGCCACGTCTTTAAGGCGGTTGCTTAGAGATCTTGGATTTAAGTGGCTTAAGGACAATCCGCGACGAGGGCTCATGGAACTACCAAGTATAGCTTTGAAAAGGGTGGAATTTCTAAGGCAATACAATCAAGCCAAGGTTGAGGCCTTATACCAGTTTGTCTTCCTCGATGAAACTTGGATATTTCAAAATGGGACCATAGGTCGCTCTTGGCAAAATGGAAACCAAAAAAGCGTGAAAGCTATTAAAACAGATGGTAAAAGGTATGTACTTTTACACAATTTGCACTATAAAATTTAAAACTAATATATTTTAGATACATTATATTACATGCTGGAAATGAAAATGGGTTTATTGAGGGTAGTGAAGCGATATTTTCTTCGAAAACAAAATTGAGCGATTACCATGGAGAGATGAACCAGGACAATTTTTTGAAATGGTTTCAACATCAGTTATTAGAAAAATTGGAGAGTCCATCTATGATTATACTGGATAACGCCCCTTATCACAGCATGATATTGAACAAAGTGCCCAACAATGCATGGACAAAAAAAAATATCCAAGACTGGTTGACAAATCAAAACATACCATTTTTAAACACAATGTTTAAAACAGAGCTATTGAGTATTGTTGCTCGGTACATAATGCTTCTTAATTCTATATATTTTGGTCGACAGTTTATATTTCTTTTGTTTATTCCTATTCTTAAAATAACTGCTTTTTTAGAAACAAACCACCTAAAATATACGTGATTGATGAATTGGCGGAACAACATGGGCACAAAGTTCTTCGTCTGCCTCCTTACCATTGTATATTTAACCCTATTGAGTTAATTTGGGGCATAGCAAAAGGTTACTATAACAGACATATTGGTAGAGATGGTAACAGTGAAAAAGACTGTTTGGATATGTGGAACGAGGCTCTACAAACGGTTACCCCAGACATGTGGAAAAATAGTGTTCGACAGACTGAGCAAGAAATTTTTAAATGGTATGAAAGAGAACGAATTTTTGATCGACCAGACATCGAACCTTTAATAATCAACTTTGAGAGTGATGAAGATTCAGATTCAGACAGCGCTGAAGAAAGAAACTCCGACTAACTTTATTGTACAGAAAAAGCTTACACCAGTAGCTTACCTAATTTTAGAATGCATTTTTCTGTATGAATTCTGTAAAATAAATACCATGCATAAAATTTGGAGGACCCCATTTGGATTTTTATTCAGTACCTTTAAGCTATCAATTAAATATGGTAGTTTCATAGTGTTATCTGATCAATAATTGTCATACTTAATGATTATGCAAGTACAGATCTATAATTTTATTATACTATTATTTTTGTTCTCATTTGAGGTTAATATTGCTTATAAACCTAGATATGTAAATAATAAATTTTATTATTTTACAAAAAGTTTGGCAACAATGTAAATTTTTCAACACACCCACCTTGATGACGTGCACGCCACTTTGTTTGGCGTTGACTATATTTTATTTCATTTCACATGTATTCAAGATACTTATCGGCCACCCTGTACATACGGTTGACTCTTACAGCTACATTCTCTAAAATTGTTTGTCAACAGATTAGTAGAAACTTTTCTCGGTTTTGAAGTTTTTTGATCATACCCAATTTTTAATGCAGAAGCATTTTATAAATACGAATGACCCTGAATACGAGCCCCTTCCCACTTCAGTTGGCCCACTTCAAGATTTGTACCAAAATATGCCTTTATAAACTAAACATGACGAAACTATTTACTTATAAAACAATTTATTTTCTCAAAAACATTTTAGATACACTCTAGTCGTAAAAAATACATATTTGAAATCATTTAGACCTATAACTAATAGAACATCTGAACAAATAAACAATGTGCGAATAAATGCGCGAAGTTAGCAAAGCAACAATTGAAAGATTACCATTGGGTAACAACACCTTTATTTTTTAGTATGGCTGAAATTCTTTGGGGTATAGTGTTAACCAAGTTTTGGCAAAAATTTGGTGTAAAATAATCCCATATTTCTTGAAGGTTTTGTCTCAGTTCGGTGATTGTACGAGCAGGATGTTGTAGAACCTTTTTCATGTCGTGCCACAAACTTTCAATAGGTAACAGATCTGTACTGCTAGAAACCCATTTCAAAAGTGGTATATTATTCTCTTCCATTCATTTTATAGCCTTTTTTGAGGTATGGCACGCTGCACCATCTTGCTGAAACACAAAATCTTGGCCGGATGTCAAACATTCTTCCATCACTGGCAAAAGCGATTTTTCTAAAATTGCCAAATATTTGTTTGTATCCACATTTCCATCAATATAATGAAGTTTTCCTACTCCTTTTGATGACATACTGCCCCAGACCATAATGGATGCTGGAAATTTCACTTTTCTCTTCAGACAGTCAACATGGAAAGCTTCATTTTTTTTGCGGATAACTCTACTGCGACTGTCACCAACACAAACTTTGAATCGAGCCTCATCACTCCATTGTATTGCACACCATTGTTGAGGTGTCCATTGTCTATGTTCTTTAGCCCATCTAAGCCGATTTTTCTTTTGCTGTGGAGTTAATAGTGGCTTTTCTTTGGCCTATAAACAAGTTGTGCAACTTTAGGTTTTTACTTCACTTTTTTTTATAAGGAAACTTACCTTGCAAGTGCTAAATCCCAGTTTGTGGGCCTCTCTATGAGTTGTGGACCTCGAAATCTCCTTCCAACAGCGTTACTCTACAGAGCACTTAATTGTAAATAATTGGCAACCCTGTTTTTAATATTAACTGAACCAGTTACGTTATATCTTCTCACAATATTTCTCACACTGTACCGCGATAAGTCTGACAAAGTTGCAATTTCTGTGTTTGATTTCCCAGAATTAAAAAATGTAATTATCACTAACCGAATTTTCTCACTAATAAGTTTTTCTCTACCCATTTTGAAAACCTTAACCTCCCAAAACTATTTTAAACGTATTCTGACAGCTGTGATTAATAAAAACAATTGTTATGGCTTTTATTTTTCACAGCCACCTATGCGTTATAGACTTATTTTGCATTAAAATGAAAATAGGTTGATATGCTGTAATTGCAACAGGTGTTATTTTTATGCTGCAATTTGATTAGGGAGTGTTAAAGTTGGTGTTTTCTACTATATATTATCAGAATATTCATTGTTAATATTTTAAACCTATAACACCCTGATACATTTTTATTATTTGTGTTTGATAAGAAAAAAAGTGGGAAGGGGCTCGTAGAACTTATTTGGGCGACATAAGCTCGTTCTGCGTTACAATTTGTTACGATTTGGTTTAGGAAAGCTTGGACATATTAACTTTTGACAATACTTGAAATAGGTCATAGGCTAGTTGGGTGTTACAAATTTTGGACCTAGTTCTAGGAGTTTGCATTTTAGGAGTAAATCTACTTCTGTATTAATGCATTTAAAAATCTACATAAAACAAGTAATCATAAGTTTATGAAAGTACTTTTGAGAATGAAAAGATATCAAAAATCTTCCTGCAAAGCGTACAGGCTATCAGTCACAGACAAAATGATGCTGTAATATTCCGTGAATATCTTCAAAATGTCTGCGTTCTTGCCAGACTCCACAGCAAATATCCAGTCAATTAACAGACCAGCTTAATTAACAAATACCGAGCTGTAAATCACTTCGTCAGATAAATTATCGCTTAAATTTCGTCCCTCCGTTCTGATTCTCGTTCATTAGTGAGCGCGTTTTTTAAGCGGCGTACACGGGTGTAGGAGATGAAAAAATATACAGGGTGATGCTAATTCAAGTCTCTCTATGAAGATTTTCAAACACAAAGTAGTTGATTGGAGTTTTCTGGACAATGTTGACGTTGTGATTGGTAATTAATGCGTGTAAATAAACGTTTTTATTTATCTACAATTTAATTGTAGTATAGCCAAATGTTAGGCTTATATAGCGAAGTTTAGCATGCTGCTGTTCTTATAGTTAACCGTATATTTATTTGGTAGCAGATGTTGACAACAATAAAATATTCACAAATAGATTTAGTTAGTTACATCAAAAGTAAAAAGTAAGAAGAGAAAGGCATACTTTCCAAACCTGAGTACACCGAAAATTATGAACCTGAACAAATCAAGGGATGAAAACAGAAATGGATCATTATGTAAATTATATGTTTGGGGGGTCATTAAATTTGGCAAATTATTTAGAACTATTGAGAGACACATTGCCGAGACTTTTAGCAGAAGAACCAGAGGATTCAATACAAACAATGTGACTACAGAATGACGGATGTCCAGCCCATTTTGCACGTGAAGTGAGGGCCTACCTTGATGAGGCTTTTCCTAGGCGGTGGATTGGCCGTCTGGGGCCAATTCTATGGCCACCAAGGTCGCCAGACTTAAACCCTTTAGATTTCTTTTATTGGGGTTGCCTCAAAGATAAAATTTATTCGCGACCGAACACACCGATTGGATCCCTGGAAGAATTAAGAGAACGTATTAACCAGGCTGCACAACAAATTCCTGTTATGAGCTTGCGGCGCCTAAAACAACATTTTTTGAGAAGATGTGCATTGTGCATTCGTACTGGTGGTAGACACTTTGAACATCTTTTATGAGAATCGTAATTGGTTACTTCTTTACTGATGTTTTTGGTTGATTAAAGTGGAAAATTGAAGGTACTTTTCTGTGTTTTCTTAAGTTTACCTTACATTGAAAACATTGATTGATACTTTTTTAAACAAGTATTGAGCTGTGTAACAATAGTTTGAACATTCGATCAACGTGAAAAGCAATTATGATTTAAAAATTATAATTTTGAAATTTGACCAATTTCGCCCTTGCACTCTAGGAATTTTTATTCTCCTACTCTGTTGAGGTAAATTACCTGATTTGTACCATTTTCGAATCTTCATTAACTGGGCTATTTTTCTGAGAGGTTTGCCAAGCAAGTCCCATACATTTCTCTTATGCCACTGTTAGTCGAACTTACAAGAAACTTTTTGGTGCAGAAAAAAATTCCAAAATAGCGCTGCGATTTCAAAATTACGTGACTTTTAGAATAAAACTGTTTGTAGTTTCATGCTTCAATCATTCGCTAATAATAATAGTGAAACAAAATGAAAATAAACCCTAAACGCGGCACCTGTCGTCGAAAGTTTGACGAAAGTCATACTTTTCAAAAAAACTGATTTTTTGTTTTAACGCAAAGGTTACACGTTTTTTTTGTCAGGTCTGTACCGCAATTGAGAGGTCATTATCTAGGGTATCTCCCATTGCAATTTGATTCACATATTCTGGGACACCCTGTATGTGTCCGGCGTCTTTGCTTTGAGCAAGATCGGGAAGAGCATGCTCTAAGTAACCATGCTAAACACAAGCAAATGTATCAGCTTGAAGCGCATGCCATTTTCTAGCATGCTCATGAGCATGATATTTTATGAGCATGTGTATCTGTACCGTTAAGGGGTAAATTGTCAAGTCCTATGTAATTTGATTTAGCAAGTAACAATTTATAATTAGTGCTGCAAATTTTTTTCGAATAGTCTATGGATATTAACGCTGGTGCCATTTCCGTATCTAAGGCATTTAAAATACTTCCTTACATATTGAGTAGGGCAGACGTTGTACCTTATTTTTTTCTAGAACCGGATTCAGTATCGGGAAGCATAAAATACTTTGCTTGATAAACCGCCAATTGGAATTTCACTGTTTTTTGTAAAATTTTGGTTATACTCAGCGTGTATCATTATTTTAGGATCTGGAACATGTATTAGTTTTTTGCCGCGGGTCAGTAAAATACAAGGTGTTAAAGTTTATTTTTTAAAGTGGTTTTCCTTCTATAGCTTGTTGTTTTTGTGATGTTAACGAGAAAATTGAAGGTCGGGGATTTCTGAGAGTAAATTGACCTTTCCAAGTCACTTGGTTCCATCGCCTTTGCATTCAAATTCAAATTGAGAGTCACGAATGGTAGATATTCAGCTCAGAAGCTGAAATATGTCAGAAAGGTCCATACGCCTGTGACTTATACTGAAACACAGCTGTTTTTGAACCGTACTAATGATTGCTAGTATGCATAAAGCAGCGTTGTATGCAGTTGGTCCTGGTTAGTGGTATGGAGAGCAACTCATTCAATTCAGTCGAAAGGTTGTTATTTTAAATATAATTTTTTCAACTAAAAATAGTGCAGTGTTGAAGATAAAATAAATATTCATATTTGCACTAAATAAGCATACTGAAATGAAAAAATTATGGAGAATTACTTGATGAAGGCTTGTGTTTTAATATTCATCTATAGCTACAGAGGTATGTTGACTATCAATACCAAATATTGACAGATGTCTTGTACTATCACATTTTAATTTCCGTGATGTTCTTCATAAGACTTGTATAGATAACAATGGTTTAAAAAGAATACAAAAGGCTCAAAACTCGTGCTCACAACTCATTCATGGGATTCGATGCTGAAACAAACCGGTTAAATATCACAGATGGACAAGAACTGCACAGCGCATAAGGTTGTGACCATGAAGGTGCCTTCAAATTTATATAATAAGATTATCTTTCGGCAAGAAGTACGGTAACTAAACATAAGGTCTAAAACTACAGTCACATCACCAGCTTATCGTATGGCTCTGTTTGGGAGATCGTTTTCTTCTTCTCAATACTTAGAATACAAATCGCTAGATTTTTTTTACAAAATACTGCTCCAGGTTTCATGTTAAATATCTAATTGGCTTTTATCACGCTTTGTATAACCTCAATATGTACCTATACGTATTTGATTACACCTATCTCTCATTGTATTTTTCACCTTTTCCTTTCAGTCTCTGTTTGTATTCTGTCAGTCTTTCATTTCTTCTACAGGATGTTTCAGTTTGTTGTTGCATAACTTTAAGATTCGATAGAACTTTTAAAATTAATGCATAAAGTCTATATAAACATGGGTCGAAAAATGCGTGGCTTCCGAAATTCAGGGTGTTTAAATTTACTTTCTAAAATAGTTTTTTTTTTTAAATATTTTGAACAATATTTGATGCATAACAGTGAAAATTGGTATACAAGGGTTTTTTGGTACGACAAAACGAACCATGTGCATAGTTTTACTGTAGCCGCTAGAGGGCGCTCTCTACTGTACCTGTAGTGTATTAAAATGACGAAAAATCTTTCTTAGTGCAATTTTTTGGCTTTTTGAATAAAAATACAGATTCTTCGCACTTTTCAACATAAAAAAGCTCTGAATTTTCGTTATAGTTAGCCGTTTTTGAGATATTTCGATTTTTAAGGTTCGATGCATTTTTAATTATCTATGACAAAATAACGTTAAAAAGTCAGTATCTCTATAATTTTTAGAAGTAGGCTGTGCCTGCAAGTATTTTTGGAATTGAAAGCAGAATAAGGTTAAACGTCAATTAGTTGACAGTTAGTTCTGTTGTCTGTTGAAACCTGAAACGTTTTTTTTGCAATTGTGAATGCACGAAATTTAGTTTCTTTTACCTGTTTTTTTGTAAGTTTTATAAAAATGCCATATTTATTCTCCAATCAAGAGTTAGCGGATATTCATTTTGTGTATGGCTTTGTAAATGGAAACGCAGCAGAAGCAGCCAGAGAATGCGCACGAAGATTTCCAAACAGACGACATCCAACTCCCTCAGCATTTGTAAGAGTGCATCGCCAAATAATTGAAAATGGTTTTGGAAATCTCCAAATGGATCAAAATATAAATATTTGTCAGCGCAGATTTATCCGTATGATTCTGCGTGAGTTTGATAGAGATCCGACCACAAGTGTTAAGAGAGTTTCTGTTGCCTTGGGAATTTCAGCAAGCCATGTTCACCGTGTTCTTAGAAATGACCATAGACGTCCTTAACATTTGCAACCTGTGCAAGGACTACAGCCAGGGGACGGAGAACGAAGAATCACATTTTGTCAGTGGATTCTTGATAGAACTGATAATAATAGGGAGTTTTTAAGTAACGTTTTATGGACCGATGAGTCATGCTTCACTAGACGTGGAGTGGTAAATTTTCATAATCAACATATTTGGTCGCATGAAAATCCGCATGCAGTTCGGGAAAGAAATTTTCAGCATGAATTTAGTGTGAACGTGTGGATTGGTATCTACCGTAATCGACTATTTGGACCCTACCTTTTGCCTGCAAGGTTAAATGCTGCGACATTATTGGAATTTTTAAAAGCTGAACATGCAAATATGTGGGATGATGTTATGTTAGATTTAAGAAGATTGGCCTGGTTCCAGATTAATGGTTGTCCAGGTCATTATTCGAGAATAGTTAGAAACTGGCTGGATGAAAATTATCCAGAAAGATGGATCGGCCGTGGAGGAGCAGTCGCCTGGACTCCACGATCCCCTGACCTAAATCCATTAGATTTCTTTGTGTGGGGATTTCTAAAAGAAAAAGTGTACCAGACTTCCGTAACCACAAGAGATATGCTAATAGACAGAATTAGGAATGCATGTGATGAAATGAGGCCTTATTTGAATAATGCTATACCACGTTCGATCATTCGTAGATGTGAATTGTGTATTGAACAATTGGGTTTACATTTCGAGCAACTAGTTTAGATTTTGTATGTTTGTCCTAACTATCCAATAGCATTTTAGTTGTAAATAATTAATTTAAGTTTTTAAAAATAATATTGGAAAATTAAACAAATTAATATTCTGTTTTTTTGTGTTTATTTGGAGTTAGGAATCATAGCTGTGTTTAAAAACACAATCTAAACGATCATCTTAATTACTTGTAATGCCCACATCGAAAATGTAAAAAAAATATTATTTTCCCATAAATAATTAAAAATGCATCGAACCTTAAAAATCGAAATATCTCAAAAACGGCTAACTATAACGAAAACTCACAGGAGAGCTTTTTTATGTTGAAAAGTGCGAAGAATCAGTATTTTTATTAAAAAGCAAAAAATTGCACTAAGAAAAATTTTCGGTCATTTTAATACACTACAGGTATAGTAGAGATCGCCCTCTAGCGGCTACAGTAAAATTATGCCCATGGTTCGTTTTGTCGTACCAAAAAACCCTTGTATACCAGTTTTCACTGTTATACATCAAATATTGTTCAAAATATTTAAAAAAAACTATTTTAGAAAGTAAATTTAAACACCCTGTATTTCGGAAGCCACGCATTTTTCGACTCATGTTTATATAGTCTTCATGCATTAATTTTAAAAGTTCTATCGAATGTTAAAGTTATGCAACAATAAACTGAAACACCCTGTATATGTATTAGATACGTAAATTGTTTTGAAACCGCTGCTTTAATTGAATATAATTCTGATAACTCATTTTTTTCTTATATCTTTACCTTTTGAAATTGAATTTAGATAAGTTAACCAAATGTGTTTCTTAGGCTTTAGTAGAAGACCATCTATTCCTCAAGAAATAAAAGCTGAACCTTGCCTTTTCTGGGTTATCTTGCCTTCAATGAATAAAGATTATTATTATTATCATTATTAAGATTATTATTAATTGCGAAACCTTTTGTATCATACTCTTTAGTAAGTAGCCTGAGCTATGAGGAAACGTATACTGAATAGATGCTCATGTTGTCAAAGTGTGAATAGTGGATACTCGTGCACATCTTTCATGCATAAATATGCTCGTACAGGCGCCTGGGGCGTGTTTGTCGGCTCAGGCTATTTAATAGAAACACCTGGCTGAAAAGCAATTCATTATACGTGTTTACCCACAAATGCCTGCAGCGGAATAACCGACATTAATACGAAAACCAATATTTACGTGGGATAGCTTTTTCAAAGGTTGCGCTCTGTTTGGCCTCTTTTAATACTGCGGGTCATTAAATATGACCAGAGGTGGATTTGGTTTATCCGTCAGTTTAAACCTACACGAAAGGCACATTGACTTTTCTGGATTCGGGTATTGCGACGTGGATTTGGTTTATCCGCCACTTAAAAGCTACCCTTTCGAGTCCGATACCAGAGCTGTGGTTCACGATTCCCTTTAATTTCGTGTTTGAAAGGCACTCTTCTGGATTGGGATATTTACAATCTATTTGTAAAGCCTGGGGGCATATTGCCGTTTTAAAGTCATGAGGATTGTATCGTGAAACAGGATGGAGGGGGTAAAGAAATAGAAAGAAATAAATAATCGGCAAGTCCGCAAAAAGAAGGAAAGTGGACTCGACCAGAAAAGAATAGGTAACCCGAGCAATACGTACTTCTGCTTGGTGGCCTCATCGGGCAGATATGTAACTACACATGCCTATACAGGGTGATTCTGTTTATTGTTGCATAACTTCAAGATTCGATAGAACTTTTAAAATTGATGCATAAAGTCTATATAACCATGGGTCGAAAAATGCGTGGCTTCCGAAATACAGGGTGTTTAAATTTACTTTCTAAAATAGTTATTTTTATCTATTTCGAACAATATTTGACATATAACAGTGAAAATTGGTATACGAGGGTTTTTTGGTACGACAAAACGAACCATGGGCATAGTTTTACTGTAGCCGCTAGAGGGCGCTCTCTACCGTACCTGTAGTGTATTAAAATGACCGAAAAATTTTTCTTAGTGCAATTTTTTGCTTTTTGAATAAAAAAACTCATTCTTTGCACTGTTCAACATAAAAAACTTTGCTGTGAGTTTTCGTTATAGTTAGCCGTTTTTGAGATATTTCGATTTTTAAGGTTCGATACATTTTTAATTATTTATGGAAAAATAATATTTTTTTTACATTTTCGATTTGGGCATTACCAGTAATTAAGATGATCGTTTAGATTGTGTTTTTAAACACAGCAATAATTCCTAACTCCAAATAAACACAAAAAACAGAATATTAATTTGTTTAATCTTGCAATATTATTTTTAACAAATTCAATTAATTATTTACAACTAAAATGCTATTGGATAGTTATGACAAACGTACAAAATCTAAAGTAGTTGCTCGAAATGTAAACCCAATTGTTCAATGCACAATTCACATCTACGAATGGTCGAACGTGGTATAGCATTATTCAAATAAGGCCTTATTTCATCACATGCATTCCTGATTCTGTCTATTAGCATATCTCTTGTGGTTACGGGAGTCTGGTACACTGTTTCTGTTAGAAATCCCCGCACAAAGAAATCGAATGGATTTAGGTCAGGGGATCGTGGAGTCCAGGCGACTGGTCCTCCACGGCCGATCCATCTTTCTGGATAATTTTCGTCCAGCCAGTTTCTAATTATTCTCAAATAATGAGCTGGACAACCATCAAGCTGGAACCAGGCCAATCTTCTTAAATCTAACATAACATCATCCCACATATTTGCATGTTCAGCCTTTAAAAATTCCAAGAAGTTCGCAGCATTTAACCTTGCAGGCAAAAGGTAGGGTCCAAATAGTCGATTACGGTAGATACCAATCCACACGTTCACACTAAATTCATGCTGAAAATTTCTTTCCCGAACTGCATGCGGATTTTCATGCGACCAAATATGTTGATCATTAAAAATTTACCACTCCACGTCTAGTGAAGCATGACTCATCGGTCCATAAAACGTTACTTAAAAACTCCCTATTATTATCAGTTCTATCAAGAATCCACTGACAAAATGTGATTCTTCGTTCTCCGTCCCCTGGCTGTAGTCTTTGCACAGGTTGCAAATGGTAAGGACGTCTATGTTCATTTTTAAGAACACGGTGAACATGGCTTACTGAAATTCCCAAGGCACCAGAAACTCTCCTAACACTTGTGGTCGGATCTCTATCAAACTCACGCAGAATCATACGGGTAAATCTGCGCTGACGAACATTTATGTTTTGATCCATTTGGAGATTTCCAAAACCATTTTCAATTATTTGGCGATGCACTCTTACAAATACTGAGCGAGTTGGATGTCGTCTGTTTGGAAATCTCCGTGCATATTCTCTGGCTGCTTCTGCTGCGTTTCCATTTACAAAGCCATACACAAAATGAATATCCGCTAACTCTTGATTGGAGAATAAAAATGGCATTTTTATAAAACTTACAAAAAAAACAGGTAAAAGAAACTAAATTTCGTGCATTCACAATTGCAAAAAACGTTTCAGGTTTCAACAGACAACAAAACTAACTGTCAACTAATTGATGTTTAACCTTATTCTGCTTTCAATTTCAAAAATATTTGCAGGCACAGCCTAGTTCTAAAAATTATAGAGATACTGACTTTTTAACGTTATTTTGTCATAGATAATTAAAAATGCATCGAACCTTAAAAATCGAAACATCTCAAAAACGGCTAACTATAACGAAAATTCACAAGAGAGCTTTTTTATGTTGAAAAGTGTGAAGAATCAGTTTTTTTATTCAAAAAGCAAAAACTTGCACTAAGGTTTTTCGGTCATTTTAATGCACTATAGGTACAGTAGAGAGCGCCATCTAGCGGCTATAGTAAAACTATGCCCATGCTTCGTTTTGTCGTACCAAAGAACCCTTGTGTACCAGTTTTCACTGTTATACATCAAATATTGTTGGAAATATTTAAAAAAACTATTTTAGAAAGTAAATTTAAACACCCTGCATTTCGGAAGCCACGCATTTTTCGACCCATGTTTATATAGACTTTATGCATTAATTTTAAAAGTTCTATCGAATCTTAAAGTTATGCAACAATAAACTGAAACACCCTGTATATCCGGATACGGATGTAACCCGAGGAAGCAGAGATGGAGAAGGAACAAAACGCCGTCACCAACAAGAAGCAACCTACAAATTGTTGTATAATGGTCAGAAGACCTCCAGTATATAAGGCGCATCTAACCTCGCGTTATTTCTGTTCATCTGAACTGAAGAACACGAAGACTTCTATGTAAGTACAGTTCAACTGATATAATGATAGGCGTAAAAATAAAGAATAAGCAATTTCCACAGATCCTATTAAATTCTGGACATTCGTTCATATTAAAAAACAGCAATCTCGAATTCCATCTAGAATAACCCTTAACGGCAATGTCTCCGATACTCCTCAGGATATCGTAGACAGTTTTGCTGTTTTCTTTTCATCCGTTTTTATACACTCTAATCCACAAAGGAACTTATCTTCAACAACTAAATCCAATAGTACAATTTATCTCAATTATATAAGTGAAGATGATGTTATCATATCTTCGAAAAGATTAAAGAACAAAATGACATCTGCATGTGATGGTATCCCAAGTTTGACCATATTAAGGTTTCGCACAACTTGAGACCAGTATTCATACTTTTCCTATGAGGAAATAATTGCTTCAAGACACCGAATGCACAGTTGACTAACGTGTTTTTCAAACCTCAAATCAGAATCAATCCTAAATTCTTGCACTCATTTTTTATAGGGATCGGTTGATCTAAAATGCGCAATGATAGTAATGGTTTTGCCTGACTTTTTTTGATTTTTGGTCCAAATATAACTGCGGATGATTTTAACGGGTTAATTTTATCAGGCCACATCTGGGGTGCCTCAGGGATTACATCTAGGCCCATTATTGTTCCTGATCTTTATTAACGACTTGTCTCTTGAGCTTGCATCTGTTTTTTGCTGACGACGTTAAAACTTACACATCGGTCGAGGCAATTGATGATTGTCTCATGCTGCCGGATAATTTAGACTTAATTTCTTCATGGTGCTCGCGAAACTATCTCAGTTTAAATGTTTCTAAATGTAAAGTTGTGTGTTATACAAGAAAGACTAATTACACTAATCAACAGCCAAAAAATATCCTAAATAAAATCAACAAAATATTACTATTTTTAATGTGCTAAAACCGGAATGAAACTTATTTTTTCAATACTAGTTCAAGTTTTAGAAATACGGTAATTATGTATATGTGTTCCTGCTGTGACAGTGTCAATATACTGTAATTCACCAGAATGCACGTGCTACATTTTTATATTCGGCAAGGAAAGATGATGTAATCGGCATGATTGTGTTACGTTATACATACGTGTACATTATATTGTTTTATATTAGCCATTTTTTCCTCAGTTGGCTGACAGCGTTCATGCAAGATGTCTCGAAAGGGTGTAAACAATCCAGATCAGTTTTGTTACGTGTGTGGTGATGTGACTTTTGCGTCTCAGAGACGGTCTATTACTTCACTAATAACAAAGGCATATCAGCTTTATTTCGGTTGTAAACTAGGTGATCAAGACAAACAGTGGGCACCCCACATCTGCTGTAATACATGTGCTTCAAGTCTGAGGAGCTGGTTAAATGGCAAAAAACGGTCTATGCGCTTTGCTGTCCCAATGGTTTGGAGAGAGCCTACAAATCATATTAATGATTGTTACTTTTGCATGGTACCTTGTGTTGGACAAGCCACAGGTATGTCCAAGAAAAAAAAATCGGTTATTAACTACCCAAACATACCATCTGCGATGAGACCTGTGCCTCACAGTGACGAAAATCCTATTCCAAAACCCCCAGAATCCTACACTTGCGAATCAGAAAACGAATCAGATCATGGCGATCGAGTGATTCGTCAGGAAGAAGATATGCCATCAACGTCAAGAGATCCTGATTTTATACCGAGCACGTCATGCCACCAACCGCACAAAATAACACAGTCAGAATTAAATGATCTTGTAAGAGATTTAGAACTTCCAAAATGTAAGGCAGAGTTACTTGGATCAACACTGCAGCAGCGGAACTTGTTAGAAGACGATGTTTTGGTATGTGTTTTTCGTAAACGCCACAAAGACTTAGAACCATTCTCCAATATGGAGAATAACTTGGTTTTCTGCAGTAACATTAACGGCTTACTGGCGGCTTTAAATATAAACTATTACCCAGAAGAATGGAGATTGTTTATAGACAGTTCAACATTGAGTTTAAAGGCAGTGTTATTGCATATTGGAAATATTTTACCATCTCTTCCTGTAGGGCATGCAGTTCACATGAAAGAATCATATGACAATATGAAGTACCTATTGACATGCGTAAAATACGATGAGCACCAATGGCATATTTGTGGCGATTTGAAAGTTGTTGCACTTTTACTTGGGCTGCAGCTAGGCTACACAAAGTTTTGCTGTTTTTTGTGTGAACGGGACAGTCGGACAAAGGCACTTCATTACACCAGACAAAACTGGCCTGTTCGTCAATTCCTAGAGCCAGGTCAAAAAAATGTACAGCATATGCCATTAGTAGATTCGAAAAAATTTTTATTACCACCACTGCATATCAAGTTGGGCCTAATGAAAAACTTTGTCAACTCATTAGATAGAGATGGGTCAGCTTTCCAATACCTGCGTCAGACATTTCCAAGACTAAGTGAGGCAAAGGTTAAAGAAGGTATTTTTGTTGGGCCACAGATTCGAAATATTTTGAAAGATACACAGTTTGAAAACACTTTAACAGGTATTGAAAAAACTGCTTGGAATGATTTCCGTCTGGTGGTCACTAATTTCTTGGGAAATAGAAAAGCTGACAACTATAAAACCCTTGTCAAAAATATGCTGTCATCGTATCAAAAGATGGGCTGTAATATGTCTCTTAAGATACATTACCTACACTCACACCTGGACCTTTTTCCTGACAATAGCGGAGCCGTAAGTGATGAGCACGGCGAACGTTTTCATCAGGATATTTCAACAATGGAAAAAGGTACCAGGGAAAGTGGAATCCTTCCATGCTTGCAGACTACTGTTGGACTCTTGGTACAGATGCTCCAGAAACGATCCATAAAAGAACAGCAAAAAGACAGCGCATATAGTGATTCTTATAAGTATATGAATCTTGTTACTTTTTTTAATATATCCTTAAAAATAAAAAGTTTTTTTTCTAAACCGCAACTAATTTTTTTATTTCATTGTCATTTTTGGATTCAGCGCCCCAAAATTAACAAAGAAGTGCACTTTTCCCACAAGATACAATTAGAAAACTAAAACTTGTTGACCAGTGTTATTTAATATATGATGGTCAGGTTCTAGACAGATGCTACTCTTTTAAGGACCTTGGAGTAATCTCGATAGCAGGCTAACGTTTAGCGAACATATACTTAATATCTCGTCGGCTGCCATCAGAGTACTTCTGTATCAGAAACTGGAAGCGGTTCTCCAATGCCAGTACTTTAATGACTTTGCTCGTTACTCTTGTCAGAAGCAAGGTGGAATATGCAACCCTGATCTGGTCTCCAATATACCTAAATTCAGTTTCAATGATTGAAGGCATTCAACATAAGGCTATCAAGTATTTTTACCTGAAATGTACTGATTCTTATCAAGAAAGAGGTTTTTGTCATCATACCCTTCTTTTTCGATTTAGATTCACTATCAGTTAGACGTAATATGTTTGCCTTATCGTTTTTATATGGCCTTATGCGCAATAAAATTGACTGTCCGGATTTACTTGAAAAAATATATTTCCGCATTCCCAGGCTTGAAAGTTGTCAACAATCGGCCTTTTATTGTCAAGCAGGCAGGACGAACGTAATATTGAAATCTCCAATTTATGTAATAGGCAGTCTGATGAACTCTATTTGTGATCTGTGTGATATTTATAATGATAGCTGTAAATCAATCATAAATTGCTATAAGTCATCGATTGTTCTCTGAGCTTACTTAGGCCAATTGATGCTGAGTTTAAGTTTTCAATGTATTCTTTATTTTCTTTTCGTTAATGTATTTGAGCTTTTGCTGTAATAGGGTTTTCCCTGTAGCAAATATTAAATATAAATACACTTACACAATCTATCTATTCAAAAGTCATTCAAAATTAAGCTCATACGTCATGACCACTGAATAATTTCATCAAATACTCTATTTATTCTTATTCATCTGCGGGGGATTTGTACGGGATGATGTCGAAGGTTACGTCCAACGGGACGGAAAAATCGCGCAGTAAAATGTAAAATATGTACCGAACATAGGGTGTGCTCCAAGCAATACACACCGATGCGTATATTTCCCTAGGCACTCTAATCCGGAGCTTCCCTGAGGTCTTTATTGATGTGTAAATTACGGTCTGTTAGGCCTAAAAAATACGTTATTAAGTTTTTTTCCGTAATAGAACAAATTTAAGGCCTACTTGAAAAAAAGTGTCAAGTAACTATTACAGATAATGAGCAATTTAGAATTCCAACTTCAACATCCTGTATTTATGATTACTTCTGATAATGTACTGCTTGTTTTTATATAGTGTACACAACTATATTCCGGAAACCTAAAAAGTTTATTTCTCTAGAAAGGTACATGTTATATTCCTTCTTTGATACACCGCTGCCCGTTGTTGTATCACGACAAAAAGTTGACAGGCAATTAAATTTTTATGTGATATATGAACATGATGCGGTTATGAGAACAGCGAGGCGCCAGCTGCCGCCAAAATAATAATAGCTTGATTTTAAATTCAATTCACGTGATATTACATTATTATTACCGACATGGAATTATCGGCTTCGTAGCCAGGTGATGAGTGCTTTATGAAATCTAACCGGAGAAAGAAAATAATAATAATATACTGACAAAAAGACAATAGGCATTGACAAGCAATTAAGATTTTGAGAATCTAATCTAATAATTGATCTTTTCGAACACGTAATGCGTAATGTGGTGGGGCACCATCCCGTTGAAACATAAACCTATTCGCAATGTACCGCCGATTTTTCTGATTTTCAATTATGGCTGTTAATGCAGGATCTATGGCGTCTTCCAGTAATTCCAAATACATTTCACCGGTCAAATTTCCAGGTAAGAAAAAAGGACCAACTAAATGATCGCCGAAACTACCAGCCTTAACATTTAATTTTTGTGGCTGCTGTGTATGAACCTCATGACAAATTCTGAGATTAGAATCGGACCAATATCGGCAGTCATGACCATTTACTACGCCATTTAAGAAAAAAGAACATTCGTCGGAAAAGCAAGTGTTGAATAGAAAATGTTCATCGTTTATAATTCGTTCACTCATATCTAAACAAAATTGTAATCGCCGATCAAAATCGTCTTCAATTTTATACAGATGAAAACTATGGGCCTTTAGAATCCGTTGGACAGTACGTCGACTAACATCACACACAGTCTCCAATTTGCGGGTACTTAACGTAGGATCTACATAAACTTGCCCTAAAATCCCCACTTTTGATTGCTTCGTTCCTTATGGGATTTTCAATGTTGCGTTTTTTATTGGCGACTGACGCAGTTTCCCGAAATTTAGCTACAAGTTCTAGAACATATTTTCGATGCACGTTACTGTTCTCAAGCCGCTCATTAAATATTTCTGCTGTTCTATTAGCGCACTGATTATTTCCGAAAAATATTTCAATAATTTCAACTCTTTCTGCTGTGGAATATACCATGGTTAATTTATGTAGTAAAGCGTTACAAGTTATTTTAGCAACAAAGTCTGATCAAATCAATCGCAAACTATGTACTAAATTTCTATTTAAAATAAGTACGAGATATTTCCTTATCTTTCTTCAAGAAATAACTTTTTTGCCACAAAAAAACGCTCCAATAGCTATTTTCAACAACAAAATGATAAACAAATCATGGGCGTAGTGAAGAAAAGCATTTACTTATTAAATAAATTCTTTTAGTCAAATTTCTTCTGAAAGTAGTACAAACTAATCTGATGTACCTATTAAAGTCTACTTTAAGCTTTAAATCAATAAATCTTCAAAACTACTGAACTGAAGGACATTAATTTTACATCATTATAAAGGGAATTGAAAGACCTTTAAAACAAGGTATCACTCGACCCCCCTTTCCATTTAAGATTTTAGGGTTGGTGTCACCCCCGCCCAGGGGGCTGCACGTGTTAACGTGATTTTTGGCCAAACTTGTGTCCCCTTCGAAAACAAAATCGACGGGTCTGAGCTGCCAGTAAATGCGTCTGTTTCGTTTTCGATACGCCACCCTGTATATGTTTTCTTGTAAAACTAGATAAAGGTATCGTATGTGACCAATTTATTTCAAAACTATAGATAGAGCGGTGAGGGAGTGATTGTGTACTGCTGAGTAATCATGACTTCAGCTACTTTTTAAAATTATATAGAGTACAATTTCGAAATTCATATGGAAGATTATTCTATAACTTGGGAGCAGTATAAGAGAAGCCCTTTTTGTAGAGAGATGTGCCTTGTTTTTTGGGCTGTGTGCGAGCTTGCATTGTCTTGGTGGAGGATGATTCTTCTTTCGGGGTTGATTTTTCGAAGCTCGGTGATGACTTTTGGCAAACAAATGGTGGTATACGAATCCTTAGTAACAGTTATTTGCTCATTAAGATGAATTATTGCAATATGACACAAATGTCGCGACCATGCTTTTCGGAACACTTCGAGAACGGATGACTTTTGTTGGCTTTTCTTCACCTTGGAACACCCAAACAGCCGACTGTCGTTTATTTTCTGGTTCATAACAGTAAATCCACGATTCATCACCACTAACAATGCTGTACACATTTGTTGAGCTTCCGGAATTCAAACGGTCAAGCGTTTTTTGACACCAATTAACCCTGACTGCTTTCTGCTCTTCACTCAACAGGTGGGGTATCCAACGAGAAACTAATTTTCTTACCCCTAATTCTTCATGGAAAATTTTCTGAATTGAGGTCTTTGAGATCTTCAAGGACCTCTCAATCTCGCGTTATGTCACATGTCTATCTTCAATGATGAGTTTGCGCACAGCATCGACGTTTTCTTGGGTGATTGCCGTATTTGGTGCACCCACCCTGGAATCGTCGCTAAGACTCACCTGTCCACGTTTGAATTCTCCATACCAACAGGAAATTGTCGACTGATGTGGTGCTTCGTTGCCGAAAACAGACAGTAACTCAGCAAGGCATTCTTCTTACGATAATTGTCTCTGAAAGTTGTAATAAATTATGACGCGAAAACATTTTTCTATTGACTTGGTGCACGTCTTGTTGTGAAACTTTGAATTTAAGTTTACTAAAGAGTGAGGTTAAGGTTCAGTACTGACGTTCGATCCGCGCGGCCTACTATGTTTCTATATGCAAAACCTAAAAGACATCCCTCATACTAAGCACTACAATGAAAAATATATAAACATGAGACCGGAGATTATCGGCTAATTCTTAAATTCAACATGCTTGTCTCGAGTTGGAACTCCTCAAAACCAAAATATTTTGCCACTAGACAATCGTATAACATTAAACATAGTATACAGATAAGTACCAAGCAATTAACATACTCGTCTAATATATACTAGCAGCCTACAACGAATAAAACAAACATAAAATAAGTCTCAAACACTCAGATCTAAGCACACCAACAACAGGATAATTTCATCACAAGAAAAAGTGACCCCCAATCAACTTGGCGCGGGTCAGCTAGTTAAACCAGAAAGAGGACTAAATATCTAATAGAAAATAAATTTTTGGAGCTAGTGACCATTAAATCATCATTTCGCCGTGAGGCTCTCGGAAACTTTCTAGAACACAATTTTCGGGGCAGTTGAAGTGGATAAGCTATAGGATGAAGGTGGGTGCAATTTGTCTAAGCAGAAAAACCGATTTCCCTGGAAGTTTCGGTCAGAACAAATTGATTGGTTTGCCGATTGAAATCTGTCTAATCGCGTTATAATTTTCTACTCAATGGAGCTAGAACGGGTGGAAAGCTGAAAATAACAAAGAAAATGGCAAAATTATAGGAAGCTATTACATAAGTAAAATGAAATTATATAAAACAGTAACAAGACCGTCAGTTACATTTGCTTGTGAAACATGGATCTTGAGGAAGGCAGGTACAAATGCCCTAGAAGTGTGGGAAAGAAAGGTGTTAAGGAAAATTTTTGGAGGGAAACAGAACAATGGGGTATGGGAAAGAAGAATAAACCAAGACCTTGCAGATATGTATAAAGAATCAAGTATCACAGGATATACAAGAGCACAACGGTTGAAATGGTTAGGGCATGTAGAAAGGATGGCAAAAAATAGGATTCCAAAAATGATTGTTAGCAGAAGCATAGGAGGCAAGAAGAGGAGAGGAAGACCAAAGGAAAGATGGAAGAGCGAAGTAGAAGCTGATCTGAGAAGCTTAGGTGTACAAAACTGGAAACTCATGTGTCAAAATAAGAAGAAATGTATAGAAATTACAAATAAAGCCTTGAGCCTGCCAGGCCTGTAGAGCTATGCATATATATATATATTAAAATGACCGAAAATTTTTTCTTAGTGCAATTTTTTGCTTTTTGAATAAAAAAACGGATTCTTCGCACTTTTCTGCATAAAAAAGCTCTCCTGTGAGTTTTCGTTATAGTTAGCCGTTTTTGAGATATTTCGATTTTTAAGGTTCGATGCATTTTTAATTATTTATGGGAAAATAATATTTTTTTTACATTTTCGATTTGGGCATTACAAGTAATTAAGATGATCGTTTAGATTGTGTTTTTAAACACAGCAATAATTCCTAACTCCAAATAAACACAAAAAAAACAGAATATTCATTTGTTTAATTTTCCAATATTATTTTTAACAAATTAAATTAATTATTTACAACTAAAGTGCTATTGGATAGTTAGGACAAACGTACAAAATCTAAAGTAGTTGCTCGAAATATAAACCCAATTGTTCAATACACAATTCACATCTACGAATGATCGAACGTGGTATAGCATTATTCAAATAAGACCTTATTTCATCACATGCATTCCTGATTCTGTCTAATAGCATATCTCTTGTGGTTACGGGAGTCTGGTACACTTTTTCTTTTAGAAATCCCCACACAAAGAAATCTAATGGATTTAGGTTAGGGGATCGTGGAGGTCAGGCGACTGGTCCTCCTCTCTGGATAATTTTCGTCCAGCCAGTTTCTAACTATTCTCGAATAATGAGCTGGACAACCATCAAGCTGGACCCAGGCCAATCTTCTTAAATCTAACATAACATCATCCCACATATTTGCATGTTCAGCCTTTAAAAATTCCAAGAAGGTCGCAGCATTTAACTTTGCAGGCAAAAGGTAGGGTCCAAATAGTCGATTACGGTAGATACCAATCCACACGTTCACACTAAATTCGTGCTGAAAATTTCTTTCCCGAACTGCATGCGAATTTTCATGCGACCAAATATGTTGATTATGAAAATTCACCACTCCACGTCTAGTGAAGCATGACTCATCGGTCTATAAAACCTTACTTAAAAACTCCCTATTATTATCAGTTCTATCAAGAATCTACTGACTAAATGTGATTCTTCATTCTCCGTCCCCTGGCTGTAGTTCTTGCACAGGTTGCAAATGGTAAGGACGTCTATGGTCATT
The DNA here is from genome assembly GCA_963669975.1 of Acanthoscelides obtectus. Taxonomy (NCBI): domain Eukaryota; kingdom Metazoa; phylum Arthropoda; class Insecta; order Coleoptera; family Chrysomelidae; genus Acanthoscelides; species Acanthoscelides obtectus. The sequence goes on from CAVLJG010000006.1 coordinate 9,307,196, forward strand.
TCGAAGAACACGGTGAACATGGCTTGCTGAAATTCCCAAGGCACCAGAAACTCTCCTAGCACTTGTGGTCGGGTCTCTATCAAACTCACGCAGAATTATACGGGTAAATCTGTGCTGACGAACATTTATGTTTTGATCCCTTTGGAGATTTCCAAAACCATTTTCAATTATTTGGCGATGCACTCTTACAAATACTGAGCGAGTTGGATGTCGTCTGTTTGGAAATCTTCGTGCGTATTCTCTGACTGCTTCTGCTGCGTTTCCATTTACAAAGCCATCCACATAATGAATATCCGCTAACTCTTGATTGGAGAATAAAAACGGCATTTTTATAAAACTTACAAAAAAAAACACGAAAAAGAAACTAAACTTCGGGCATTCACAATTGCAAAAAAACGTTTCAGGTTTCAACAGACAACAAATCTAACTGTCAACTAATTGACGTTTAACCTTATTCTGCTTTCAATTTCAAAAATATCGAGATACTGACTTTTTAACGTTATTTCATCATAAATAATAAAAATGCATCGAACTTTAAAAATCGAAATATCTCAAAAACGGCTAACTATAACGCAAATTCACAAGAAAGCTTTTTTATGTTGAAAAGTGCGAATAATCAGTTTTTTTATTCAAAAAGAAAAAATTGCACTAAGAAAAAATTTTCGGTCATTTTAATACACTACAGGTACAGTAGAGAGCGCCCTCTAGCGACTACAGTAAAACTATGCCCATGGTTCGTTTTGTCGTACCAAAAACCCTTGTATACTAATTTTCACTGTTATACATCAAATATTGTTCGAAATATTTAAAAAAACTATTTTAGAAAGTAAATTTAAACACCCTGTATTTCGGAAGCCACGCATTTTTCGACCCATGTTTATATAGACTTTATGCATTAATTTTAAAAGTTCTGTCGAATCTTAAAGTTATGCAACAATAAACTGAAACACCCTGTATACATATATATGTATATGTAGCGTGTTGCCTAAAAACTGCATGAGTTTATTTTCAAGCAAAAAAGCCCGATTCTTAATGAGGTTCTCTACTGACAAAACGTTTGAATGTAAATTTATCAGGTTTATTTTGATACACGAGTGTAATTCGGTAGAATATTCTTCGAGTTGTAGGCCCAATCAGCGAGAATATTCGCCAGCGTCGGTATTGTACTATTTTCGTCTAAACTATGACTATTTCTTTGAAAAATGCACATCTCATCAATCGTAACTATAGATATGGACCGATAGGGACATTTTTGATACCTACTGGGCAATTTTCACCAAAAATTTCCCGTTGCCTAGGCAACGGAAAATTTTCATAAGTAGTATCATAGGAGCATCTAATTTTTCCGAAAAAGATCGAAAAAACTTGTTGCTAAGTAATATTTTAACAAGAAGCATGAGTTCTGGTGGCAACAAAAATCCGAGTCCTAGACGAGGGTTTTTGCACCTGCACGAATGTTAGTATTATTGTGAATATAATAAATATTACCTTGCAATGTGTTTTTTTGATTTTTTTCTCAGTAAAAATTTACATGTCTGAATGGTATTTGACAAGACTATTTCATGAGTAACAGATTATTCTGTATTCAGAACATACTAACCTATTATACATGCATTTTCACTACGTAAGCTGACTAGCACTGTCTGAAAACAATATTACAAAATTTATTGACAATAAAATCAGAAAAATAGTTTAGCATCGTTTTCTGGTTTCCTAGGAGACCATAATTGCTTGTTGTCAAGGGTATTGTAATTTTTGGTGACAACAGCCGTCAAGTTTTGCCGCGGGAAGAGTCGGAAAAAGTGCATTTGTAATTCAAAATTGTGCATTTGTGATTGGTAGACATTAAGAGTGGGAAATAGTCATGAAAATTATAATTATAAGATGAAGAAGCAGTAACAGATCGAGTGACAAGCATTTGTGTTTGAGGAACATGTTACTAAAGGGATGGTAACGTTATGTTGATATAGACGTGGCCGTGTCCGATACGCTTTACACAACATGCGCGGCTTTTGATTGACGCCAGAACAGTGACGTCATCAAATTTTTATGTTACCCGACATTTTGATGTTGCTATTCATGATTGCGACCTGTCATCCTGTCATCACCTATGAAGCAAGTTTAAGTCGTTTATCAATCTTAACCGGTCGTGTTTGGGTTCGATTTTTTCATTTCAAGCGAGAGGTTCGAACTGGTCTTTTGAGACGTTTATAACAATTAAAACCAATAATAAATTTGCTCAGATGGTAGCTTCTATGCGGTTCTTGTGTGTCAAACGTCAATCCCTGCATATAACGTAATATTCTTTCGCATTCATTTGTATTTTTTCCGTGTCGTCTGGAAACAATATCATATGACAATAGGCGTAGAACTACTGAGATTCTATTGGGTTATACATATATTATTTTTTAGAAGAACTTAAAATGCACCTAATGAGTTGTTAATATTACAGCAAAGTATTTAGTTTTATTTCAATTACATTTATAATAGTTGACGCTAGACCACAAAGCAATCGCGTGTAGCAAGTAGTTCTTTGTTCTACGTGATAAGCCCAGATTATAGAATAATAAAGAGCATGACCAAGGAATAATCGCTTAAAATTGCTTATTGTTATGTTTTTCCATAGCATTGCGCTGACAGAGCATATGCATGAATGTTAATGGTCTACAAAAAACATAATTTGGTTGAGGACAAGAAGGCAAACATGCGGTGACTTTAAGGAGAGATAGATAACTGGAAATAGCCATCTTGAGTGTTTTAGTCATATTGCTGATACTGCGTTGTTGAAATTATGAAAGCGTATACGATATCCAACGCTTCAAGAAGTGATCAACATATATGACTTCTTTTAGTGATCATAGATTCGATGAGAAACATCGACAATGAAAACGAATATAGGCCATCACCATTCATACCTTAACTCCTATACTTCAAGTAGCTTCGATCACAATAACTTTTTCAGCATTTAGGTCATCCTGTCAGAAACGTTGAGAAGCTTCCAAAGCAAGTACGTTGTATAACGCCTGACGTGGGACGCGGGTCCTATTCAGGGCTTATTAAACTTCGTCTTTTTCTTGCTTCAAACTTTCGGGTAAGAAAGGTGAACCTTTTTTTAGCCTCCCTGGAATTTTCCAATAAGTGCAACCCACTCCTAAGCACGCTTTGACCCGTCATTATCTGATCTTCGCGAAAATTAGATAGTTACGAAAGCATTTTGTAAGTGTTCGGGTATAGTTGAGTGAGTTTTCCTATATGTTATGTTGAGCTTTTTGTTAGGGTCCCAAAATACCTTACCTTCCTTTGTTGAGAGTAAGTTAAGGAATATATTTTTTCTCGGATAATTGCATGCTTTGTCTAGTTCCTTAGTTGTTTATAATATTCAAAATGAGCCTATGATTTGGATTTTTGAAATTTTTTATGAGCTTTATCTCTTAGTCTGATTAAAATTCGTATATTTTGAGTTATCCCGGGTACATAAGTTTTTTTGGTTATTTATTTTGTTTTTATTGGAGCTTGTTTATTCAGAACAGTTACTATATTTTTATTAAATATTTCTATTCTTTGGTCGATTTGGTTTGAATAGTAAATATCCTCCCACCCAAGTAGAAACCCCTCATTTAAGAAGGACTCTCTATCTATATTATTGTAGTCTCTATATTTAATAGTCTTTTGTGATTTATATATTTTTGACTTTCGAAAGGGTGAGTTACTTAAATTATGATCTGAGAGATTCTGAGAAACCGCCAATGATTTAGAATCAATAGAGATAAGATCCTCACTAGCATAGATCATATCAATGAGGCTAGCCTCTCTTGTAGAAAAATTGAATCTTGTTGGCTAACTGATATCCTTTGTGATAAGTTAAAACTGCGAATTAGATTTTTGAGGCGATTTGTGTATGCAGAGTTATATAAAATGTTAATATTTTGATCTCCTATCAATAATAAATAATCATATTTGAGACCGACAAAACCGAAAAAATAAGTGACACTCACTTTACTTGATGTAAGGGATCTCCGGCTATGAATTGATCCCCATAGGTAAAATGATTGTCCCTGTTTAGACTCCCCTTAAAATGCGGTTCTGTGCATCTTTCATTTAAGGTCACGAATTGTAAATCACCCTGTATATCAACGTGAGAAAGCCAACTCTACTCGAAACTTTCTAATGATAACAAAGAGGTAAAACTATATGATGATGCAATGCTAATTTTGTGCTTGCAGAACAAACTATAAAACTATCATCACGCAACCCATCTAGAACTAACAACAGTTCAGCGTCATTTTCTAGCAACAGCGCACTTTGGCAAAGTTCGTCGAGCAATTTTCGGGGTAATCGAAGCGAACGTGCCGTGGAAGGGGCCTAGTTTATGGAGGAAAAACAGATTTGCTGAAGTTAGAAGCCGGTTAGATTGATCAATCGGTTGTTTAATTGGAAATACATTTAATTACGATATAATACTGCGCGATATCCAAACAGGAAACTCGATTTTGATCACGAAATTTAGGACACAGAATGCGGAATGGGTGACAGAGGCAGAGTTGTTTGGAACATTGAATTTGCGTTCAAACGATGTAAAGAGAAGTTACACATTTTTTTGTATAGTAAAGAAGAGTCAGGTAAGATGTACCGCGTTTAGACACAAGTTATAGATTGAACTTGACTCGATTTGAAATCTTTGTTTTATACAGGGTGACGTGAAAATAGATGCGGAGCCGGTGGGGGAAGATAGTACAAGCTAATCTGAGTCGATTTTACTATAGGAACTACTGTCCGAAAATTAGCCGTTTTCGAATTATACTAACTTTTAAGATTTTATAAAATTGACGTCCTTTATACGTTAACCAAGTCATAAAATTAAAAAATTGGGTGTTTCATTTAATTTTTTCTTTTTGGTTTTACAATATTAATATTCTAAAATACGGAAATTGATACTCAAATGTACATTATCGACGTTATATCATGCAGTAAGCTTCAAAATAGTTAAATTTTCGTTAAACAAATCTTCGTTCTTCTCAAAAACTCAATTTACTAGAAACAATCACCTACAAATTTTTCGTGCAAGACAATTTTAAAATATCTACGTTTCACTACCTTTCAAATGAGGTACCAAAGTCACAAATCGGTTTAGAAATGACAAAGATATGAGTGAAAGAAACAGGTAGAGCCGCGAACATCGGACTTTGCCACCGAAATAGGTTGATAAGTAAGAATAGTCACCCCCCTCCCACCCTCGCATCAATCTGCTCTTGCGATTTGTTGCGTTCGGATGTGTTTGTTTGCTCGCTGTTTTGATACTTCTAACGACTTGGCTCTTGTTGGACTTCCGTGTGTGATTCTTTTAATGACGACCTAGACTGTACCCTGTTTGCTTTGATTCCTTACGACTTGGCTGCTGTGTGACATAATTGTTCGTTGATCTACCTATCGATCAACAATGGCTGATGAACAAAGGAGGCGGCCGTTGAGTTTCGAAGAATATCCTTTCCTACTATGGAGATGCCAGAGGCAATGCTGAAGAAGCTCGTCGTGAGAATGGGGAAATGTTTCCTAATCGTTGCCTACCTGACGCCCGCGTATTTAGGCAAACGTTCCGTCGGGTTCGAGAGCGCGGTACCGTCGTAAGATATCAAGGTAAGTTTGAATCATTGATAATTATTAACTTATCATAATCGGTCATTCAGTAAGGGCTATGTACTCGTAGATAGAACCTTGGAGGTCTGTGGGCTGGACTGATGATACTGTAACATAGTTGTTTTGATACAAATGATTGAAGTTCTTAATTAAGGGTTTATTCATTTAATTTTAACTCGAGCATCTACACGGCTCTGAAGATGGAAACATCCACACGTTGTGTATCGTTTTTTCTAAATAATATTTTGCCAACTCTAGCTCATAGTTTGCTAGGTAACAATTTCCTCCAAAAAACTGTTGTTATTTGTTTTTTCACTTTATTTCAGGTGATGCAGGTAGACCTCGACATGATGTGGAAGAAGAAGAAATATTAAATATTTTCCTACTCTCTCAACTCGCGCTGTGGCTCGACGGTTTGGATTATCCCAAAGGCAAGTGTGGTATGTTTTGCATGAAAACATATTCCACTAAACACCTGTGCACGTCACAGAGGAAGGAGAACCCCTGAGGCGCATGCAATTTTGACGTTTTATTTTAAACGCTGATGTTGAAGATAGCAATTATTTAAGAAAAAGACGGCATAACAAACTACCAAAACGCTCACTATTGGCGTGAACGTGCAGAGGGAAATCCTCATATGAAGAGATCAAAAGGATCTCAAAGGCGATTTTGTCTGAATGTCTGGATGGGCATTATAAATAACTGTTTGGTAGGATCACATTTCCTACCCGACAACTTGAATGGAGAAGCCTACGAAAATTTCTTAGGAAATGTTCTATTTGAATTACTACACACAAGACACAGAATTTTTTTTCAGCATGACGGTTGCCCAGCACATTTCAGACTGAGTGTTGGAAATTGGTTAACTGAGCAGTTTCCGAGTCGATGGATCGGTATAGGCGGACCAATCCCATGGCCAGCACGCAGTCCTGATCTCACACCTATGGACTTTTTTGTGTGGGGTCGCAAACTTTAGTATACTCTGATCAAAATCCTGTACCCACAATAGAAGACCTCAGACACAGGATAATACATGCAGCACAAGATATTCAAGCCTCTCGGCGGTAGTAAAATCAGGTGTCATACGAAGAGCACGTGTGTGCATTAGAAATAGAGGGCGCCATATTGAAAATGTATTATAAAAATAAAAAAATGTAGTTTCAAGCAAATTATCCTGTATTAAGGTATGATTTTGTAAATGTAGTATATTTATTGCTTTTTCCTTCCTCCTCTTATAATAGTCATATTTTTGCCAATCCTAAGTGGATTTGTGTTTTTTATACCTCATTTGAAAGGTAATGAAACGTAGATATTTTCTAATTGTTTTGTACGAAAGATTTGTATGCGACTTTTTCTAGTAAACTGAAGCTTTTGAGATGAACGAAGATTTTTTTAATAAAAATCAAACTATTTTGAAGCTTACTGCATGAGATAACGTCAATAATGTACATTTGAGTATCAATATTTTAATTGTAATAGCAAAAAAAATCAAATGAAACACCCAATTTTCAAGTTTTGTGACTTGGTTGACGTATAAAGGACGTTAATTTTATAAAATCTTAAAAATTAGTATAATTACGGACAGTAGTTCCTATAGTACAATAGATTGGCTTGTACTAGTTACCCCAACCGGCTCCGCATTTTCCCGTCACCCTGTATAGATCATGTTACATAAATATGATGAATTTGTGTGGATGTGCCTGAGATTTGTACCTGTCCAATGGGTTCTACTGACAGATGCCTTTGTTTAAATGTTTAAATGAAGTTCACTGATATGTTACTGAGAATCTTTCCCTCATGTATAAGAAATGCTACAACAGGTGTGGAATTATCGTAAAATTACAGCGAACATTTCCCTCATGTATAAAAAATGTCATAAAAGGTGTGGAATTATCGCAAAACTACAGCGAAAATTTTCCGCTACCTGAACAACAAAAACTTTTCAGTGACTATCAATCACAGACGCGCAATTTTGAATTGCAAATAGTTTCTAGATGGAAAAATTGTATGACAGCACCTGTCAGCTGTTTTTTCGAGTTTACCCGCGGTAAAATTTGACAGCTGTAGTCACCAACAACTACAGTACCTTTGATAACAAGTAATTATTGTTTCCCAGGACAACAGAAAACGACGCTAAACAATTTTTCTGATTATATTTTTTTTAATGGCACTAGGAATATGTCCCATTAACCAGTTCTGATTTTATTGTCGATAAATTTTATAATATTGTTTTTAAACAGTTGCACTCATGAAATAGTTTTGTCCAATACCATTCGGGCATCTAATTTTTTTTCTGTGAAAAAAAATCGAAAAAACACAATCCACAGTAATATTTTTTTAACCAAAAAAGTATTCTTGCAGGTGCAACCAGCACTCATGCTTCTTGTTAAAATATTGCTTAGCAAAGTGTTTTTTCGATTTTTTTTTGATAACTTGGATGTCCTTATGAAAATTGCCCAGTAGGTGTCGAAAATTTCCCTTTAGGTCGGTATCTATAGTTACGATTAAATATCGAATTTTATATTTACCCTTTCAACTCGGGAAATATTCTATCTAATCACACTCCTGCATCAAAATAAACCTGGTAATTTTCCATTCAAACATGTTGTCAGTAAAAAACTGCATTCGGTTATTTCATATTTTGCTAAAAGAGCCTCTTTCATCAAAATATAAAAATAAACTAAAGAAATGAAAAATTCTTGGTAATTTTGATGCACTTGTGTAATTACTTCCGGTAATTTCTGTAACGCTTACACATGCTGTTTTAAGATAAACTTGATACTTTCTCGGAAAAATATCAATGCTCATCAGAAACAAATTTATAGAAATGTTTGAAAATCTGGGCATCATCTTCTTTTTTAAATAAATATTCTCACTTTACAAACAAATCTACCTAATAGAAAAATGCATAATGAAATAAAGAGTATGTTTTGTTGACTCGCTTAAGATTAAAATTATTAGGTCCAGTGGCGTCCCGGGGGCAGCTTAGCGAATATTATTGTCAAAAAATGTACGCCTCTGACTTTTTTGTAACTTTAATATTTGTTGTTTGATTAAGCATCTAAAAATACAACTCCTTTGCCTCTTATATTTTTTTTCGTATGTCAATTCGTTTTTGAAGAAAAGAAAATAAAAACCGTTCTATTGCACGTCACTGGACAAAATTGGTTTTTAAATTTTTACTGAAAAAATTACATGTGCCTTGGAAAACAAATATCATTAAAATTTCTAGAAAAGAGCTTTTTTGCAACTTTTTCAATAGGTAAAAAAGATAAATTGAACTTCTTGTATACAGGGTGTCCCTTAATGATATGCAAATATTTAAGGGTGTGAATCTAGATGGAAAATTAATGTAAGTTTGCTTTATAAACTATGGTCCAAAAATGTATCCGTGTTGAAGTTTAAAAAAAAAATGGAAATTAGTTTCAGTTTCAGAACCGCTTCAGATATTTCACTGATATTTAGTACGTAGTGAAATTTAATAAAGTTGCATATTTTCACACCCTTAAATATTCGCATATCATTAAGGAACACCCTGCATTTTAGCATTTTTGGATTCCACCAAGCTTTTCCTTGGTATAAGGGTTCTTTTATTTGAAGAGGACAAATCGATGTGCCTCTCTGACCAATTTATTTCTGAGGGTGGTTATTTTGAAATAATATTCCCCTCAATTTCCTGTGTAGTTCAACCTGCACTTCTAATGCATCGTCAGCAGCACAACAAAATATCGCGTGCAAAACAGCAATAACAGAAATTCTATTGAAGTCGTAAAATTTCAGAGAGCAAGTATCCCATCACGTCCTCCTGGCGCAGCCATTATTAGGTGTTATGGCTACTGCAGACAACAATGTATGTTTACGTCTCGGTAGTGGGTAGTGGAAAAGTAGGACATGGTATGTGATAGCGATCACGTAGCTCGAGAAGCTGCATCGCAATGTTTCTACAGGTCGTTCCCTAAAGCTAGGGAACGAATTCACAGAGTGGTTCTTCGCCTTATCTAAGGCTTTTTGTTTTGACGACACGTAAACCTTAAAACTTGAATAAAAATCAAAGTTAAGATAGAGATCATGACTTTCTTCTAGAAGGCCAGACCGGGTTTTCACACCAAAAATTATTCTGGAAGATGTTCAGCAGTGTAGGCAGCAGCGGTGGCCGCAGTAGTAGACTCTTCGGTCTCCTGATCAGTCGCCGTGCGCTGTGCGGGTTCGAGTCCCGTCCCAGGAGAAATTTTTCTCTTGGCTATGGATGTTGTGATTGTCCGTAGGTGGTAGACGGTCTCTGACTGTCGAACGTGGAGGTACCACCCGGCGGATCTCGTAGGCGGAGCCAGAATGTGTGCATGTTGCATGCACACGTGTTCCCTCGCCAGAGTCCGTGTGGCGTTTCCCCTTTCCCCTGTATCCCCCTATAGCCCCACGGTACCTAAAGGGTGTTTAGGCCTTAGGCCTTCGTGGTAGTTGGAATATAAAAAAAAACATGATGACTACAAAAAAAACTAAGCAGTGGTTATACACCTGTAGAACTTGAGTTCGGATGGAGCATATAGGTACGTCTCCAAGAAGAGGGAGGGGGGGGGGGAGGTGGACATAGACTGAAAAGAAATCATTGGGGTGGATGGTCCAGATTTTAGAAATCGTAAAAGGTCAACATAATGTAAAAAATATTTGTAGCTTTTATTTACAATTAGACAACATTTCGGAAGATGCATTGTAGTTTTATTTTCATTTCCAGAATTCAGGGTTACTAGGTTACAAATAATAATGAAAAAAAGTCATTTTACGTCTAAAGAAACGGAAACTTGATTGAAATTTGATTTTACACGTTTTTTTATTTTCCTTCCCCTGTACACAAAATTTACAAATTCAGTAAGTTAGTTAATTTTTTTTGTGACTTGTGGCATACCATTAGAATCGGAATAAACTAGAGTAGTTTCTAAAAGAATTCTAAGAACGTGAACGCTTTTATTTTTTTTACAGAAACCCAAAATTGAGACTTACATTTTTTTGTTCTTCTTTGCAACCCTTTGTGAGTTTATAAATAAAAAACTACATGCTGCTGGCAAGTAATGTTGATTTTGTAAGATTGGTACAACATCACCCATTAAGATAAATTAATGATTCGGAGGACATACTCTTTATTTTTTTTGTTTCACTTTGTGTATTACATTTTGGAGTTTTTACTAAAAAAAAATTAAAAAATCTACATAACTAATTCCGTTGGGCTAAAAACTGTTTGAGGGACCTGGGGTTATAGAAAAAGACCTCCTTTGTCCGCCATTTCAATATGGCAAACGATGCACCAAACAAACGGTTCAAATAAAAATTGGCAAATCCGTCTAGAATGCTTGGAGGGCCGTTTAGTTACAGAGACAAATACACTTTTTACTAGAGTGATTTTACAAGTAATGTCATTAGCTGTAACCCTCAAAAATGTCTATAATAGCGCGATAGACAATCCCTCATCATCCCCATGAAAAATGCAAGTGACGCTTATTAACAATACTTAGTGTAAAAAAGGTGTCCCCACAACAATGAAAATCGATAAAAAAGACATCACAGTTACGCAATCTCCACATCGTTCAGTCAGCTTTGTAAATCTATTTTATTTTATATGAGGATAACGGAAGTATTGTAACCACGAAAAATTTCGAAATTGAGTTATTACGTTTTTTGGATGTTATATGACATGTACAGCACGAAAAACCATGTCACTCATTTCTGTCGGTTTGTATGTGTATGGGTCGGTCTGTCCGCGAATTTTATAACCGTCTATGGGCCAATTTAACCAACAAGTCCGTTATTCTCAACCTATAGGGTAACAGACCGTCAGATACAGCGAATGAGCTTCAAGTTCCAATCAACAAATTTTAGCAACCAATAATAATGTTGAAAGCAAACTACTGTCAAAGTATGAGATGACAACTTGTCATTGAAACATCACCAGCATATTGAATATTAAGAAATTACATGTAATTCAGTCAAAATTTTAAGAAATGTTTGATTTTTGAATTAAATTCATGTTTTCTTCAACTGATATGTGATACTGGGTGTTTGTTCCTATAAATCTCTTGCAGATAGCCATTAAGCACCTACTTGATGACATTCTCTACCAAAAGTTATTGCTCGTTTCCAAACATTCATTTATTTACTTGCCGTTCATCAGAACCATTGTGGCACCTTAGATTGATATTCCCACGAAACTATTCAGGTTTTTTGACATCCATACATCCATAAAGTTGAATATTTTTCGTTGTTCAGGAACTGAACAAACATCCACACTATATTCACAGCGATTAAGAAATTCCCAAATATATGCCTTAAAGCTGCCAGCAAACCTTAAACCTACCAAAAAAACTACAAATTTGCCATATTTTTATTTTTTCACGAGTACACATTCTTGATTATATTTATATTAGACATTATTTGAATACAGCTGATTATTGCATTTCAAGGAGTGACGCAATTGTGGGATCTATCAACTCTTGCTACCAGTCACAAAACATATACTCTGAAGGTTTAATTCCATGCTATTCAATGACAACACGGTGTTTTGTGTTTGTCAGCGGCCATTTTGAGAGGGAGCGACAGGGTTGCCAGATTGTGCATTAATATCCCGTTTCACCCTCCTGATCCCAGTGGAGTAAGTTCCGCCAACTGTTGAAATATACTCTACTATGCTTTATAAGACTATTCGTGACATTTTTCCCAAAATCATTGCACAACACTTGAAAAAATGCAAATGAAAATTTAAAATTATTTCCATGACGCCGCAAAATAGCTCCGTCGGTACCTTGGGTTATACATCTTGACAGTAGGGATGTTCGATAGGATCCTATATTTAGAAGTATCAATATATTTCACGAGTATCGTCATCTTTCGATCCGGACTGTGTCAGAAAGAGTGACTGCCATTTGGCTGCGACATTACTCTGCCACATCAGACATATCTTTCATCATTTTCAAAGAAATTGTACAAAATCTTCAAATTTGTGAAGTTAGCTAGTTTCACTTCATACGTTGTTACCAGACATGCCCAAATCATCAGTTGCTGCCGTGATATTCATCCCGACCACTGCATCTCCACGGCTAGGCGACCTGTATATTAAATGTGTCTTGATAGGACAGCGGGTTAGGTATGCTATAAATCATATGTCATAGTGTTTGTGCACTGATTGCAACGGTTAGATGATACCAAAAATATTTTCATAAATAGGAGATCTTTCCCATTCCGGATCGAACAATCTACCAAAGATGCTTATAATCATGATACCTAGTAAATTTTCACGAAAAAAATTCAAAACCAGCAAATGTAAAAGATTGATTTCGCACCTTCCACCACGGGACGTGATCGTCATTAGACTTGGCAACCCTGCGAGTGACAGATAGATACCCCGCCAGTCAAAAAGAAAAACATTACTAGTTTTTATGGTTTTTTTACTTAAGAGACATTATTTGTGAAACATTTTTCATAATTTTTTGTCTATGTCCATAGTAATTGCATTATGCATCAGGGAGATGTAGGGATTGACACGTCTTACACATATTATCTGTGTTTTAGGATGGAGAGGACATAATGTTTTAATTGCTTTGAAGAAATTCGTTAACCCATAAATTAATAAATGATTATGACGTAAAGGAAGATGAGGAATTGGACGGAATGTATTTTATATTCTATTTTCTTGCAAAATACAGACAAATCCACACTGTTAAACAGGTATGTAATGATAACTTTTAGGATATTGAAGTTGGTAAATTCGAGAGTGCCATGCATTAACAAACGTCCAAATCTGCTGCCAAATTGAACAGCTAGAAAATCGACCTATTATTGGCCCCATTCCCATTCGCTGAGGGGGATAACGGATTGTTAAGTGTAAACCTATAACATATATCAAAATACATGAAAGTTGTCCTGTTTTTTCGGTACCAGGGCATCATGCTGGAATCAAAAAGTGGTCTCGTTTATAATACAGTCGAATTTTTACGATTTTATTAAATATTTTAATAGAATTCACTGATATTCTGAGACCTTTGACAGCTTCTGTCAAATTGCATTTCGATAAGGTATTTTTCCATTGGCCCATAATATTAATGTTGGTGAAATCGGCCCTATAAGTTGTAAACAGAAATATCATAAATTTGCTTTATAAAGCTCGATATGCAGAGGTCGAATGTTCATCTTGTCTAATTATAGTTCGATTTCTCCTTTTTGAAACTCATCGCTTTACTTTGAAACTTCTAATGAAGGCGTAGGAGTCTATCTACTTGACATCATTTTTATAAACAACTAATAACTATGAGCTATGCAAATACTATTTGAAATCGAGATGAATTTTGACCTATCGCGGTATCGCTTAACTTGATATAGCATGTACGAGCCCCTTCCCACTTCAGTTGGCCCATCTATTGAAATATCAGTTTTTTTCTTATCAAACACAAATAATAAAAATTAAGCAGGATGTTATAGGTTTAAAATATTAACAATGAAACACCAACTTTATCACTCCCTAATCAAATATGCAGCATACATTTTTTTCATTTCAATGCAAAATAAGTCTATAACGCATAGGTGGCTTTGAAAAATAAAAGCCATGGCAATTGTTTTTATTAATCACAGCTGTCAGAATACGTTTAAAATAGTTTTGGGTAGTTAAGGTTTTCAAAATGGGTAGAGGAAAGGTTATTAGTAAGAAAATTCGGTTACTGATAATTACATTTTTTAATTCTGGGAAATCAAACTCAGAAATTACAACTTTGTTAGACTTATCGTGGTACAGTGTGAGAAATATTGTTAGAAGATATAACGTAATTAAGTAATATCACAAATGCCGACCGAAGAGCATTAAGAAGAATAATCGTGAAAAACAGGCGTGCCAATTATTTACAATTAAGTGCTCTGTGGAGTGACGCTGTTGGAAGGAGAATTTCGAGGTCCACAACTCATAGAAAGGCCCACAAACTGGGATTTAGCACTTTCAAGGTAAGTTTTCTTATAAAAAAAAGTGAAGTAAAAACCCTAAAGTTGCACAACTTGTTTATTGGCCAAAAAAAAGCCACTATTAACAATGGAGTGATGAGGCCCGATTAGAAGTTTGTGTTGGTGATAGTCGCAGTAGAGTTATTCGCAAAAAAAATGAGGCATGCCATGTTGACTGTCTGAAGAGGAAAGTGAAATTTCCAGCATCCATTATGGTCTGGGGCAGTATGTCATCAAAAAGAGTAGGAAAACTTCATTTTATTGATGGAAATGTGGATACAAACAAATATTTGGCAGTTTTAGAAGAATCGCTTTTACCAGTGATGGTAGAATGTTTGATATCCGGCCAAGATTTTGTGTTTCAGCAAGATGGCGCAGCGTGCCATACCTCAAAAAAGGCTATAAAATGGATGGAAGAAAATAATGTACCACTTTTGAAATTGGTGTCTAGCAGTCCAGATCTGTCACCTATTGAAACTTTGTGGCACGAGATGAAAAAGGTTCTACGACAACATCCTGCTCGTACAATCACCGAACTGAGACAAAAGCTTCAAGAAATATGGGATTGTTTTACATCAAATTTTTGCCAAAACTTGGTTAACACTATGCCCCAAAGAATTTCAGCCGTAATAAAAAATGAAGGTGATGTCACCCAATGGTAATCTTTCAATTGTTGCTTTGTTAACTTCGTGCATTTATTCGCACATTGTTTATTTTTTCAGATGTCCTATTAGTTATAGGTCTAAGTGATTTCAAATATGTATTTTTTACGACTAGAGTGTACCTAAATGCTTTTGAGAAAATAAATAGTTTCGTCATGTTTAGTTTATAAAGGCATATTTTGGTACAGATCTTGAAGTGGGCCAACTGAAGTGGGAAGGGGCTCGTAATTCCCAGATTATAAAACGGGAGCATAGACGGTTGCTGTGAAGTCAGGGACGAATCGCATTTGTATCGCTGACAGTGTAAGCTGCAACAGACTGGTGTTTGTCGAACGGCTTCATGCTAAGTGTGTTTAATTGGAGTTCGTCCATTCAGGGAATTAACCGTGAGAGAGACAAAGGCACGTATTTTCCTGTGGTTCGCACCTCTACGAGTAAATAGCTAGAAGTTGCAAGCGGTGCGCAGTACGATAGAATCCAGGGCGCGTAGGTCCCGCATTATCGGAGGAAAACTAGACAATTTAAATTAAAGCACAAGTCTCTCCATGTTTGCACTTCATTCGCAATCAGCGACGACTCCTTAAGTTAATTATTAACAAGGTATATAAACTATCTAAGTGCCAATTTCACCAATATCAATATTTGACGGTCAGTTGGACCAATAGGAAGAGACATTATCGAAATGCAATTTGACGGCAGTCAAAGCTCTCCGAATATCAGTGATTACTACTGAAATATTAAATAAAGTCGTGACAAAACGGTTGCCTCATAAATAAGGGTATATTATAGATGTAATATTATGTCTTTGTGCTTTAGAATTAGGATAACTTTCATAGAATTTCAAATTTTTATCATTTCAGAAAAGACGATCAGTTATTCAAGTAGGACCAACTGGAATACCGCAAATAATAGGTCGATTTTCTAGCTACTAAATTTGGTAGGGTGTTTTCACTGTTTTTGACGACTGTTCATGCATGGCAATCTAGTTTTGTCTGAATATCACGTACAGGGTGTCGTTCATAATACGTACCTGTAGAAATGTACTGATTTTTGTTATTTTGCAAAAAAAGGATATAAAACGTATTCCAACTGATTCGTCATCTTTTCTTACATCAAAAACAATGTTTGCATTAATATATAATATAAGGTAAATGCCGTCCCAAGATCAGTGGTAGATCAAGGACCTTTGAGTCATGAAAAACGTCTGTTGTTGTATTGGGCGCGCACACAACATGTATTTTGAAGCAAAAGTATCGATACTTATAAATATAGGATCGTATCGAACATCCCTACGGTCAAGATGTATCACCCGAGATACTGACGCAGCTATTTTGGGGCGTCATGGAAATAAGTTTAAATTTTCATTTACATTTTTTCAAGTGTTGTGTAAAGATTTTGGGAAAAATTCCACGAAAAGTCTTATAAAGCGTAGTAGAGTATGTTTCAACAGTTGGCGGAGCGTACTCCACTGGGACCAGGATAGTGAAACGGGATATTAATGCACACTCTGGCAACCATTTCGCACCCTCAAAAAATGGCTGCTGACAACCACACAAGTCACCGTGTGGTCATTGAGTAGAATGGAATTAAACCTTCTTCAGTGTATATGTTTTGTGACTGGGACCAAGGGTTGACGGATCCCACACATGTGTCACTCGTTGGGGATTTTTGAAATGTAATAATCATCTGTTATTCAAATAGTGTCTAATTATATAACCTAAAATATGTACTCTAGTTTCTTGCAGGTTTTAGGTTTGCTGGTAGCTTTACGAGATATATTTGGGTATTTCTTAATCGCTGTAAATAGTGTGGATGTTTGTTCAGTTCCTGAATGACGAAAAATATTCAACTTTATGGATGAATGGATATCAAAAAACTTGAATGGTTTTGTGGGAATATCAATTTTAGGTGCCATGATGGTTCTGATGAACGGCAAGTACATAAATGAATGTCTGGAAACGAGCAATATCTATGAAATTTTTGGTAAAGTCTGTCATCAAGTAGGTGTTTAGTGGCTATCTGCAAGAGGTTTATAGGGAAAAAACACGGGAGGTGATGTTAAATCAGTAAAATCGCATATCAATTGAAGAAAAATCAACAATAGTAATTAAAACATGAATTTTATTCAAAAATCAAACACTTCTTTAAATTTTGACTGAATTACATATATGTAATTTCTTAATATTCAATAAGCTGATGATATTTCAAGGACAAGCTGTCATCTCGTCGACATTAGTTGTGAGCCAATATCAGATGAGGAAATTTTAGTGGCCTGTAGAATGCTTAAAAGTAAATTGACTGCTGGACCTGATCAAATCCCGTCTTTTATTGTTAGAGATTGTATCAGGAAATTAGTTCATCCTTTACGGGTTATCTTCAATTTAATCCTAACAACGACTGTTTTCCCCGATAAATGGAAAATTGTCAAAGTTTGCCCAATTCCAAAGTAAAAAATTATCACTGTATCAGTGAATATAGGGCTATATCTATACTCAATAATTTTGCAAAACTCTTGGAGATCGTACTGTACAACCGCATTTACCTGTCCACTAAAAATAACATTTCCATCGACCAACATGGTTTTATAAGGCAGAGTCAACACTAACAAACTTAATGGTATTTAGCCAATACTTGCGCGAAAGATTAGACAATAGAGGACAGGTAGATGTGGTGTACACCGATTTCTCCAAGGATAGGGTCAGCCACAGTATTTTGCTCCGAAAGCTTGAGTACCTGGGCTTCAACAACATTTACTTAGCGCTCTTAACATCATATCTGTTTGAAAGGAAACAGTATGTTTTTTATAATGGTTACATATCACATGTTTATGTCTCAACCAGTGGCGTACCACAGGGTTCGAATTTAGGACCACTGTTGTTCATATTGTTTGTGAATGATCTGTGTGAATCTTTGGATTGTTCTAAGTTAATGTTCGCAGACGACCTAAAATTTTATTCATCCGTTTCATGCTTGGAAGACTGTGCATTTGTTCAAGGTCAAATAAATAAATTGCAAAGCTGGTGTGCCAAGAATCAACTTCATCTTAATATAAGTAAGTGTAAAGTAGTAACTTTTTCAATGAAAACCAACCCCATGGTATATAATTATACAATGATCGAACATGTTCTTGAGCGCAGTGAAACTGTGAAAGACTTAGGTATCTACTTTGATCAACATCTAACCTTTAATGAGCATATCAATCAAATCATTTCAAGCGCTTACCGAACCTATGGCTTCGTTATCAGGAATTGTAAATCTTTTGACGTTTTGACTTTGCAGACATTATACTTTAGCTTGGTTAGGTCTATGCTTGAATATGGATCTTTGATATGGAGTCCGATTTACAAGCAGTATATTGATGTTGTTGATAAACTTCAAAAGAAATTTTTAAAATTTTCATGTTTTAAGATCGATAGCATATATCCTACTAGAGGTACAGAATACAACATCCTTCTTCATAAATTTGGCATTCAATCCTTAGAACAACGGCGTCAGCAATCAGCAGTTATAGTTTTATATAAATTACTCCATAATCTAATAAACTGCCCTACAATACTTTCACAAATACAGTTTCTGGTACCACGACTAACATCAAGGTATAATGTTCCTTTTTTATGTAAAAGAGCTCAAACAAACTTATTGTCGAAAGCGCCTGTCAACATGATGTGTGTGAATGCGAATAAAATAGCCGATGTATGTGACATATTCTTATATAGCATAGGTGAATTGAAGTGCAAATTGCGTGCTCATTTTTGATTTATCTTACGTTTCTTATTTTTAAGCTGTAGCTATATTTATTTTTTGTTATTGATACATGAATTATTATTGTTTTTTTTTTCTTCACAAGCTACCTCATGGTGTTTTTTTATAGTAGTTTGCTCTGTAAGTGGTGTTAAACTGTTGGGCAATAAACGCTTATTATTATTATTATCTCATACTTTGGCAATATTTTTTTTCGACATTTCATAGGTATTGGTTGGTGAAATTTGTTGAGTGGATGTAGGAGCTCATTCGCTGTATTTGACGGAGTGTTACCCTATAGCTGGAGAATAACGGACTGTTAATTTGACACGGCTTGATTTATTTTCTGAATAGCTTGAACATACAAAAATTGAAGAAGTGTTGCAAAGTGGTATTGTTCAAAAATATGGATTTCAAAGTTAACAGGGTCTCATAAACCCATGGCTGATTCTGATTTCAAAACCATATAATATACTATTCTAGTAGACCTTGAAATTGTCATTTGTTTCATAATATTATTCCTTTAGTTTCTATAAACTATTCCAATTTTACTAGTGTAACATCCGACACATCATGACTGAGTAGTATTGTTGAACTCCAAATGAATAAAAAAATAATAAATCATCTTTGGTTGGTTTTAAGCCATCAAATAGAGAGCATCGCAATGCTAATTGTTTCATATCAGTTAAGGATAGCAACGGAAACTTTGAAGAGGGTATACTTAAAAAATTTGGTTGAAATGTTTTAAAGTGAGTGAAAAATTGGACGATGATGCTCGTTGCTAAATAAATTTTATATCCCTCATATCCAAACCGATGGACATTTAAATAATGTTGATAATGCTTCTCATCAACAGATGAGCAAATTATCTAAATGGGTGAGTCTTAAGTGACGATTCCAGGGTGGTTGCACCAAAAACGGCAGAAAACGTGGAGGTAGACATGTGACATATCGCGAGATTGAGACGTCCTTGAAGATCTCAAAGACCTCAATTCAAGCAAATTTATATGAAGAATTAGGAGTCAGAAAATTAGTTTCTCGTTGGATACCCCACCTGTTGACTGAAGAGCAGAAATCAGCCAGAGTTAATTGGGGTCAAAAAACGCTTAACCGTTTCAATTCCGGAAACTCAAAAAATGTGTACAGCATTGTTAGTGGTAATGAATCGTGGATTTACTGTTATGAACCAGAAAATAAACGACAGTCGGCTGTTTGGTGTTCCAAGGTGAAGAAAATCCAACAAAAGTCATTCGTTCTCGAAGTGTTTCGAAAAAGATGGTCGCGACATTTGTGTCAAAAGCGGGTCATATTGCAACAATTTCTCTTAAGGAGCAAAGAACTGTTACTGCGGATTGGTATACCACCATTTGTTTGCCAAAAATCATCACCGAGCTTCGAAAAATCAACCTCGAAAGAAGAATCATCCTCCACCAAGACAATGCAAGCTCGCACACAGCTCAAAAAACAAGGCAGTATTTAACGGAAGAAAACGTGGAATTATTGGACCATCCTCCATATAGTCCCGATCTTAGTCCTAACGATTTCTTTACTTTCCCGAAAATTAAAAACAGACTGCGTGGTCAAAGATTCCAGTCACCAGAAGAAGCAGTTGACGCATTCAAAAATGCCGTTTTGCATCTAGCAGCAAACGAGTGGAATAAGTGCTTCGAAAATTAGTAGGAGCACATGCAGATGCGTATTAATATTCGTGGAGAATACTTCGAAAAGCAATAGAGTCATTTAAAACTACGTACCGCGTTGTTTTATTTCCATATGCAAAACTTAAAAGACATCCCTCGTATCAATAACAATAACAAGGTATATATTTCTGGAATCAAAATTAAAAACTCTATTTGCGTAAGCAAAAATCCAGCATGGCGTTCACAAGAAAAAATAAAACGTAGTTGATGATTGAGAAAATTAATTGAAACGCAATGAAATTCTTATTACCTCACCTTGTAGAGGAGAAAAAGTGGCGACGCTAACCTAAAAATTTATTGTAAAAGCCAACCTCAAATAAAGCCAGGAATAAATACAAGCCTTTTTCCGAGGCGTTTAATTTCTCGATTTGGTGATATCAACTACTCGTAGTCACCAAGGTTACTGGATTTGGCGGCTACTGACTTTTTTTAATGGGAATTTTTGAAAAATAGGGCTTATACCAACGAACCAAATACTGTAGAGCAGCTGAAGAACAATGGGTGATATGCATAAAGCTGAGTGGGTTCTCAGAAGTAGCGACTCCATATTGTAGCGAGTAACTACTCCTGTTACGGAGAGCCTACTCGGTTTTGATATGCATAAAATATTTGTCGAGAAACGGAGAGGCTACTCAAGTGCTAATGAAATACTTGAGTAGGCACTCTGGTTTTCGAGTTCCGACTTGTATTTTGTTGTCTCGTCGTATTGGCAATTTCTCTATTGCGAGCAGTTACTACGGTATACCGGTAAACGATTGTGTCGGTGTTTAGGTCGATTATTGTTTGTTCATTTACATGATGTTAACCTATTCTGAAGACCATTCATCTGAAAATCAAACAGTATTTGTTAATATAATTAAACAGTATCCTGTTTTGTTGGAAAAATCCAGCATCCCGGAAATCAAAAATAAACGACGTAAGGAGGTTGAATAAAGAAAAGGTAGAAGCCGAATTAGGAGTTAAATACCACGCAAAGTTGGGGTTTTCCTTTTCAGAAACAACTACCCTTGAAATAACAAAGGTAATATGTAGTGAAACGAGGGCGACCAAGTAAAAAAATAAAGGAAAAAGTACTCACTCTCCAGTTGACGAGAAGGGCTAGGTACGTCTCTGCCCGAAATCATACCGCTCCAACAGAAAATGAAATCAGCTGATGCGCTACCGAGCAGACGCAGGCAAACAAGGAAGGCAAAATGTTTCGTAAAAAGTCTAGGTATTGCATCCCGTCCAATCGATTTGGGAGAATAAATGGTCCAATGAGCATACCGTTCACCATGCCAGACCGTTTCTGTTTCTGCAATCCTAAAAGAAGTCATGAGCCAAGGCGCTATACCACACCCAGAGTCTGCCAACAAAACAGCACTAGCCCTATTCCATTTCATAACGTTGTATATATCAGAATTCTTCCATATCCGAGAGTCGTGTCCAGATCCTGGCCAAGAAACATCCACACTTGTGAACTCTTCGTTTGAATTGCACGTTGCTTGTACATTTATACTAGCAAAGTTCTTTCTGTTCACATATTCGTCTGCATGCATAGGTGGCTTCAGAATAGGTATATGGATGCAGTAGCCACTCGCCTTTATGCATATCACCCATTATTACGGAAGCGATTGAAAATATCTCTCCCGCAACCTAGCAAAAAGTTCTAGAGGCGGACATTTCTCTGATATTATCTTTCATTCATAACTTCTAAGTTTCAATAGAAGATTAAGATGAAAAAATGAACGTATTTTATTTTAACTTCACAAATATTCAAGATACAAACCAGTCAGCTACATATCGACCGCCCTGTATTACCGTTTCCGTGGTTCCAGGGGTGAGAGTTGAACTTGAAGCATCCGTTCATGACATCGCAACTGAATAAGATATTCAACGCGTAAAATTGTTTGATATGTCTTACCTGCAACTATCTTACTTTTTTGATAAAGGATACGTGTGAATTGCGACTTGATCCACGTAGGATTGAACTGCGCATGCGCCGCCTCTTGTTCTTGCTCGCTCTCTCCTGTTTCAATGTAAACGATGTTCACTATGTCGTTGCCTATGTGACGTTTCCTTTCCACCTGAAAAAATTAAACATAAAAAATTAGAGGTACCACGTCATCATAGCTTTCCAGTCGAAGGTGAACTGTGATTCCACTTTTAACTGGAAGTTGTTACTTAAATTGTATTTTTGAAGGCTTTATTTAACCCAGAAAGGTATTCAACCTTAACTAGAAGATCAACGACAGGTCAACTCGAGAGTTGTGGTAAAACCATAGTGTTTAACTTATTATTTTTGATAGTGACACTGTAGTGACATATGTCGACCATCGGTTAACTTTTACTACTTCTTACTATACTTCAGCTATTTAAAACTGTAATGTCTCATACGCGTGATCAACACGTGATCAGAGCTCGATCCCGGCTTCCTTCCAGTACAGCCGTATAGCGTACGACATATGTCGTTTCTGTGGCTTTGCGGTGGTCAACAGCACAGACAGAGATGGAAATAATGCCTGATTGTTCTCCGTCGGTAGAACCAATGAAATCAAAGACGCGCCTCGACCGGCAGACTCATAGGCGTCGGCAACGCATTGGAACGTGTTTCGTTGAGTGATCGCATATTGTGTGTTTTCATAAGAATTGTTGTGTGATTGTTATTGTTGTGGTTTCTGTGGTTACTGTTTTGGTTATACTTAACCATGGAGAGTACAAATGGCACGAGTGGAAGTACTGAAAGCCAGGGAACAAGTAGACGGCTTCGTAAAGCACTGAAGAGGGACGCGAAAGAAATCGTGCTCAACGTATTCAATTATGTGAACAGAACTATGTCGCAGGGAGATGCACTCGCGCGTTGTGAAAGTATGACAGGCGTTCCAGAGTGGACCATTCGCAGGGTGGTGCATGAAAAGAAGAAAACTGAAGCTACTACTGATCCAAAGTTTAATTTGAAGGGACGAAAGGCCGTTAAATTGGATGACGATAGCAAAATGGCGTTAAGGCGAACCGTACATTCATTCTTCTTTAGGAATGAGATACCAACCCTCAAGGCTGTACATGCAGCGATCAAGGAAAATGAAATTATACCCCAAATGAGTGTCGAGGTAATGAGGAAATCCCTGCACGAAATTAATTTTCGTTACGAAACGCGTAATCGGAAGTCAGTATTGATAGAGAGACCTGAAATAGTCGCCTGGCGTCGAAAATACCTACGCGAAATGATTGAATATAGGCGACAAAGCAGAAAAATCTATTATTTGGACGAGACATGGGTAAATGCAGGTCACACAGTTAAAAAACCTGGATAGACAAAAACGTAGTGAGTAACCGACAAGCAAGCATTGAAGGTTTGTCAACAGGTCTTCGTGGACCGTCAGGGAAAGGTCAAAGATTGATCGTAACTCATATCGGTAGCGATAGTGGCTTTTTAGAAGAGTGTGACTTGATTTTCGTCTATAAGAAAGGAGGTGATTACCATGACGAAATGAATGCCAGCTGCTTCGAGAGCTGGTTTCAAGGGGTGCTTCAGCGAGTTGAGCCCAACTCTGTGATCGTCATGGATAATGCTTCCTACCATAGTCGTCGAGCCGAACGTGTACCGACTATGGGATCTCGAAAAAGTGACATGCAGCAATGGTTGCGCGAAAAAGGAATCCCGTTTGACGATTCATGTGTGAAAGCGGAATTGTATGAATAAATTAAACAGCACAAACCTGCGAACATTAGTTACGTGACTGATGAGATGGCCCGTCAATGTGGTGTCACTGTGCTGCGGTTACCGCCCTACCACTGTGAACTGAACCCAATAGAGCTCATCTGGGCTCAAGTGAAGGGTTATATTGCGCGCCATAACACAACCTTCAAATTACCAGACGTTAAGGTTTTACTTGAGACTTCCGTACAGCTAGTAACGCCCGAAACTTGGCAGAATGCTATCCGTCATGTTGTGAAGGAAGAAACAAAAATGTGGCAGCTTGACCACCACATCGACACCATCATAGAGCCAGTTATAGTCAATTTCAACGAGGAAAGCGATAGCGACAGTTTATTACTGTCAGATGTAAGTGGAAGCGACGATGAATAAAGGTAATTCCCAAATTTTTGACTTACAATATGTTTCAAACCACTCTTTGTTAAGCATGTGACAAATCTAGTTCACCCGTGTTAAACATTCATACCCCGCCTATGAACAGCCGACTACTGGTAGTTAAGTGATGTTCACGTGAACATCGATGAGTCACTACAGTTTTAGATAGTTATAGTATAGGTTAGATAACTTACTAGCAATAGGCTAGAAAAATGTGTTGATTTCTATTTTTATAAGGAAAAGATTGATATTCAATTTGAAAAAATATATATTTTTTATTTCTATTACGAAACGCTACCGACCATGATGTGACGTCATACAAATTGTAAGCAAAGAAACCTTATGTAACTCGTAGACCATGAATATTTTTAAAAAACTCCTAATCAACATAAACACTTATCGTTTTCTCGTTTTATTGAAAAAATAATCATGGACGTTGGATTCGAAAAACGGACGTTTATGTAAGTACAGTGCATCTGATCTGATATAATGAGACAGAAAAAAGAAAAAATTAGTAATACAATTACATAATCTTGCAGTTCAGAAGTCGTTCAATAATTTTATCTGATATTGTATTCCTTCTTACACATCTGCAAGGGTATCGTATGGTGATGGTGCTGTAGAGTATGTCCCTAACATGAGGTATGCTCCAAGCAATACAGTGTTGCGTATATTTAGTTTCCTGGCCAGTCAAATCCACAGATTTCCTGGGGTTTTTATCGCTGCGTTTTTACATTCTCGAACGATACAATAACGATAAAATTGTTATGTCTTTCATGTAGTAGAAGTCGTGCTTATAGGGTTAAAAGTTTGAGAGTTTATGTTGCTGACAGATGCTGTTTACAAATGGTATGACGTCAATGCACATTAATATGGACCAAACAGGCCGACAGCGTTTTTGGTTGTCAAAGAAAAATATATTTTTAAATAAAAGTATACTAAGTGAAATATAAATCCGAACACCCAGTTTAAATGGTTTTATTTTAATAAAAGTTGGTGAATGTATTTATCTTACTGTAAATAACAAGCGAAAAAATTTTCAGCCTTATCAGTTGGACATTCTGGTTTTTATACTGTTTTTTTTTTTAATTCAATAACGCTCTAAAAATGAATATTTCAGCCGCAGTAAAGGATCAACGTTGGCGGATTTTGGTTCTTGACATCCTTTACGATCGGTTACGATGCCTAGAGTACGGAGACCTGTACGATTTCGTCAACTTAGTGAGTTTGATAGGGGTCGTATAGGGGGACTTCGGGAAGCTGGACTTTCTTTTCGGGCAATTGCAGTTAGAGTGAAAAGAAGTGTAGACACTGTGGTTAGGTGTTGTCAGGTATGGCTTCGAGAAGGCCGTACGCAAAGAGCAAGGGGCACTGGACGCCGCCGTAGAACAACAGACCGTGAAGATTGCCGCCTAAGATTATTGGCATTAAGGGACCGTTTCTCCACTACCAGGTCCATTGCAAATGAATGGTTTGCAGAACACGGAAGACCTATTGGCATGCGAAGTGTTTACCGACGAATGAGAAGTTTCGGCTTGTTTTCATACCGGCCACACTGGGTCCTCCCTTTAACTCGAGAACACCGACGTAATCGCCTTGAGTGGTGCAGACAACGGTCACCCTGGGATCAGGAATGGAACAGTATTGTCTTTAGTGACGAGTCTCGATTTTGTTTAGGCATGCACGATGGTCGTGCCAGGGTTAGAAGGCGACGTGGTGAAAGGAGGAATCCACAGTTTTTTGTTGAAAGACATGTTCATCACACTGTTGGAGTTATGGTTTAGGGTGCTATAGCTTATGGTTCCAGGTCACCTTTAATCTTCATCAGAGGTAACATGAACGCGCAGCGTTATATCCACGAAGTTCTAGAACCCCATCTTTTACCATATCTTGACACCCTGGCAGATCCAACTTTCCAACAAGATAATGCCCGACCACATGTTGCAAGAGTCACACAGTCTTTCAACATAATGATGTCACATTGTTACCATGGCCACCAAGATCTCCCGACTTATCCCCAATTGAGCACGTGTGGGATATGATGGGTAGGAGATTGCTCAATTTGCAACGTCCTCCTCAGACTCTAGAAGCACTTCGAGAAGAGTTGGTGGTTGCCTGGAATGAGATACCACAGGAGGACATTGACCACCTGATCAGAAGCATGCCTAGGCGCGTTGGAGAATGCGTAGCACATCAGGGTGCATCTACACATTATTGAAGGTCAAAGGGCTTTAAAGCAGTGCAATCATTTTGAAATTTTTATCATTTACTTATTATGCTTCATTAAGTACTTATACAAAATTTTGTTAAAATAAAACCATTTAAACTGGGCGTTCGGATTTATATGTCACTTAGTATATATAATATATTTCTGTATTATTTCAAAAAGTGTCAACTAGCCTATTGGAAAACTGGACCTTACAAATGGTGATCCTTGTTATCCATTACATAAAAAAATATATGCAGAAGATGCGTTAAAACGATGTCAAAGGAATGTTGGGAACACTGGCAGAGCGCGTATACAATGCCATTCAAAATAAATGTTCGAATGCTGTATCTCCTGAACCAGCCAGCCTAGATCTACCAGGCAAAATTGTCAATGCGAAGTCACCAAAAGCTAGTTTCCGGTTCTCAAGACGATCGCTTTGGGGAAGAACGCTAACCTGAACACAAGAAATGGTGCTTTCCTTAAAAATATTTATAATCCTTCAGCGTTACCCTTCCCAGCTGCTGAACTGAAGCCAGCTCTTAGCAATCCGTCATAGCCACTTTTGTAAAAACAATATTTTTATCTGAAAGTTCGCCGTTGAGTGGTTTACGAGGTATTGCATAGGTTCATTTATTCTCAGCTGTCATTTTGCTCAATTGAGCGGGTATGGAATGCAATGATCTACTATTTATTACTTGTGCCCATTGCCTCAACATAAAACGCTAGGTTACGATTAAAATCGCTCGCTAACCGATACTATAGCACACGTACGACGCAGTATTCTGAAGCGGTTAATGAGGAATATATGGGAACAATAATTTATTGTGTTACCTGCTGTCTGTTGTCCCTGGAATATGGTAACAGCGTAGATACATGGAACATGATCTCGTGACCTTCGTAAATTGTGTAAACGCTGAACTTGCCTGTCATGTCACCTGCAACCCATAATAAACAACAAATAATGAATCATCCAGAATCCTAATAGGTGAATATATCGCATTTGCTTGCAGCAATATTCCTTAACCGGTAAACTTAACGTTTGTAAGATAGCACGTTGTGTTGTCAATTTGACTTTCATGTATCATTCATCACGATAAAGTCAAAGATACGCTGGGTAAGTTCAGTGAATGCTATTAGGTATTTAAGCTATAATATTCAAGGCATGCACACATCTACTCTTTTGCTTCTTTTTTCAAGAAACTGTTCGGGTCATTATTCGAGAAAAATAGCGTAATGTAACGCTAACAATTTAATTGTCCTACAAACGGATGCTTCCGTTGAGCAAAAAATATATATTATACTATATTATATTATATTATATTATTATTATATTATATTATATTATATTATATTATGTTATATTATATTATATTATATTATTTTATATTATATTATATTATATCTTCGTTGTTTTGATGAAACCTCATATGTAACATTTTTCCCACATTGGAGCTTTCTGAGTATCTGTATAGTCAGATATGAGCTCGGTGATCTGACGTACAAGAGTATCATAAAATGAAAATATTAGTCCTGTAGAGATTTACTAAAAATCGGTGTGAACAGAAGCGAAACCAATTTTTTAAATTCAAATAGTTTTTATGTCATTCTGTAAAAACTGCTTGTAGACGCATAGGAGTTTTCG
Organism: Acanthoscelides obtectus; assembly: GCA_963669975.1. Taxonomy (NCBI): domain Eukaryota; kingdom Metazoa; phylum Arthropoda; class Insecta; order Coleoptera; family Chrysomelidae; genus Acanthoscelides; species Acanthoscelides obtectus. The sequence continues at coordinate 9,335,829 of CAVLJG010000006.1, forward strand.
TCGAAACAACGACGATATATTATAATGAATTATATTATATTATATTATATTATATTATATTATATTATATTATATTATATTATATTATATTATATTATATTATATTATATTATATTATATTATATTATATTATATTATATTATATTATATTAGTGCTCTGCTTGATGCGATATTTGTCACCAAACCTGTCGATAGTGGCGAGGTGTGGGGTTTTATCGGCGGATAATATTTCAGATCATAAATTGATTCACTGCGATCTTAATGTTTCAAATTTTAATTTACTTTCAGTCCATTTAGTGTTAACACGAGATTATTATTATGATTATTCTGTATTGTTGTTTGAAGACTTATTACTATTACTATTTTGTTTTGTCTTATGTTGGTTCAGTAGAGTAGAGAGAGACTTGCGCCAATATTAGGCAATGTATTCTGTATTTTTTTCTAAATTACCTTTGTAAAAAGATTATTTGTTGTATTCAATAAAGTTATTTATTATTATATTATATTATATTATTTTATAATATATTATATTATATCATATTATATTACATTATATTATATTATATTATATTAATACATATCTGTTTTGTTACTAAGCTAGGCTATTCCTTTATTGTTATTAAACTGAATGGCATATTCCACGTAAGGCCCTAGAAGTTAAGTTATATTCGGATTTTTAGAATAACTTCTATTTTCACAAAGTTATATAATACATGAAGTGACCTACGCCCTACGTGAATTATTACACGACTTAGCTTAGTAACAAAAGAAAAATGTATACTTGCAACTAAAATGTTTTAAAACCTCAAAGTTGTCTGTCGTATCTATGCAATCCCTGCTTAAGGCTCCATATAATCTGTCGCCCAAGACAAATGATTGAAGTTTCAAAGATAAAAATGCTTTCAGAATTAGAAACAACGCGAGGATATGTCTTTTCATAAATACTTGAAGATATAAGAAGGCATAAGGCCTCTGAACCCATAGGTAGTACAGTTGGTGTGTAAGGGCATACAGTGGAAAGGAAGGGGACTCGGACACGTAAATCTAGCGAGGAAGCGCGTGTACATGCAGCATGCACACATTCTGGTCCGTCCTTAGATATGCCCCGGGTGGTACCTCCACGTTCGTCTGATTCTATGGTCAACTTATTGTTCAAAGTACTATCTTTAAAGTAGGTACTTAATTTTCCATACTTTGTTTTTCAATTTTCGCACTGTGCGACGCCATCTTGAGGACTGAAAAATTTCGAAACTACGGGGTGGATGCGGCAATGTTAGAACTCATTTTTTCGTCAAAAACTTTTCCTCAGTGAACGAGGAATCGTGAAAGCTTTTGGCACCATTTTCCTAAAACAACCTGTTACATGATCAAATACCTTTTAACTAAAAAGTAATTTCAATAAAGGGACGAAGAAAAAATCCATATCCCCAGTAACTCCTAACAGGTTTCGGTGACAAATGGCCGTATCCAAAAAAATTAACAATGTTAGCAATGTTAGCAAAATAATCAAATCTCCTTGATTAATTTTTTTATGAATTTGACAATATTCGCTCAGCAAAGATTGCGAAGAGGCCTGATTGAGATACTCAAGATTATCAGTACTCATGTACACTTCAGAGTCAATATGAGTCGGAATCTCTATTTCAGAGGAAATACCAGAAAATTAGAAACAGAGAGAACATCTAAGTTGATCAGGAGAAATTATATTCCAAACCGTGGGTATACTCGTTGAGCTCCCTTAGTGAAAAAACAGTAAGTGCAACTACTGTCAAGGAACTAGATGACGGGGCAGCACAATTCGCGCATTACGAGTAGATAGTAGTAGATAGTAGGCCGCGCGGATCGAACGTCTGTACTGAATCTTAACCTCACTCTTTAGTAAACTTAAATTCAAAGTTTCACAACAATATGTGCAGTGTTCTCACTACAGTGAATTCTTAAGTGTCACCAAGTCATTAGAAAAATGGAACTCAACCGAGAGCATTTTCGCGCCATAATATATTACAAATTTCAGAGACAATTATCGCAACAAGAATACCTTGCTGAGTTACTGTCTGTTTCCGGCAACATACCGCCACATCAGCCGATAATTTCCCGTTGGTATGCAGAATTCAAATGTGGACGGGTGAGTCTTTTAGCGACGTCAAAAAATGCTTGACCATTGTAATTCCGGAAACTCAAAAAATGTGTACAGCATTGTTAGTGGTGACGAATCGTGGATTTACTGTTATGAACCAGAAAATAAGCGACAGACGGCTGTTTGGGTGTTCCAAGGTGAAGAAAAGCCAACAAAAGTCATCCGTCCTCGAAGTGTTTCGAAAAAGATGGTCGCGACATTTGAGTCAAAAGCGGTCATATTGCAACGATTCCTCTTAATGAGCAAAGAACTGTTACTGCGGATTGGTATACCACCATTTGTTTTCCAAAAGTCATCACCGAGCTTCGAAAAATCAACCCCGAAAGAAGAATCATCCTCCACCAAGACAATGCAAGCTCGCACACAGCCCAAAAAACAAGGCAGTATTTAACGGAAGAAAACGTGGAATTATTGGACCATCCTCCATATAGTCCCGATCTAAGTCCTAACGATTTCTTTACTTTCCCGAAAATCAAAAACGGATCTTCCAGCTAACGAGTGGAATAAGTGCTTCGAAAATTGGTTCGAGCGCATGCAGATGTGTATTAATCTTCGTGGAGAATACTGCGAAAAACAATAAAGTCGTTTAAAACTACCTACCGTGTTGTTTTATTTCCATATGCAAAACTTAAATGACATCCCTCGTATCCAGCATAAAGAATACTTTACACAAGTATCATCGGACTATTCCGCCTTCTGTTTCAGTGCTAATAACAATAAAATAAATTGAGGAAACAGAATTTTCAACCTTGCTATGTTCCTAAATGCATATCCTGAATTTTCCTGACCTGAAGCCATCAAAAGCGATCTTTTCTCTAAATGTTATATAAACTGATTCCAAACATCAATCCATACCCGACTAAAGAACCTAAATTCGTTCCTAAGCTCCCATTGATAGAGGAAAATTGAAAAATAAATAATAGAAGATACAATTTATCAAAGTGCGAATCCTGTAAGCCTGCTATATCTACACAATCGACAAGTGAAAAGCGACAAATCTTGTTCAGTGCTGTAGGAGGCTGCCGTCCGTTGCCACAGATGGAGAATGGGGAATGGAAACGAGAGGAAAACCATACGTGACGGGAAACTGCTCGCATTGTTAGAGGTTGGAGACAGAATCGGATCGGTCTGAGAAAGTTCGAATTCTCGCGTCTCGAGGTGTTATTTTAGAAATGATAGTTAACTTAGTTCCGCGGATAGGTGTCACTCAGTAATCATCAAGTCAGTTAAATTTAATTATCATCGATTTTGAGCTGATTTGCAAAAATGAGAAGATGTCCTTCTATTTATACAGGGTATATCAAAACGCAAAATGTACCTTTTCTCATATATTTCAAATGGAACATCTTGTATATTTTTACATCGAGAAATAGCTTTTCTTGGGAATTGTCTTTTTGCTAATGGGTGATTTTTTTGCTAGTATCTTTTTGGCAACAGTTTTTTTGACAGATGACGCGTGAATCGTGTCTTGTGTCATTGTCAAACTTGTTCAGTTTGGTCTATAATTTAACCATGAATCGACTTACGAACGAACAACGCTTGCAAATTATTGAATTTTACTATCAAAATTCATGCTCGGTTAAGAGAGTGCATCGAGCACTGCTTCCAATTTATGGGCAATTTGGTCGGCCTACTGAGGGAGCTAATTCGGAAGCTTGTGACTAAATTTCGAACCCAGTTTACGTTATTGGACATTGAACCATCAACACGCAGACGTAGAGTGAGGACTGAAGAAAATATTGCGGCTGTATCCGCCAGTGTTAGTGATGACCGTGAAATGTCGATTCGCCGCCGTTCGCAGCAATTGGGCCTCTGTTACTCGACTACGTGGCAAATTTTGCGACAGGATTTGGGTGTAAAACCTTATAAGATACAGCTGGTCCAAGAATTGAAGCCACACGACCTCCCACAACGTTTCCAACTTGGTGAATGGGCGCTGGCAAAGTTGGAGGAAGATCCACATTTTTATCGAAAAATTGTGTTCAGCGACAAAGCTCATTTCTGGTTGAATGAGAACGTTAACAAGCAAAATTGCCGCGTCTGGAGTGAAGACCAGCCAGGAGCATTGCAAAAGCTACCAACGCATCCCGAAAAAATCACTGTTAGGTGTGGATAATGGGCCGGTGGCATCATTCTTCAAAGACGACAATATCCGGAACGTAACTGTGAATGGCGAGCGCTACCGTGCGATGATAACAAACTTTTTTTTGCCCAACATGGAAGAGCTGGACTTGGCTGACATGTGGTTTCAACAAGACGGTGCCACATGCCACACCGCACACGAAACAATGGCCCTATTGAGAGGCAAGTTCGGTGAACAGTTCGGGGCCCGTCAATTGGCCGCCTAGATCGTGTGATTTAACGCCGTTGGACTATTTCTTGTGGGGTCATGTTAAGGTTAATGTCTACAGGGATAAACCAGCAACGATTGACGCACTGGAAGCTAATATTGAAGCATTTATTCGTGAGATACCGGCCGATATGTTGGAGAGAGTGTGCCAAAATTGGACCTTGCGCATGGGGCATCTAAAGCGGAGCCGGGGGCCAACATTTACATGAAATAATCTTTAAACATTAAATTATATCGACCGTTCTATCGACTCAAATAAAGATTTAATCGTTTTTTCAAATTTTTTGTGTTTTTTTTGAAAATCAAATCCTATACCTCTTAAAAAATCACCCGTTATAAGGCTTATACCACTTTTTTCGGAGAGTTTTCAAGTTATTGTCTTTAAATCTAAGAAAAAGTATACTATACATTTAGTCTTAAAATCAGGTCTTTCATGTAAACAATGAACTTAAACATAAAACGACACATCGTAAGCCAAGACATTCATTATGAATCTTTTGTAATACATTTCAAGTAGTTCTGTTGATTTCCAGATGTTTAATCTCAGGTCCAGTATTTTTTTACAACCACGTCGTTTTACCAACTTGGATAACACGATTCAATATTGTGGTTAACTCGATGGAAGAGAACTGACGTTTAATAAAGTCTAGAGGATCTCATAACTTGTAGAACCATATTGACAATATTCTGATGATGGAAATACCATCAAGGATCATAAAACCATTTGATGAAATGAAAATGGTAATTGTGATATTACGAGACATGCTGCTCAAGCTTAGAACCAATGAGAAGCTTAATCTAATATTTGAAGAAAGCTATCAACATGTTTGGCAGCAGATAGAAATATCAAAGCTGTGGCTATCGACGGCTCTAGGAAGTTGCAAGAAAATGTTTGATATCGTTTTCTTCCTTGTACTATTCGAAAAAAGGTTGGTGTTAAAAATATATTAATACTATGATCTTGCTTACAGTGGAGTACATGCTTTTATGAGGTCCATGGCTTGAGGCCTTTCAATTCAGGGTGACCAACTCATGCTGAAACCCTCTTCACCAACTGAATATCACAAAAAGAATAACCTAAACTTGGTGTCGTCTATCGATCTGGGTATTTAATGTTATGTAAAACTATTATAACCCTTTTTGTGGCGGCAAAATGACGGTGCCTCATCCCATTACCATCCAGCGTTAAGCTCTAGAGCTCTAGACCGCTGAGAGAGAGAGACTTCTGTCTCTAGGGGCATACAAAAGGAAAGGTCTACCAGGAGAAACCTACAATACCCGAGAAAATGGAACATCATATAAGCGAGTCGTTTAAGCGGATATCTTGACAACCTTTTAGACGTGCAAGATAATGTGAAAAGGCGTCTGGTCTTGTGCGCTTTGCAACCCAATAATTTAATGTCATTTTTGGTTTTTTTTGAAATTAATAGCATAATAATTCAAAAACTTTTGGAAAAAGGTTGTATAAGGCTAATATCAAAAAAAGTTCACCAAAAGAATTGTGTACAGCGTGTGAAATGTGAAATGGTTGAGAAAAAGTACATTTTGAATTTAGAAATACCCTGTTTAGAAATTACAGCACTTCTTCCAGATCAGATTGAAATCGATAATTATAATTTATTGTGAACGAAGATTTATCCAAATATCTTCAAAAATGGAGGAGCTGCGAGCCGCCAAAGCTGAGCATTTTTTCAGATGTTTGACCAAATATCTAAGCAACTGACAATCTAACCCGTATGTTATATGATATCAAACTTCTTGTTTTTAGAAGCTCTATCCAAATATGCTATAAAATATAGGGTTCTCTAATTAAAAAAATACATGTTTGCTATGGCTCAAAGTTACGCACTTTTGCTGGGACACCCGGTATAAGATGAGTCAGAATTCAGTCATTATTTCTAGGACAAAAAGTTGATCAAAAAATAACGCAAAGGGTTCTAAAATGCTCCCTTACCGAGAAAAGGGTTGAAGCAAATATTATTTTTAAATTTTTAGATGTTTTTATTAACAGCTAAATAAAGGCTGGTCTTTGAAGATGTATTTTTTATATTATGTATTTAAATAAACATATAGTGTTAACTTTGATCCCAGGTTTTAAGGTTTCGGTTTTTCGAACACTATACAGGGTGTCGGCAAAGTTGGGGTTTTCCTTTTCAGAAACAACTACCCTTGAAATAGCAAAGGTAATGTGTAGTGAAACGAGGGCGACCAAGTAAAAAAAATAAAGGAAAAAGTACTCACTCTCCAGTAGACGAGAAGGGCTAAGTACGTCTCTGCCCGAAATCATACTGCTCCAACAGAAAATGAAATCAGCTGATGCGCTACCGAGCAGACGCCGGCGGTGGTGCAGACCACGAACAGAGGTAACAAATATGACCATCGTGCAGAAACCACATTGATTGTCTTACACTTAATGGCACATCTTCTTACAAGGAAGGCAAAATGTTGCGTAAAAAGTCTAGGTATTGCATCCCGTCCAATCGATTTGGGAGAATAAATGGTCACATTCACCGAAAATGTTTGTTGAAAATGTGCGCGACGGACAGCGTGCGGATTTTCTACTTACCAAACATGAGTGTTGCGAAAGTTATTCACCCCATTACGTGTGAACGTAGATTCGTCTGTCACCAATATGCACTTCAAAAAGTCCGGATTATTGTCATGTTGATGCAACAACCACTCACAAAACCGCACTCTTGCTGGAAAATCGTCAGGTTGAAGGGCTTGTACACGTTGGACGTGAAACGGATACAGCCCCTCTTCAGGCAGCGTTTGCCACACTTTAGTTTTTGATACTTGCACTTCTCTAGCCACGTCTCTAGTGCTTGTTGTTTTTTGCAACCCAATCGATTATACGGGTTCGTTTACCTCTACACGCGTGACCGTAACCGTCGGTTGAAGGTTGCATACTGACCTGACACACTGACCCCGACCCAGTTCTGTCGTCCTAGTACCACTCGGGGATGTCGCAAGTCGCGGCTACAGGACGGTATTCAGATATTTTTGATGTTGCAGAGCCCTTTATCTCGGTTCCCTTAAGACGTTGCTGTATATGGTACTAAGAAAAATTGCTTATGTTTTCAAGATCTACACGTCGTGTAAAGGAAAACCCCAACTTGGCGGACACCCTGTATACAGGGTGGCGCATCGAAATGAAACAGACGCTCATTTTTTTTTTTTTGAATAACCAACCATGCTTGTAACTTTTACTCTAGTTCTACGGACTGTTCTCAAAGTTGAGTCATTTATCTTAACTGCTGGTAGGACTCGTCGAAAGGTGTGGATATACCAAAAATCAACTATATAAAAGTTGCATAATAAAATAAATAGTAAAAGATCAAAACAAGAGTGTTATTAAACAGATTTTTGGATATTATCGACCACTGCAGTGTAAAATCTTACCGTTTTTTGTTTATCTAAATTTGGCAAACTATGTGTTACTGTATGGTTTTAGTAGTAGTAATATTTATTGGCCGTGTTGATACATAAGTATATATAGCAGGTGATTACAAAGAAAAAAGTAAATAAGCAAATAAATAAACAAATAAAAGATCACATCAAAAACCTTATCGATAGAAAGTAGCTTCAACATGCTAAGACATGCACAAATATTAGGTAATTGATATTTAATTATATTATTTGTACTTGTCTTTGTACGAGTCTTTGGTTCGATCACTTGTATCAACAGTGCGTATACTTGGCCATGTTTATGAAAACAATGAACTAGTGAAGATAACACTAACATACTGAGATGCAGCATACAGGTTGTATGCGTGAAGGTTTCCTTTAAGAAATCTTCCGGCCCCACGGATGTTTGTAAAGTTATTAGACGTCGTGACACAGGATATTTAAAAAAACAACAAAAGGGTCACGCAAGCAAACCTGCTCAACCTGAGACGGTGCGAATTGAGGAAGACATTTTAGAAATGATCAGAAACGACCCAATAATGAGTATTAAAGCCATAGCAGCACAAGTTGAAGTGTGGAAAACAATACGACAAGAATAGTAGAATCCTTATTGTTATCAATGTGTTACAAGCTGAAGGTCATCGTAGAAGAGCCGGTTACTTTTAGAACAGTTCGGTAGAATTGAATATTTTTCAAAAACAATTTTGTGTTCAGACGACGCCACCTCTACACGAAATGGAGTGCGCAGTTTCCACAACAATCGTGTTTAGGCAATAGAAAATCCACATGCTGTAAAAAGAACTCATTTTCAACTTAGATTTTCATTAAATGTTTGAACTGGTGTGGTAAATGGCATAATCTGCCACAATTATTAGAAAATGTTCCTCTAAATCTGAGGCAGAATATGTGGTGCTTACATGATGGGACTCCACCACATTTTTAACAAGAAGTTCATGAACATCTAAATAATGAGTTTTCGAATAAATGGATAGGTCGTAATGGACCCATTTCTTGGCCTGCTCGCACCCCGGATTTAACGCCTTGCGCTTTTTTCCGTGACGCTATCTGAAAGAGTTGGTGGACTCAACTTTGAATAATATTATAACAATATTATTGAATTGAATTATGAATAATAGTTTCAAATCATCATCGTTTATCGGCCACAATGAGGTGCATTTTTATTGAGGCATTAAGATAAACGACGCTAAATGACTGATTCGGTTCGGTGTCGGAAACCTGCCTGTCGCTGATCAAGCCGTGAGGCTTAGCTATCTGAGGCTAACTAATTAAATTATGCAACTTTCCCATAATCCAACAAACACAAACTCTTTGTTCGCTAGGTTCCGCCTTCAGCATAGAAGTTTGGATACTATTTTCTAGAGTGCTATGCCTACACTGGACTGGAATTCTGTTCTCCTTAGTCTGGACGACCAAAGCTGCGAGACGGCCAAATTTAATAAAACAGAACGGCAAGAAAGAGCTGCAGACATACCATAGCCACGAAAGGACGTGCTAGAATAACGCTCAGAGAAAAGCACATATTAGGTAGAGTCGACAAAAAGAATTGCCTACTGGAGCAGCCCCGGGATTTCTGTGAGAATTGGGAATAAAACTCGCTGTGTAAATGGAAGATATAGTTTAAAAATTGAATATGTACTTAGCGTATTTCTTTGGATATCATTCTACAGCCTTGTTGATATGACGTCTACCTCCTATATTTACGTTTCGCGACCGAGTTGATCATGGTATCTTGGTAAGCAAGCTGAGGTCAATTGGCATACATGGCACTCTACTTAAATGGCTTGAGAGTAATGCAACAGATAGATACCAAGTGGTTAAGATCAAAAACCATATATCCTCAGAAATTAGTGTTACATCGGGTGTTGCCCAGGGAGGCCATTTGTCTACGCTTCTATTCAATATTTTTGTGAATGATATTAAGGATATTTTTGTTAATTGTCTTTTTCTTGGCTTTGCGGACGATTTAAAATTTTTAAGATTATTAGAAATACGAGTGATTGCCTCGATTTGCAGGAAGATTTAAATAGGTTTTCTCATTGGTGCAATGTAAATAACCTAATGCTAAATACTGATAAGTGTAAAGTTATAACCTTCTGTAAAATTAAAAATCCAATAGCTTTTGAGTAGTCACTAAACAATGCAATTTTACAGAGAACAAACCTAGTAAGGGATTTGTGTGTGTGGCTTGATTGTGAGTTAACATTTGTGTCTCACATTGAGAAAATAATATCAAGAGCTATGCGTCTTTTGGGATTTGTTTTTAGGAGTCTTAGGGACGTCAATAATGTTTTTATTGTGAGAGATATCTACTGTGCTTTAGTAAGAGCATCATTTGAATATGCCAGCTCTGTTTGGCATCCTTATTATGCTGTGCACAGAGATAGTATTGAAAGAATCCAAATAAAATTTCTTAAGAGAATACGGCTAAAGCTTGGCATTCCTTATGATTACATTAATTGTCAGGACCTAATGACTCTACTGAACTTAAATCCACTTGTAAACAGAAGAGATATGTATGATATTTGCACACTTTTTAATATCACTAACAATCAAATTAATGCACCTGATCTCCTTGCTCTGGTTGGTTTTCATATACCGTCAAGGGAGTCAAGAAGTAAGTCATTATTTCATATTCCATATCATAGGACAAATTATGGTGTGAATTCTCCTATAACTCGAATGTGTATGAAAGCAAATAGTGTAGTGCAGAAGTGCAATAAAATTGACTTTTTCAGTGATAGTTTTAGGATTTTTGCGAATAAAGTGAGAAATGTAGTACAATAATAATAATTGGTCTTGTTGTATCTAGTAGTATTTAAGATTGTAGACCGACCTCTTGTGATCATGCACCATTAATGATTTTACATTTTGTATTGTTTTTCATATTTAAATGCTATATGCGTTAATAAAGAATTTCTAATTTTCAAATTTCTAATTTCTAATCCCGTTATGTCATCCTCGTGCATTGTACATTTTCTATCGAAAACGTCGTTTGCTTCCTCGCACTTCAGCTGCACGGTAATGTTCTGGTATCGTCGACCAACACGGGGCTTCGCGAAATCATCTGCATGAATTGGCGAAGTCGTATCCCCATCGCTGTAGGTCGCCTGGGGGTGCGCGCCCACGATCGCATCGCGTGTAAAACGCGTGCTTGCGATCGCGGCACGTCGCACCGCGTCGGCATCCTCGCCAGGGAGGCCGACCTGGAGATTCAGATTTGAATCTTGGTTGACGATTCCGGGGCGCATTCCGGGATCGGCGACACGACCAAGTAAGTTGTGAGACTCTTGTCGGTTGGAGGAGACCGCAAGACAGTCGAGGAAGGCTCCCAAATTAGCACCGAGAGCTGGTGCCGTGCTGCCAGCGAAAATCCAATTATCAATTTAGTATAGGAAATAATTCTTTCAATGACCCTAATTTACGAGCACCTTCCCACTTCAGTTGGCCCACTTCAAGATTTGTACCAAAATATGCCTTTATAAACTAAACATGACGAAACTATTTACTTCTAAAACAATTTATTTTCTCAAAAACGTTTTAGATACACTCTAGTCGTAAAAAGTACACTTAGATCTATAACTAATAGAACATCTGAACAAATTAACAATGTGCGAATAAATGCGCGAAGTTAACAAAGCAGAATTGAAAGATTACCATTGAGTAACATCACCTTTATTTTTTATTACGGCTGAAATTCTTTGGGGCATAGTGCTAACCAAGCTTTGGCAAAAATTTGGTGTAAAACAATCCCATATTTCTTGAAGCTTTTGTCTCAGTTCGGTGATTGTACGAGCAGGATGTTGTCGTAGAACCTTTTTCATCTCGAGCCACAAAGTTTCAATGGGTGACAGATCTGGACTGCTAGATACCCATTTCAAAAGTGGTACCTACATTATTTTCTTCCATCCATTTTATAGCCTTTTTTGAGGTATGGCACGCTGCACCATCTTGCTGAAACACAAAATCTTGGCCGGATGTCAAACATTCTTCCATCACTGGTAAAAGCGATTCTTCTAAAACTGCCAAATATTTGTTTGTATCCACATTTCGATCAATAAAATGAAGTTTTCCTACTCTTTTTGATGACATACTGCCCCAGACCATAATGGATGCTGGAAATTTCACTTTGCTCTTCAGACAGTCAACATGGAATGCTTCATTTTTTTTTGCGAATAACTCTACTGCGACTGTCACCAACACAAACTTCGAATCGGGCCTCATCACTCCATTGTATTGCACACCATTGTTGAGGTGTCCATTGCCTATGTTCTTTAGCTCATCTAAGCCGACTTTTCTTTTGCAGTGGAGTTAATAGTGGCTTTTCTTTGGCCTATAAAGAAGGTGAGCAACTTTAGGGTTTTTACTTCACTTACCTTGCAAGTGCTAAATCCCAGTTTGTGGGCCTCTCTATGAGTTGTGGACCTCGAAATTCTTCTTCCAACAGCGTCACTCCACAGAGCACTTAACTGTAAATAATTGGCACGCCTGTTTTTCACGATTATTCTTCTTAATGCTCTTCGGTCGGCATTTGTGATATTACTTTTTTTCACATATCGTGACTTAATATTAACTGAACCAGTTTCGTTCTAACAATATTTCTCACACTGTACCACGATAAGTCTAACAAAGTTGCAATTTCTGAGTTTGATTTACCAGAATCAAAAAATTTAATTATCACTAACCGAATTTTCTCACTAATAACCTGCCCTCTACCCATTCTGAAAACCTTAACTACCCAAAACTATTTTAAACGTATTCTGACAGCTGTGATTAATAAAAAAAAATTGTCATGGCTTTTATTTTTCACAGCCACCTATGCGTTATAGACTTATTTTGCTGTAATTGCAACATGTGTTATTTTTATGCTGCAAATTTGATTAGGGATTGATACAGTTGGTGTTTTCTACTATATATTATCAAAATATCCATTGTTAATATATTAAACCTATAACACCCTGCTACATTTTTATTATTTGCGTTTGATAAGAAAAAAACTAAGATAGTTGGGCCAACTGAACTAATTGGAATTGGAGTCTAAAGAAACACATTCCGTCATTTCGAAATAGGACTTTAGAAAAAATAAACTAAATTATTAACTGAAAGTGGCATCTTCTCTTAAGCCATACAAAATTATCACTTGATAGTTCTATAATGATTAGAAATATATGTATCGATAATAGCTATTTCATATTCGACGGTACTTTTTTCGCAAATTTTTGAGTTCAAATATTATTATGGCGGTTTTGCAGAATGTTTGAGGTATCTTTTGACTACTACTGCAGTACCATGTGTCAAAATAAATGAAATTGTTAATATCTTTAACTGCTATCATGAAAGAATCCAGTTTATCGTCAAGTAGAGTCAGATCATAAGATCCTCTTTTAGTTACATCACTGAAGATTGGTCCAATAAACTCAAATTTGATTGGTAACGAAAACCCACTTTCTCAGTATGGTTCTTTAATTTCAATTCAGAATACCCATAAAGACATAATATCAAAAATTATATAGAATATAAGGCATTATACCTATCTGACTCAGTTTTCCATCTCAAAAATATATCGTTTATAAAAGGAATATTAGAAAAACTGCCCTTCATCTACATTATTATAGAACAGTAAGTAAAATAGTAGCTCCACTACAAGTAATACCGCCTAAGCCAGAAAACCATGCGAGTACTCAAACATTCCTTATGTAAAACATCTGTCGGAGAAATTGGTGAGCGTTGTTAGTTTAGATATACAGGGTGGCGCATCGAAAACGAAACAGACGCATTTACTGGCAGCTCAGTTTTTTTTGGAAAAACGCTCAGACCCGTCGATGTTGTTTTCGAGGGGGACACAAGTTTGGCAAAAAATCACGTTAGCACGTGCAGCCCCCTGGGCGGGGGTGACACCAACCCTAAAATCTTAAATGGAAAGGGGGTCGCGTGATACCTTATTTTAAAGGTCTTTCAATTCTCTTTATAATGATGGAAAATATATGAGCTTCAGTTCAGTAGTTTTTAAGACTTATTGATTTAAAGCTTAAAGTAGACTTTAATAGGTACATCAGATTAGTTTGTACTACTTTCAGAAGAAATTTGACTAAAAAAATTTACTTAATAAGCAAATGCTTTTTTCACTACGCCCATGGTTTGTTTATCATTTTGTTATTGAAAATAGCTATTTTTTTTTGTCGAAAATGTTATTTCTTGAAGAAAGATAAGGAAATATCTCGTAATTATTTTAAATAGGAATTTAGTACATAGTTTGCGATTGATCTGGCCAAACTCTGTTGCTAAAATAACTTGTAACGCTTTATTAGGTAAGTTAACCATGGTATATTCCACAGCAGAAAGAGTTGAAATCGAAATATTTTTCGGAAATAATCAGTGCGCTAATAGAACAGCAGAAATATTTAATGAGCGACCTGAGAACAGTAACGTGCATCGAAAATATGTTCTAGAACTTGTAGCTAAATTTCTGGAAACTGGGACAGACGCCAAAAAAAAACGCAACATTGAAAATCCCATAAGGAACGAAGCAATAGAAGTGGGGTTTTAGGGCAGGTTTATGTAGATCCTACGTTAAGTACCCGCAAATTGGAGACTGTGTGTGGTTTTAGTCGACATACTGTCCAACGGATTCTAACGAACTGAAGGACATTAATTTTATATCATTATAAAGGGAATTGAAAGACCTTTAAAATAAGGTATCACTCGACCCCCATTTCCATTTGAGATTTTGGAGGTGGTGTCACCCCCGCTTAGGGGGCTGCACGTGCTAAAGTGATTTTTTGCCAAAATTGTGTCCCCCTCGAAAACAAAATCGACGGGTCTGAGCGTTTTAAAAAAAACTGAGCTGCCAGTAAATGCGTCTGTTTCATTTTCGATGCACCACCCTGTATATATTTCGTATAAAAAAAATATAAATGATTTTGTAAACTTTAGTACAAAATTCCAACAGAACAACAATCGAATGTTGTATTGAATTGCATGAAAAGAGAGTGTACGAATTTTCATTTAAAAGGGGACACACACGACTAGTCCAACTCTTGTTTTCAGGATGTCATGTGTTAAGTTTTGATTCTTGCAGAGTAATATGTTGTAATGATCTTCCAGGAAAAAGTACAAAAAGTACAATATTGCAGTTACTAAAAGAACGGGCATGGCACATTTAACTATTATGTACTATAAGATCATTAATTTCATGAAAGTAAAGTAACAAAATGCATATAATATTTCAGCATAAAGAAAATATATCAGATATAGCAAGAATAGCCCAGATTTTTACTATAGGTGTATAACTAAACGAGTGAGTTCACTAGAATTTGCTTTTTTCAGTACATAAAAAAACGTTTCATCCGTTTTGAGTCTCCGTCTGAATCACGAATAATTTAGCCTGTTTTATTTTTTGAAGTGCATATAAACTAAGTGACATATAAATCCGAACACCCAGTTTAATTGGTTTTATTTTAATAAAATTTTGTATAAGTACTTAATGAAGCATAATAAGTAAATGATAAAAATTTCAAAATGATTGCCCTGCTTTAAAGCCCTTTGACCTTTAATAATGTGTGGATGCACCCTGATGTGCTACGCATTCTCCACGCGCCTAGGCATGCTTCTGATCAGGTGGTCATTGTCCTCCTGTGGTATCTCATTTCAGGCAACCACCAACTCCTCTCGAAGTGCTTCTAGAGTCTGAGGAGGACGTTGCAAATTGAGCAATCTCCTACCCATCATATCCCACACGTGCTCAATTGGGGATAAGTTGGAAGATCTTGGTGGCCATGGTAACAATGTGACATCATTATCTTGAAAGAAGTCTATTGTGACTCTTGCAACATGCGGTCGGGCATTATCTTGTTGGAAAGTTGGATCTGCCAGGGTGTCAAGATAGGGTAAAAGATGGGGTTCTAGAACTTCGAGGATATAACGCTGCGCGTTCATGTTACCTCTGATGAAGATTAAAGGTGACCTGGAACCATAAGCTATAGCACCCCAAACCATAACTCCAATAGTGCGATAAACATGTCTTTCACCAAAAAACTGTGGATTCCGCCTTTCACCACGTCGCCTTCTAACCCTGGCACGACCATCGTGCATGCCTAAACAAAATCGAGACTCGTCACTAAAGACAATACTGTTCCATTCCTGATCCCAGAGTGACCGTTGTCTGCACCACTCAAGGCGATTATGTCGGTGTTCTCGAGTTAAAGGGAGGACCCAGTGTGGCCGGTATGAAATCAAGCCAAAACTTCTCATTCGTCGGTAAACACTTCGCATGCCAATAGGTCCTTCGTGTTCCGCAAACCATTCATTTGCAATGGACCTGGTAGTGGAGAAACGGTCCCTTAAGGCCAATAATCTTAGGCGGCGATCTTCACGGTCTGTTGTTCTACGGCGGCGTTCAGTGCCCCTTGCTCTTTGCGTACGGCCTTCTCGAAGCCATGCCTGACAACACCTAACCACAGTGTCTACACTTCTTTACACTCTATCTGCAATTGCCCGAAAAGAAAGTCCAGCTTCCCGAAGTCCCACTATACGGCCCCTATCAAACTCACTAAGTTGATTCTTTACTGCGGCTGAAATATTCATTTTTGGAGCGTTAGTGAATTAAAAAAAGCGGAATGTCCAACTGATAAGGCTGAAAATTTTTTCACTTGTTATTTACCGTAAGATAAATACATTCACCAATTTTTATTAAAATAAAACCATTTAAACTGGGTGTTCGGATTTTTATGTCACTTAGTATATGTGGGGAATCGCTATGTTGATAATGAAATTCATTTTATATAGTATCTCAACTAAAACAGGTATCATTTGCATCGATTTTGTTGTATAAATTGTTAATTAATGTATATGTAAAGTTAGTGTTCTAATTATTTGTAGATTCCTGAGGAAGGAAATTAATTTTTCCGAAACGTTTGCATCTTTGTAACTGGAAAATGTGTTTCTTTAGGTCCCGAATCCAATTAATTACAGCCAAATATCAATATTCTAATAATTTGGGCTCAAAGAGAGCTTGCCTTGAAAGTTCTGAAGTAGCCTTTAAAACTGGAAGCTATGACTCCCTAAGGTGCTTCTCTGCGTAGATCTTCAAGACTCAAGGGTGGTAGGCCGTTAATTAAATTACATCAAATATCATATTTAATAGATTCGCGGAAACAGTTTACACTTGGAAATTATATTTCAATTATAATTTATAAATACTATATGCCATATAATGAATTATGCACGAAAATAAAACAGATAAAAAAGGATCTAATTAAAATGAGGCTTCTGGGAATATGTTCATGTTAAATTAGTGTCATGTTGAAATGTTTTAATGAGAAATCTTGCAGCCCGCTCAAAATGGTAAAGGGTAAAACCTGTAGTTTAATGACGATTTTAGTTTAAACAAGTGCAGGAATCGCCACGCATCTTTTTTTAAATCGAAGCAAAATTAGACTATCGGTATCAGTGTATAATAATACTGATGATTTAATTTCTAAAAACCTAAAAATTAGTTTTATAGCAATTGCAAGGTAGAATTGTGATCGAGATACATTCTTATCTTATGGACCAAGGTAAATTGGATGTATAAGAGGAGTAATGAGTTTTACTATACAGGGTGTTTTCAAAGTGGAGCCATTTATTTAAACAGATTGTAGAAGTCGTCAAAAGAACTTGATATTCCAAAAATCACCATAAAAGTTGCATAATAAGGCAGCTTACATTACTCAAAATTATTTAAAAAAATTATTATTATTAAATTTTTTCCTATTTGTTCGATTAACGACTCCACGACTCTTTACTAGCATCGAATATGAAATCCTGATGTCCACGAAATCAATCACAAGCATTTTCAGTGCGCTGTTGAAGTTCTTCCAGAGTATATACTGCTCCATCATGATACACCAACTCTTTCAAATCGCCCTCAGAAAAAAATCGTAAGGCGTTAAATCCGGGGAGCGAGCAGGCCAAAAAATGGGACCATTGCGCCCTATCGATCTATTCGGAGACTCATTATTTAGATGTTCATGAACATCTCGTCTGACATGTGGTGGTGCCCCATCGTGTAAGAACCACATATTGTCTTACACTTAGAGGAGCATCTAATAATTGTGGCAGATTGTGTCGAAGAAAATTTAAATAAATTTCACCGGTCAGTCGAAGTGGAACAAAATATGGTCTAGTAAGCATGTCACTTACCATGCCAGCCCAAAACGCTGAAGTTTTACATGACAGTGATCGAGAATATTAAAAAATCTGTGTAATAGCATTTTTTTTAAATTTCTAATCTTTTACTATTTCTTTTATTATGCAACTTCTATATAGGTGATTTTTGGTATATCAGCTCCTTATGACGAGTCCTAGAAGCAGTTAAAATGAATGACTCACTTTAAAAGTACCCTGTATGCGAACATACAACTGTCGGGTGTTAAGCTAAAAATATCATGAAATTCGACTCCACATCCGTTTCCACTATAAGGCTTTGTAATCAGGTGTATGAGGTGGTAATAATCCAGCAGAACTTCCTTATCTAATTTAAGTGATGGCACCGGCTGACTTGCTGGTAGCAGATTTTTACGACAGTGGCTCAAACAGCCACAATTGTCGCAAATCACCAAAATCTGCAGACTATGCAACTATCAACCCGCAATGAATACGTTGCCTCTGGCCAGTTTTCTGTAGGTTAGATCAAAAATTGGTTTTGACGTACAACTGGACAAGCATGTATTCGCGATTGGTTGCAAGACGGCATTCAAAAGATATTGTGAACTTGAATGTAAACATATACTAAAATGTCGTTTATGGATTATCTTAGGTTACTTGAAGACACTCGAATGAATATCTTATAGAGAAACATTTTGGACCATCCTGATGATATTAGCAGAGCGACGTATCTTGTTCATGATGTAAGAAATGCTCTCCATGAATTTCGCAATGAGCAGTGGAACGATTTTCTGGCGGGGATCCTTGACTCTGGAAAGTCGCGAAGTCGCGGAAAGCGACAAGCAACTCCCGCACATCCACGGTCCTGGGGGCATAGTCTTCAGGACAAGGTCGAGGTTTTCGCTGATGCTATGGAACGACAGTTCTCTCCCAACTATGATCTTGATAATGATCTCGACGAGGAGCAACAAATTGTAAGATCCGTCAAGAGATACTTCAGGGCCAACGGCGTCAGTGATCCTGGCGCCGCCATTAGTGATTCTTCCTCAATAGATTCTTTTTCAGAAGATTCTTCAGCTGAAGACTTGCACAGCACACCAGCAGAGCTTCAAGGTCATACTAAGCACCTCAAGGTGCGTAAAGCGCCTGGGGAGGATCAAATCACTAATAAGGCTCTAAAGTTGCTTTCACGGAAGTCCTTGACTTATCTCTTAGCTATTATTAATGCCATGCTAAGGACCCAGTACTTTCCATCAGCGTGGAAGACTGCGGAAGTTATAATGATTCAAAAGAAGGTGGGTTCGATATTTCCCCAGGACTATCGTCCCATCAGCCTACTGTCTGCTCCGACTAAGCTCGCTGTTAAGGTGATTCTACGTCACCTTGCGAATTTCTCGTCAGATCGCCATGTGATTCCTGACGTGCGATTTGGATTTCGGTCTGAGCATAGTACGAAGTTACAGGCGGTTAGGCTTGTGGAGCGAGTAACCAGGGGCTTCACCCTTAACGAAAGTACTGGTATCTTGCTTCTGGATGTCTGGAAGGCACAAGGGCCTTCTCAATAAACTAATTCAAAACGGCTTTCCATTTTGGATCCTAAAACTTTTGAAATGCTTCCTTGAAGGTAGGAAATTTCTGATCAAAATTAATAATTTCTTGTCGAAAGTACGGCCCAGCAGGGCCAGCGTCCCTCAGGGTCAATCCTTTACTCACTTTTCACGCATGATGTCCCTTGCCCTAGCGACTGTGAAGTCTATCTATATGCTGATGACACTGCATTGGTGGCCCAGTCGCGTACCGAGAATCTGGTTCACGACAGGTTACAAAGTGCGGTGGATGAAGTATTGGAATGGGCAGATCGGTGGCTAATCAAAATTAATTACTCAAAAACGCAGGCCATATATTGTACTAAAAAACGTAGCGGCGCCACGCCTGAGGTTTCAGTGGATGGAGCTCGCATACTATGGGGAAATGCTGCTAAGTATCTCGGTGTCACTCTTGACAGAGGGATGACCTGGCAGAATCACACAGAGGCGTTAAAAACTAAATTCAAAATTACGTTTCGGCAACTCTACCCTTTACTATGTAGAACCTCAAAATTAAGTTTGGTTAACAAAGTTCGGCTATACAAGATGGTTATGTGGAGAAAGGCATATAACAACAAGTAGGAAAATAATGGGCAAAATCCGCAAAAAGGAGGAAGGTGGATTCGAGCAGAAAATAGGATAGGTAACCCGAGCGATACGTATTTCTGCTGGTTGGCTTTATCAGGCCCGAAATGAATGCACATATGAAACTACAAAAGTAGATACACATGCCCACACATCCGGATACGGGTGTAATCTGAGGAAACGAAGTTGGAGGGGAAAAAAACGACACACGAAGTCCACAACAAGAGCCAACCTACACATTGTAGTATAAAATGGCTATACGACCTCGAATTTTCAAGGAGACGTCTAACCACCACCACGGGGCGGTTATAGCCACTTGCTGTGGTACTTCAAGCCCAAAGGATCTACAAAGAGAATATGATCATGCGGAGAGAGGTATATAACAACAAGTAGCCATTTTATCCTACAATGTGTAGGTAGGCTCTTGTTGTGGACTTCGAGTGTCGTTTTTTTCCCCTCCAACTTCACTTCCTCAGGTTACACCCGTATCCGGATGTGTGGGCATGTGTATCTACTTTTGTAGTTTCATATGTGCATTCACTTCGGGCCTGATGAAGCCAACCAGCAGAAATACGTATCGCTCGGGTTACCTATCCTATTTTCTGCTCGAATCCACTTTCCTCCTTTTTGCGTATTTTGCCCATTATTTTCCTACTTTTGGTTATATGTATATATATATATATATATGCATAATATGCAGGGTTTGCAGAACAGGACCTTGCGAACCATCACTAACGCACCATGGTATGTCTCCAACGAGACCCTTCACAGGCTACAGGGGCTACATCAAACATCAGGCGCAGTTCCGTTATAGTCAAGCGGAATCGTACAGCAACCCTCTGTTGCATGAGTCAGTAGACTACACAGTCGAGCAAGCACTCAAGAACGCGGCTCGCACTGTGATCAAAAACAAATCGTGCAATTCTAAACCCAACCAAAATTACGATTTTGCCACACACAAATTAATTTTTGGATAAATTTAGATTAACCGAGTACTTGTTAACAATAGCAAGACATCCCTTTAACCGGCGCACTTCACCCTCTTTGCTCTTCCCCCTTCCTTCCTGTCTTTCTTCTTCCTTTCTTTCTCCCAGACCTGACAGAAATACTGACCTACGATACTTTAACAAAGAGAGAAGGTCCCACGGACCGCTCTGACGGACAATGACGAATAGAAGCAGATTTGCATGAAAATAATGCACCACCATTTTTCTAAACTCAAATATTCCTCTGGTCATTTATCTTTGTTCTTTTTTCTTGATGGCCTGTTGTTACGAACACCGATTTTTCCCTCTCGTACTATCAAAAGTCATTATTTTCTGGCATATAATGGTCGGACTTCCTTGTTATCTTTTATACCTGTACACATTACCATATTTATTACCTGCCTGGGTTAAGTTTCTGAATTTATTATATTTACTCAGCGGGCAGAAAAGTTCTCCATATTCCAGGAAGGTAAATATGAAATTTTTTGGGGACCTTAAAATAACCTTTTCATTGTACCGGACGTAAAGCTAACGTAGCTGAATAAATAAAATGGCAACGTATCGGAAATTTCATTTATATTGAGCTGGAAAGCAACCAAATTAAATTTCCATATATTTTTATAATACTGGCTGATAAGGCCCAACCACTGAATTCGAGTTGTTTATCTTCTTTTAAAGTTGATAACGTTTAGAAGCAGACTTGCTCATTCGCAGGCTCGATTCTGTACAGGGTATTTGTAAAGACACACATAAGTTGATACAACACCTTGTTAATAACGTTGACTATTTCCATCGTCTTAAGTTCTATCAATCACAAACGCGCAATTTTGACTTACAAATGGTTCTTAGATGGAAACACTGCATGACAGCACCTTTCAGGAGTTATTTAGAGTTTATCCGCGGCGAAACTTGGCAGCTGTTGTCACCAAAAATTACAATACCTTTGATAACAAGGAATTATGGTCTCCTAGGATACCAGAAAACGACTCAAATCTTCGGCATGTCCGTAACGCCAAATTTTGAGGCCTAAGAGAGTTTCTACTGCCACAGGTGCTGACCGAAACTTAACTTCCACAACACGTTGAACTAAGTTACCCACGGAAGACACAGTAGTGTTGTAAGGGCAGGGTGCGTGGTCAGAAAGAGACTCAGTAGGTTTCTGGAATGTGACGAAATGCGGGTTAAGAAAGTACTGACCGTCACCAATTGGGTCGGTCCTTGGATAATAGCGAAGGCAGCATCTACACAACCTGCTACATAGGTCTTGTTTGAGCCCAACCAAAGCTCATTATGGGCATTGAAATCACTGAGGAGAACTACCCCTGAAGCGGGGTGATTGATGTTCAGGAAGTCAATCTTGACAGCAAGGTCTTCAGGTAGGTCATCCCAAATATGGTCCGAGCTTGAGCGATAAATTTGGGGCAAGTATTGGAGTTGAGGCGAAGCCACAATATGTCCTTCCGGTCTGATTCCAAGTAAACGTCTCTGGAGCAGAAAAAGCTGCTACGGACAAAAGCCACAACTCCCCGGTTATTTCTCAGATTGGTGTGCAACTTGAAATCTGGCAAGCTAAGATGATTAATCGGTACAGACATCAATGTTGCTGTTAATTTCGCTGACGTTCGTGAAACAAATTTTATCACCGATGTTGTTACGGCGAGTCTACCCTCCACCTGGATATTCCGTGAGTGGAGTGAGTTTACGTCCGGAATTCTTAGTACTCGAGGGATCCATCATCATTAATTTCTTTGTTGGGCAAGACAACCGACTGCGTAGCTTAGGTGTGGAAAACGCTAAATGCGAGAATGATTGATTTTTCAGGACATGTATTATGCGTGTATTTGCAATTTCTTACCACTCTGCATAAACGGCACCTTAAAGTATCTAACGTATGTTTAACGCCTGATAAGAAGGGTTGAAAGTGGTTACTGCCGTCGCCCGTATCCTGACTTTTCTTGCTGGTGAATTTAATATAACTATTATGCTGGATATAGTAAGATAAGTATAAAAATAAAACAAATCAAGGATGGTGATGGGAAAAGGAAAGCTAACCTGATCAATGAATTTGTGCATAATTGCGAGTCGGTAAAAGCAACCGTTGTTATGTTTGCGATAAGTGATAATTGCTTGGAGTCTGCAAGTATGCGTGTGATTCTCTTCAGTTTTTATGACACTTCTGTATACAACTACAGTATATTCAGATAAGAGATAGACCGGATTTAAACAAAAGGTTCGGGTGATTTTCACGCTAACGCCGCCGTCTCGACGTAAAACAGGAGCCCTCATTGGTCAATTCGCAATTAAATGCCTATGCCGAGCGGCAGAGCAGTCGTATCAAGGCAGAGTCACATTCAGGTTCAGACGTGTTACGTATGTCGTGTGCATCATTGCAATTTGATATTTCTTTGGACGTTTTCGTTTGTTATCTTATTAAGTTGTTGAGTTTGTCGTTGTTATTGTTATACCTTGTTATTGATTGTTATTGTTATCAACTGCTTGCGCAAAATGCCCAGTAGTACAGATACTGCCGATGAAGTTGTAAACTCCTGTAGTCCACCTAGGAAACGCTCTAAAAAAAGACACCTGAGTGCAGAAATGAAAGAGGTCATTTTGAATATATATAAGATCGAGCGCGAGGAGAACGAGGCATCAACCATCAAAGAAATTGTTGTGAAGGTTTCTCACAAAGTTGGGGTGTGTTGCGCATCAGTGTTTAATGTGTTAAGACAATACAAAAAAAATCACACCTTTTCTGAGCCAATGACCAGTAAACATCGCAAAAGCATTGTTAAATCATTGGATGAAGCTGATAAGCATGCGATTAGGAGGAAAGTGCATGAATTCTTCTTTAGGAATGAAATACCTACTATAGATAAAGTACTGCAGGAGGTAGTAGTAACTTTGAAGAAGCAATGCTGAAAGTACAATTATTAAGAATTGTCAAGGATCACAAGGCGGAATATCAAAAATACGCCATTGACGAAATGACAGCAAGTCAAAATAAAACTGTGCTCCGTTTACCTCCATACCATTGCGAGCTCAATCCCATTGAGCTCATATGGGCAGAGGTTAAAAATTATATAGCTAAGCACAATACAACTTTTAAATTTTGTGACCTCAAAGGACTTTTCAAAGAAACACTAGAATTAATAACAGCGCAAAAATGGGAAAACTGTATCAAGCACGTGAAAGACAAGGTTAAAAAGAGAATGTGGGAACTGGACAATATTTTAGAGGAACAAGTCAAGCCATTCATTATTGACGTTGGTGCTTCAGGCAGTAGCGATGATGAAAGCTCATCAAGCTCATCTTTCCAATAAAAGATGTCGTTCATCAAATTCGGTAAGTTATAAGTAATTATAAAGCTACTATATTTTTTAATTAATTATTGACATTTTTGAACCCATTTTGGCAAAACCTATTCAAGAATCTACTTTCTGACAATGTTCAACCATGCACATTTTTTTACGTTTTGAACGTTTTAATTTGGTTACATATTTACCTAGAAATCAAAAAATATACTAATCAATATTCTAAAAGCAATTTTAAGAGATATACGATTATTTTTAATTTAGGCTAATTTAAACGCCATTTTGAGATTATATTCGACTGTATTTCACCAAACATCAGGCGGCATCCGAAGCTGGAAATCGAAGCGAAAATTTTGAAACCCTTATGTATATTTACATCATTATATATTTATTACCCCACCCCCACATGATCCTATATCCATCACCAATCGTATACACATCCAATTGTGCTAATTTATTACAAAGTTACGCAAAGCAGCATCTACTATCTAAAATATGTACTGCGTGACTCTTAATACGTCCCTGCCGAATGTTACAGCGTTCGATGATCACGTGGTCTTGTTTATGTCCAGTCTATCTCTTATCTGAATATACTGTAATTGCCTAGGATAACGTGCAAAATAGCACAACGCGTTCGTATTGTTAAAATGCTTTACTTAAATGATGAATCGATTGTTGCAACGACTCGGAAGCTACGACAAGATTTCGGTCGATATAATGTGTCCAGTGTCAACATAATTCGTCAGTTGGTGCGGAAATTTGAACAAAAAGGTGTAGTTAAAGACTTTCCAAGGTCGAGCCGTGTTCGAACTGTTCGTACTCCGGAAAATATCGAGAGAGTTGGTGAAAGTCTGGTGGAGCGCCCTGAGACGTCTACCAGACATCGTTCTCGAAAACTGGGTATTAGTCGTACGTCATTATGCGCTATTTTAAAAAAAGAGTTGCATTTGCGGCCATACAAAATTTAGCTAACCCTAGGACCCCCTAGTGACCATGAAAGTCGCCGATAAATTGACATATCTGGCCATTAGAAATTTCTGGCTCCTCAAATCTAACAATTTAACCTGCAAAACATGTGGTTCCAGCAGTACGGATCAACTTGTCACACAACTGAAGTAGCACCAACCACACTTTCAGGTAAACTATTCCAGGTGTTGAATATGCGGTTGGGAAGAAACCACTGTCGGACTGTTGTTTTAAATGGCTCCTTATGCAGTTTGAAGCTGTGTCCGCGTAGATTGCTGCGCGACAGACGGTATAGATGCATGAGGTTGTGCCCATCAAACCATGAAGTATCCTGAACGTAACTATAAGATCGTCACGAAGTCTTTGCTCAGAGAATGAGGTCAGATTGAATAATTCAATGCGATCTTCATAGCTTGGTCTTCGTGCTCCAAAAGGGATACGAGTAGCCCGACGCTGTACTGATTCGACGAGATTTCTATCGCGCAGAAGCACAGTGTCCCATTCCGGGCCAGCGAATTCAAGAATTGGCCTCACGAATGCCTTGTAAATGTAGACGCAAGTGTTGACATCAGATCCTTTGAAAGTTCTCTCCAGCATGTATAGAAGTTTCTTGGCTTTTGATGTAACTTGGTGAATATGGTCAGACCAGGAAAGACGATCGTTGACTACAACGCCCAGATCAGTGTGGCTGGAAACTGCTTCGATGTTGTGGTCAGAGATCTTGTATGTAAATCGCGGATTTGTCTTCCCGAGGTGAAGGACACAACACTTAATTAGATTTAAGGGTAAAAGCCAATTGACTGACCATTGACAAACAATATCAAGATCTCGTTGAAGCATAGCAGAATTTACGACAGTATTGTAAATCTTGGTGTCGTCGGCATAAGCTGAACATGTGGAGGAAATCAATGCGGGCAGGTCACTTGTATACAGAAGGAACAGCACTGGCCCCAAGACAGAGCCTTGAGGAACTCCACTTGCTACATGATGAAGGTGAGACTGGCTATCACTGACGCGCACAGAGAAAGTCCTCCCGGTGAGAAAAGCCTTAATCCACAGTAACAACTCGCCTCTTATTCCCATACATTCCAACTTAAACAGAAGCCTTCTATGTGGTACGCGATCGAAAGCCCTAGAAAAATCTAAGTAGATTATATCAACAGGAGTCTTAGTGTCCAGATACAGAGTCCAATCGTTGAGAGAGTGGAGAAGGTTGGTCATTATTGATCGACCAGGGAGAAATCCATGCTGATTCTTGGGGATAAGGTCATTTTCGAAAGCAAATGACAGGACCTTATCTAATATGATTCTTTCAGCTATTTTGGCGGCGATAGGAACGAGACTTATTGGTCGATAATTTTTAGCGGAGGATTTGTCGCCCTTTTTGAATACAGGGGTAACAGAAGCACTAAGCCAGCATGAGGGTAGGGTATGAGATCTAAAAGACGATGTGAATATCAAGCTTAATGGTAGGGCCAGTGCTGAAGCGCAGTTTTTAAGTACAGCAGCCGTCATTCCATCTTTACCAGGGGAGGAAGAGGTCTTCAGATTTCGCAGGTGCATTAATACATCTTCAGGCAGGAACTCAACTTCGCAAAGGCTGTTGGGACACCTATGGCAGACAGTGGTCGGTAGAAGGTCTCCATTAGGCTCATCGACGAAGTCATCACTAAAGGACTCTGCCAGTAAGTTGGCAGATTCGGTGGCATGCATGTGGAGATGACCGTCAGCGTCGCGGATCTGAGGTGATGAAACTTTGGAATTCAGGTTTGTTCTTAGATACCGAAACAGCTTCTTCTTATTTTTGGAGGTAACGAGTTTTCGTTCATAAGCATGTTTGGCATTATGTAACGTTCTAGATAGGAAGTTAGAAAAGGATCGATGAGACACGTAATCTTGTGAATGGCCACTCCTCCTAAACCGTTGCCACAAAGATCTCTTGTGACGAAGCATCCTCGATATGTTAGAGTTGATCCGGGACTTTGAGGGATCACAGTATACCTTCTTTTCAACAGTATTGTCAGCCGTTTCGCTTAGGACTCGTTGAGCGAAAGTGTCCCACATATCTTGGGTGCTACGGTTGTTAAGCAAAGCAGGCCAGTTGACTTCAGACAGGGCTTGGTTAAGAGCATCGTGGTTTACAATTTTGATGGTTTTAAACTTATCGGTTGTAGAACGACTATTTATATTGAACTGGAGAGAAGACAAAAGTGAACAGTGGTCAGACTTGCCAAAAGGTGGCAAATAATCTAAATTGTCTGATATTATTTTTCATACATAATACAGAAGTTTCAATAAAAAATTAAGATGAATAAATGGACGTATCTTATTCCATTTCACAAATATTTAAGGCACAAACCAGTCAGTTACATATCCGCCACCTTGTATGTACTTGGCACCTACAATCAACTGGGAGATATTGTCAATTTTTTGAAGATGGATGAACAAAGAACCATTTCACATGCTTTTCTTTATCATATACGAGGGATGTCTTTTAAGTTTTGCATATAGAATCATAGTAGGCCGCGCAGTTCGAACGTCAGTACTGAATCTTCACCTCACTCTTTGGTAAACTTAAATTCAAAGTTTCACAACAGTACGTTCAGTGTTCTCACTACAGTGAATTTTTAAGTGCCACCAAGTCATTAGATAAATGTAACCCAATCGAGAACATTTTCACCCCATAATTTATTACAACTTTCAGAGACAATTATCGCAACAAGAATGCCTTGCTGAGTTACTGTCTGTTTTCGGCCACGAAGCGCCACATGAGTCGACAATTTGGCGTTGGTATGGAGAATTCAAACGTGGACGGTTGAGTCTTTGCGACGATCCCAGGGTGGGTGCACCAAAAGATCTCAAAGACCTCAAAAAGACATCTCTCGTACACAATACTTGCAGAATTCCTAATGCGTATTCTATGCCCAAGGTTCCCCTACATGAAATAAGCAGTTGCCACTCACCTTTTATGTCCAGTCCGCCTCTGTACTTGTCCCATCCTTTTAGCTTAATCTTATCTCCTAGCAGTGATAAAAATTGGTCGAATTTGTAGCTACCGTATTCTGCAACAAAGAAAGTAGAGACAAATTAATTCTTCACGCTCATACTTGTGTAAAAATTAACGAACAATGGGCTATTCTGCTTGCCAAATGGAAATTGAATGCAACCGAAAAGTGGATGTTCAGTTATGCGAAATACTCTTGGAGCGAAATTTCATCCCGAACCATAAACCGCCTCAAAATGAATTCAGATTAGGGGGTTTCAACATCTTCTCTACTCCACCGTCTCTAAGGCCCGTATCGTCAGTCGTCCCTACAATTGTAGGGCGCGTTTATGGCCTCCTTGATTGTCATTCTTCTTTCTCTCCTTCAAAAATTTCTAGCTTACACTTGTCCCGTGTCAGCGTCAGCGCTCTCCTATTGTAAAGATATGTTTTCTTTTTAAATTGTAGGAAATTTCAGGCTGACAAAACATGATATATCTCAAAAGCAAGCACAATTTGGTGCGAATAGATGTTTGTGACATAACCTCAAGACAGAGTTATGAAACGGAGAGCTAGAAAACTATGACAAACAAGGAGGCCATAAAGGCGCCCTACAATTGTAGGGACGACTGACGATACGGGCCTAAGAGCAACAGTGTTCTCTTTAAGATCCCCCCCACCAACCTTATTTGAACGAGTCATGTTAGATCTTTGAAATCCGGAATGACGAAATGAATGCATGATTTCAGTGAATCAGTGACACTAGCAAGAAGCAAGATGGCGGCGGGCGCGAGTCGACCATTTTGAAAGATACAGAGTTCATGCTGATAAAGCGCTTATTTTCAAAGTGGTGCATTCCATTAAGAAAAACTGCCATCTTGAGCTTTGCTCCTCACAGCGTGATATGTTTTGCCTTCTAACCGTGTCAAACTTCGTACATCCAGGACTGGCCGATACGAATGCTTCTTTGTCCCTAGGGTGTCCAGTTTGTGGAACAATCTACAAGAGGAAGCTTTTCCCAGTACTACAAACCTCAGGCAGTTCAAAAATCGGATAAATAAAATTGTTTGGGATTCTCATAGCAGCCGCGGTGGCCTGGAATTTAGGCTTCTGCCTGCGTGGCTGCTTTGGTGTGAAAAAAAATTAATGTAGGGCAAGCAATTCAGGTATACCTTATCTGTAACCTCTTGAGGGACAGGTAAAAGAAAGATACAAGCGAAAATATAAAAATACTGGAGGGACGTTAGCCGAAAAAGACATGAATACCTAGCGACCCGAGAAAGTCCAATAGATGCTTAGGATGTTCAGTTAAATGTATTTCTGGTATACCATATATGAAAAAATCTGAAGCTCGTAAAGAATAGAATCATATGAATTTTAGAGCTCTGTTCAAGTTTGTCTAGTAAATAGTATGAATGCTCTCTCATAAATCCGCCATTTGGAACAAACTCTGTAAATCGGCAATGATGGACTTGGTCTGTGTCGATTATTTATTATTCTATCCAATCATCCCAGTCGCGGCGGTCTTAATTTTTTATACTGGACATTCCAGAGATTAGTTAAGCACGCGATCATGTTTCCTCTTGTCCATAGATTCATTGACATGCAATAATCAACATAGCTTGAATCCTTCTAATAATAGCACAACTAGCGAATCTGTATTACCAAAGGGAGTAGTTGAATATATTTAGTACAATAACTAAATTGAACAGATTCGAATCCAAGAAGGTAAAGTTAAAAAATCCCGTTATAATAATAATAATAATAATAATAATAATAATAATAATAATAATAATAATGTTTTTTGTCCAAACTATAAGCAGATAACTAGAAATGACATATTTTAGAACAATAAACATGGTAGAAAACTCGCAGCAGGCTAGTGTTGTACGAGGGTATGCATTAGCTTATGAATAATAACGTACTACTTAAACTAGAAATAAGAAAACACACGTGATTTTCTAAGAAAAGAACAATAACAACGTTAAATAGGATTTTAAAATACATTGTCTGACAAAGAGTGAGTATGGATGGCTTCATTTAATTATAGATCCTTTTTGAGGCGAAATGTCTCATTTAGGGCACAAAGTCTATCTTAGGTTAGGAGTATTTTTGTTTTCTGTTTGGGGGATATATCGAGTATATTGTCAAAATCGGTAAATAAGTATATCAGTGCTACAGTGTCTAAATCGGTAGTGTTGGGTATACGGTATTTTGTCTAATTCGGTAACTTGATTCTAGTAATTGGTTTTCATGTTAAGTGTAATCTTTTTAAGTCAACGATTTCGTGAATTCTCTGTCTGGGCATAGATGTTATCCAGCCTTTTACTTTCCTTTTAAATGTGTGTTTGGAACGTGTCATCTTTAGGCCTTTTAGAAGAGGATTGTAACACCTTGGTCCTAGGTAAGAATATGATCTGAGCACTATTTTTTTTTCTGGATTTGGCACCTTTAAATAATTCCTGCTTCTTGTTTGGTAAGAATGTGTTGGCTCTTGGTTGGGAGGACGAGATATGTGTTGCACTAACAAAACTTTTAGTAGGTATAATTGCCTTATGTCTAATATACCAGTTTCTTTATAGAGATGGTCAGTTAGATACAGTTGAGGTTTATGAGATATGGTCTTTAGAATACTTTTTTGAGTTATTTCTAATTTGAATATATGAGTTATGTTTGCTGCTCCCCATGCCATTATACCATAATTTATGTGAGATTTTGCTAATGAATGATATAGTATTTTTAATTAGATTAGTAAGATTTTAATTCTTCTTATTCGATATAGAACGGATTGCAACTTTTTCGCGACATATTTTATGTTATATGCATATCCCACCTGAGGTGTGCATCTATGTAAATTCCTAAATATTTTACACCATTTACTTTATTTATTTTACATTTATTATCCTCAGTGTTTTTCATTTGTAGATGTTGGTATAATGGCACTTTGTTGGCATATGATGTGAAGGGAATAAAATTAGTTTTTTCAAAAATTTATTATTAATAACTTATTACTAAGATCATTTTGCGCTACGTTTCTTAGCTTTGTCCAGTTTTCATTTGTATATATCAGCACAGTGTCATCAGCGTAGCTCACGATGTCTCCTTCAATTTTTTGTTGGAGCAAGTCTGCCAAATATACGTTAAAGAAAGGCCCTAAAGTGCTTCCCTGGGGAACCCCGTACTCGACCGTTGCTATTTTACTGTAAGTATTCCCAATTTTTACCGAATGATTCTACCAGAGATATAAGATTCCAGTAGGTTATATGATGTACCTCAAAATCCTATGTTTTGAAGGGTATCCTAGGAGTCCAGCATGACTAACTGTATCGAAAGCTTTTGAAGAGTCAATAAAAATTCCGATGCAAGGTATATTGTCATCTACATGCTTTGTCAGTCTTGTGATGACATACTTGATCGCGTCTTCTGTTGATTTGCCTTCAACAAATTCAAAATGATTTTCTGATAATATGCTTTTCTGTTTTATATAGTTATTTATTCGATTTTTTAGGATTTTCTCGAAGATTTTGGAGATATTAGATAATAGAGTGATTGGCCATGTTGGTTGTCTGCCCACTTTTAAATACACGAAATATAACCCCTTTCTTAAAGCTACCCAAAATGCTTAGCGACGTAATCTTCAAAGACAGGAATACAAAATTATATACTAAGTGACATATAAATCCGAACACCCAGTTTAAATGGTTTTATTTTAATAAAAGTTGGTGAATGTATTTAGCTCACTGTAAATAACAAGTGAACAAATTTTCAGCCTTATCAGTTGGACATTCCGGTTTTTATACTGCTTTTTTTTAATTCACTAACGCTCTAAAAATGAATATTTCAGCCGCAGTGAAGAATCAACGTTGGCGGATTTTGGTTCTTGACATCCTTTACGATCGGTTACGATGCCTAGAGTACGGAGACCTGTACGATTTCGTCAACTTAGTGAGTTTGATAGGGGCCGTATAGTGGGACTTCGGGAAGCTGGACTTTCTTTTCGGGCAATTGCAGTTAGAGTGCAAAGAAGTGTAGACACTGTGGTTAGGTGATGTCGGGCATGGCTTCGAGAAGGCCGTACGCAAAGAGCAAGGGGCACTGGACACCGCCGTAGAACAACAGACCGTGAAGATCGCCGCCTAAGATTATTGGGCTTAAGGGACCGTTTCTCCACTACCAGGTCCATTGCAAATGAATGGTTTGCAGAACACGGAAGACCTATTGGCATGCGAAGTGTTTACCGATGAATGAGAAGTTTTGGCTTGTTTTCATACCGGCCACACTGGGTCCTCCCTTTAACTCGAGAACACCGACGTAATCGCCTTGAGTGGTGCAGACAACGGTCACTCTGGGATCAGGAATGGAACAGTATTGTCTTTAGTGACGAGTCTCAATTTTGTTTAGGCGTGCACGATAGTCGTGCCAGGGTTAGAAGGCGACGTGGTGAAAGGAGGAATCCACAGTTTTTTGTTGAATGACATGTTCATCACACTGTTGGAGTTATGGTTTGGGGTGCTATAGCTTATGGTTCCAGGTCACCTTTAATCTTCATCAGAGGTAACATGAACGCGC
This sequence comes from Acanthoscelides obtectus, assembly GCA_963669975.1. Taxonomy (NCBI): domain Eukaryota; kingdom Metazoa; phylum Arthropoda; class Insecta; order Coleoptera; family Chrysomelidae; genus Acanthoscelides; species Acanthoscelides obtectus. The sequence continues at coordinate 9,368,871 of CAVLJG010000006.1, forward strand.
AGCGTTATATCCACGAAGTTCTAGAACCCCATCTTTTACCCTATCTTGACCCCCTGGCAGATCCAACTTTCCAACAAGATAATGCCCGACCACATGTTGCAAGAGTCACAATAGACTTCTTTCAACATAATGATGTCACATTGTTACCATGGCCACCAAGATCTCCCGACTTATCCCCAATTGAGCACGTGTGAGATATGATGGGTAGGAGATTGCTCAATTAGGCAACGTCCTCCTCAGACTCTAGAAGCGCTTCGAGAGGAGTTGGTGGTTGTCTGGTATGAGATACCACAGGAGGACATTGACCACCTGATCAGAAGCATGCCTAGGCGCGTTGGAGAATGCGTAGCACATCAGGGTGCATCCACACATTATTAAAGGTCATAGGGCTTTAAAGCAGTGCAATCATTTTGAAATTCTTATCATTTACTTATTATGCTTCATCTTTTATACAAAATTTTATTAAAATAAAACCATTTAAACTGGGTGTTCGGATTTATATGTCACTTAGTATATAAAATTGGTTCAAAAAATGTGTGAAAGAATAATTATACAAAATTGACTGTGTAGCATTAATGCTAAATAAACCTTCAACAAACAAAAAAATGATAATTCAAGACCTGAAACTTATCCTGAGGCTTTAATGCCATGTTCATGTCCTATTTGTGTTACACCCCTCAAATACTAATCAGAAAATAAAGAAGGGTAGGCAGTAAGGGAAAATCTGTTAAACGTTGACCCATTTATTTTTAGCTCATGTAATTTGAAATGTAACTGAATTAGTCATATATTGCTTTATGAGGACGTGAATGCACGTTACTTTAATTTATAATGCTTTTTAGGCCAGAATTAAACAGCCCAGATGTAATTTGTACTGGAACAGACGCACCGACTGAGGTTGGATTCATGACAAACATGTTTGTAGTATTAACGTACTTTCCAAAGGTTATTACGTGAGAAACCTATATAATGTCAAAAAATGGAAAAAGTGCTGACTAGATAGTTCCTAGTGTGCAAATAGTGCATTCCGCGTTTGCTGCGAGCGTCATCTATGTAGGAATGATTCAACAACACGCTTAGTGACCATGGTGGAAGTCAACTCCTCAGCATGCTTTGTTGGTTGCAGAATGCAGAGATAGTCTCTAAAGTATATACTCGTATCTCAGAAGATGTGACAGAAAGAAAATTGATTGAGCAGCAGGATCGTGTCTGTATGGTTGTGTGGTGATTGTGTGTATTGGTCTGCATGTATATTAAACCTGTCATATTTGCTTTGTGAGAAAATTATTACTGAATATGCTACCCGTGAAGTATGTCTATTAGCTGTACCGGACGGGTTATTTGTGTTGTCTTTTCTGAAGAAAAGTTGTGAATTACGATTTTGCCCGGTTTTTTTGGGCTCTCAAAAACTTTGAGAAGGATTACAGGAAATTGCTACCTCACCCGCGTTATGTGTAATTAAGCCACATCTCAGAAAAATGAGGAAAGATGCATCACACATAAAACATTTTCGAAGTTCGTCACGTCAAGGTGCTGATTTGAATTTTCTACTTGACGTCGGAAAATCAATTTCTATAAAATTTAAATGAAAATAAAAAATAATGTAAGTAATAACATTTCACTTTTATTATAATATATTTCACCAACCAGGAATTTTGTTTCCATATCTCTCTCAGTTTTGAAAGTCAACAATTCCATGATGAATAAGGAAAAGTGGATGCGTAACTAATTTCTAGTTTAGCATACATCTCAATGAGATGCTGCTTTATGAATATATACAGGGTGTCCGCAAAGTTGGGGTTTTCCTTTACACGACGTGTACATCTTGAAAACATAAGCAATTTTTCTTAGTACCATATACACCAATGTCTTAAGGGAACCGAGATAAAGGGCTCTGCAACATCAAAAATATCTGAATACCGTCCTGTAGCCACGACATCCCCGAGTGGTACTAGGACACTAGCACAACCCGAAGACAGAACTGGGTCGGGGTCAGTGTGTCAGGTCAGTATGCAACCTTCAACCGACGGTTGCGGTCACGCGTGTAGAGGTAATCGCGTAGACGAGAATCCCTCAACAAGCACTAGAGACGTGGCTAGAGAAGTACAAGTATCAAAAACTAAAGTGTGGCAAACGCTGCGTGAAGAGGAGCTGTATCCGTTTCACGTCCAACGTGTACAAGCCCTTCAACCTGACGATTTTCCAGCAAGAGTGCGGTTTTGTGAGTGATTGTTGCATCAACATGACAATAATCCGGACTTTTTGAAGTGCATATTGGTGACAGACGAATCTACGTTCACGCGTAATGGGGTGAATAACTTTCGCAACTCTCATGTTTGGTCAGTAGAAAATCCGCACGCTGTCCGTCGGGCACATTTTCAACAAACATTTTCGGTGAATATTTGGGCTGGCATGGTGAACGGTATGCTCATTGGACCATTTATTCACCCAAATCGATTGGACGGGATGCAATACCTAGACTTTTTACGCAACATTTTGCCTTCCTTGTTTGCCTGCGTCTGCTCGGTAGCGCATCAGCTGATTTCATTTTCTGTTGGAGCGGTATGATTTCGGGCAGAGACGTACTTAGCCCTTCTCGTCAACTGGAGAGTGAGTACTTTTTCCTTAATTTTTTTTACTTGGTCCCCCTCGTTTCACTACACATTACCTTTGTTATTTCAAGGGTAGTTGTTTCTGAAAAGGAAAACCCCAACTTTGCGGACACCCTGTATATATATATACAGGGTGTTCCATAATTATTGCGACAAAATGATAGGGGTTGTAGAGGGCATACAAATATGCAATTTTGCCTAATAAACCCCTGTTCGTAAATAAGCCGTTTGAGCACTACCGCTAATTTTACCTTAAGAGAAACAAAAAATTCAACATCTGCAAAATGTTCGTCTAGCACATTTCATGGTCTCGCCGATTTGTAAAAAAAAGCCTGCTGTGTTTACATTTTTGTTATCGTAAATTCTCCACACCGATTCATTTAATTTATCTGAGTGGTGCGTCAAACTAGAGGCCAATCCGCGTACAAGCGTGCGTGCTATTGCACATGAAATGGGAGCGTCTCAAACTACTGCTTGGCGGGTTCTCCATGACCAGCAACTACACCCATACCACCTTTTAAAAGTCCAAGCCATGGGTCCAGAAAACTATCTGCCGCGTCGACGTTTTTGTCGTTGGTGGCTGCAGCAGGAGTTGAGGCAACCAAACTTTGGTCGCTACGTTTTGTTCACTGACGAGTCCTGTTTCACAAAGGAAGGTTATTTTAATAGCCGTAACAGTCACATTTGGGATGAAGAAAACCCTCATGCCATAGCCATCCATAGAGACCAACATAGTTTTCAATTAACATCTGGTGCGGCATTGTGGACGAGCATATCATCGGGCCATATTTGCTTCCACCACGTTTGGATGGGCATGCGTATGGTCGATTCTTACAGCATGTGCTACCGGAACTATTAGAAAATGTGCCACTGAACATAAGAGCCAACACGTGGTTTCAACACGATGGCGCTCCAGCCCACTTTTCTTTACAAGTGCGGCAGTATTTGGACGACAAATAGGTGGATCGGCCGAGGTGGCCCTGTGCCTTGGCCTGCGCGGTCACCCGACCTGACCCCACTGGATTATTTTCTCTGGGGCCATCTGAAAGCTTTAGCGTACGAAACTACTGTTCCCAACCAACAAGAGCTACTGGGAAGAGTGATGGCCGCGTCCGCACATGTTCAGGACAAACCGGGGGTATGCCACAGAGTTCGCCGATCATTGAACAATCGTGCACAGCTGTGTATTGAGCAAGGTGGAGGACACTTTGAGCAATTACTGTAGGTAAGCTGTTTCAAGAAACTGATCTTTTTTTTTTGCTGCATCCCAAACGGCATATTTCCGAACAGGGGTTTATAAGGCAAAATTGTTCATTTTGATGCCCTCTACAACCCCTATCATTTTGTCGCAATAATTATGGAACACCCTGTATATATATCCTAGTATAAGTAACATGTTATTGGATAAACGACATGGATTTAGGAACAAAATATCGACAACAACTAACTTATGCCACCTCCTGAATTATCTGTTGTTTGCTGTAGATCAACAGCAACAGGATTTCTGATAGGGTTTTCTAAGTATCATCAATCCATGATAATATTTTTTGTATGTATGTCTATTTGTTTTTCAACACCTGTATAGTGTTTCTCTGTAACTGGATCGAGTATCTATTGAGAATTATATGAATAAAATAAAAAAATCAAATAAAATAAAAATTAAGTATATTTGGGACAAGAACCCAATCAAATCACCAACACAGATTCACTGGACAACAAATTTTAGTTTTTTAATTGTATCTTGTGGGAAAAGTGCACTTCTTTGTTAATTTTGGGGCGCTGAATCCAAAAATGACAATGAAATAAAAAAATTAGTTGCGGTTTAGAAAAAAAACTTTTTATTTTTAAGGATATATTAAAAAAGGTAACAAGATTCATATACTTATAAGAATCACTATATGCGCTGTCTTTTTGCTGTTCTTTTAGGGATCGTTTCTGGAGCATCTCTACCAAGAGTCCAACAGTAGTCTGCAAGCATGGAAGGATTCACTTACGGCTCCGCAATTGTCAGGAAAAAAGTCCAGGTGTGAGTGTAGGAAATGTATCTTAAGAGACATATTACAGCCCATCTTTTGATACGATGACAAGGGTTTTATAGTTGTCAGCTTTTCTCTTTCCCAAGAAATTAGTGACCACCAGACGGAAATCATTCCAAGCAGTTTTTTCAGTACCTGTTAAAGTGTTTTCAAACTGTGTATCTTTCAAAATATTTCGAATCTGTGGCCCAACAAAAATACCTTCTTTAACCTTTGCCTCACTTAGTCTTGGAAATTTCTGACGCAGGTATTGAAAAGCTGACCCATCTCTATCTAATGCCTTGACAAAGTTTTTCATTAGGCCCAACTTGATATGCAGTGGTGGTAATAAAATTTTTTTCGAATCTACTAATGGCATATGCTGTACATTTTTTTGACCTGGCTCTAGGAATTGACGAACAGGCCAGTTTTGTCTGGTGTAATGAAGTGCCTTTGCCCGACTGTCCCATTCACACAGAAAACAGCAAAACTTTGTGTAGCCTAGCTGCAGCCCAAGTAAAAGTGCAACAACTTTCAAATCGCCACAAATATGCCATTGGTGCTCATCGTATTTTATGCATGTCAATAGGTACTTCATATTGTCATATGATTCTTTCATGTGAACTGCATACCCTACAGGAAGAGATGGTAAAATATTTCCAATATGCAATAACGCTGCCTTTAAACTCAATGTTGAACTGTCTATAAACAATCTCCATTCTTCTGGGCTATAGTTTATATTTAAAGCCGCCAGTAAGCCGTTAATGTTACTGCAGAAAACCAAGTTATTCTCCATATTGAAAAATGGTTCTAAGTCTTTGTGGCGTTTACGAAAAACACATACCGAAACATCATCTTCTAACAAGTTCCACTGCTGCAGTCTTGATCCAAGTAACTCTGCCTTACATTTTGGAAGTTCTAAACCTCTTACAAGATCATTTAATTCTGACTGTGTTATTTTGTGCGGTTGGTGGCATGACGTGCTCGGTATAAAATCAGGATCTCTTGACGTTGATGGCATATCTTCTTCCTGACGAATCACTCGATCGCTATGATCTGATTCGTTTTCTGATTCGCAAGTGTAGGATTCTGGGGGTTTTGGAATAGGATTTTCGTCACTGTGAGGCACAGGTCTCATCGCAGATGGTATGTTTGGGTAGTTAATAACCGATTTTTTTTTCTTGGACAAGTCTGTAGCTTGTCCAACACAAGGTACCATGCAAAAGTAACAATCATTAATATGATTTGTAGGCTCTCTCCAAACCTTTGGGACAGCAAAGCGCATAAACCGTTTTTTGCCATTTAACCAGCTCCTCAGACTTGAAGCACATGTATAACAGCAGATGTGGGGTGCCCACTGTTTGTCTTGATTACCTAGTTTACAACCGAAATAGAGCTGATATGCCTTTGTTATTAGTGGAGTAATAGACCGTCTCTGAGACGCAAAAGTCACATCACCACACACGTAACAAAACTGATCTGGATTGTTTACACACTTTCGAGACATCTTGCATGAACGCTGTCAGAGGAAAAAATGGCTAATATAAAACAATATAATGTACACGTATGTATAACGTAACACAATCATGCCGATTACATCATCTTTCTTTGCCGAATATAAAAATGTAGCACGTGCATTCTTGTGAATTACAGTATATTAACACTGTCACAGCAGGAACACATATAATTACCGTATCTCTAAAACTTGAACTAATATTGAAAAAATAAGTTTCATTCCGGATTTAGCACATTCAGAATAGTAATATTTTGTTGATTTTATTTAGGATATTTTTTGGCTGTTGATCAGTGATTAGCACACAAATCTTGACTATGCACTGCCATTTCCTTCCAGCTATACATATATACAACTTACAGCTTTTGCCATCTCTGAAGCAGTATTACATCACATAAGAGCCAAACATTGGTAACTGAACCGCTATGACTTACTATTCGTCATTGTTCGTCAGAGCGATCCGGTGGACCTTTGCTCTTAGTTAAAAGTCTCGCCGGTCTGTTAGTCTGTCAGGTCTGGCTACCCAGATACCAAACATGTTTAAGGGGAAAATGGAAAGAAGGAAAGAAAGGAAGGAAGAAATAGAACAAAGAAACGAAGTAAATCATTTGAGATAGCTTAAGCATTATTGTTTTGACTACTTGAATAATTTTGTAACTCCATAAATAATTTTGATCGGTTTTGTATACTGAAATAATTTTGGCTGGTCTGAATTCACAACTTAATTTTGATCACAGTGCGAGGCGCGGCCTGGAACGTTTGCGAACTTGCTCGACCTTGTAGTCTACCGAATCACGCAACAGAGGGTTGTGAAGCGTGATGACGTTTAGGCAACACGGCCAGCTAGGAAAAAGTGCACATCAAGTGAACAACTGCTAGTTCTAAGCTGACATCTTGTAGAAAAATCGACATAATGCCACAAAAGAGCTATATAATGTCACTTCTGAAGATACGTAGTACCCCTACACGTTAGGTAAAAATAAACACTTGTACTCATGCAGCATTCCGTTCCATTTCCGAAACTCCGAAATCATAATGTCTGGTAGCCTCAACACAAACAGCCAGATTCATCTGTCTTGATTAACCCAAACCGTATTACATGCTCTACAGAATGCAATGTTACAAACAAACGTACTTGTCTGCTGAGCCTAATTGAATCTATCTAATAATATCGCGTAATTGTTGGAAGGTATATTATTACTAATGGCTATGTGCCAGTTAATTACGTCTGAATAGACAATGCGATGAGCTCCAATCAAAGTGGATTATGCTTTAGTACATACGCTTATATATCAGCTATCATCCATTACCTATTGTGCTAGTTTATGCACCCGTTGAGCTGAACATTTAATTCCCTTTGTTAGGGGTTCAAGTCGTTTGGTTGCTAGAATCACACGAGACTATCTAAAACTGGAGATGAAAACATTGATAAGTTACGGTAGGGATCAGTTTTGGATCCAGCATATCTGCCCTGAAAACTTATTCGCATTTTGTCGGATCAAGATGAATTGGCCAGAAAAAGACTGATAGTGACTACCTCTTCGCCGCAAGATCTGTGGAGATTAAGCTATCCGAGAACATGAACATGTTGGTACTTTTGCACCCTTTAAAGTATTTGTCTGGGTCTAGGACATACTCCTCAGCACCCTTACTCTGTTTTAGATAACATCTGGTTTGACATCTTCATTTCCTACAGGTGCTGCTGTTCAGAAGACAATAATCCTGCTGGTCGTTGATACTTCTGAAATTTCAAACATAAGCCCTTTTTCCATCAATTTCCTTTTGTAACAATACACTAATGGGATTCATCTAATCTCTTCATGGTTATACATATTTTAGGTAAAGAAAATAGCAAGAAAATGCAATATTTGTGTATTGGACAAGCTGAACATCTAGCTATTATAAGAGAAACACTATAGTCAGGACGAAGTGAAGAATGTATTGTAACGCCCTCGTATAACTAAGATCTTGAGCGGCGAGAGGTCACCTTGCAGAGTCTACGCTTAAGAAACCAGTTACGCGACCGTGTGTAAGCGCTGTCTAAAAAAAGCTGGAACATTCCTCGAAGCGTCAATAGGGAGATAAATACCCGCTCAGATGGCGGGAGCAGGTAGTCACAGTCGAGACAGTCAGCGGCATGAAATTAAGATGTTATAATAGTCCAATCGATATATATTTGTTATAAATTAGTGTAGCGTAAATTAGACTTTGAACAGTAAAACGGTGTTTTCGTTATAGTAACAAAGATGAGATGGTTAATGGTAGGGGAGTGACTAAATTCAGTACTATGGCAGAACAATTCGTAAATCCGCGTAACAAACGGTCTGCGCCACCTGGTGAACTGCAACTCGTTCCGCTACGTGCTGCCAGGGTACATCCGCTCACACCTGACCATCCGGATGCAAGCGCTTAGCTACAGCTTGTCCACAAGCATCCACTCGGCTACGGTCTCCTCGGGAGAAACAGCTTACGGGCAAGATTTTCAGGAGACGATTCTGAAAGTTTTGGCTTCGCGAGATAATTCGATGTTACCTTGTAATGGAGTGATATGGGTACATTTATGTTGCGTGAAGCTTTGTCGATCAGATTTCCATTGTCAACGCAACTTTTTATAATGCGTTGTACACTAATGCATTTCCCAACAACGTCGCACCAGCTCAATTTGCGATTTGTGCTGTTTTCTGATGTAAAGTCATGGCGGAGAGGATACATCCGGACAAGCTGTAGCTGAGCGGTTTTATCGCGAGTGGTCAAAGGCAAGCGGGTGTTCCCTGGCAGTGCCTAGCTGAGCGAGTGGCACAGACCGTCTGTTACGTGGATGTAGCACAATGTAAGAACAGTATGAAAAAAACTAGTACTATAATTAAACGAATAATGACATATGAATCAGAGATATGGCAGCTAACACAAAAGTAGTCAGGGATATGGTAACGGAAACGGATTTTTGGAGAAGATTGGCAAGAGAAAATGAAGATGGGCTTAAAAGACACAACTGTATATGACATAGAAAAACAACAAGTTGCAAGGTAACGATCATTTCAAATGAATCAATAAGATGATGAAGAAAGGTGTTAGAATTAATACAACAGGAAAAAATAAAATAGGAATACGTCTGAACAGATTCGTTATGACAGGCAGGATTGGTGTTATATACATACTTGATTGCCTTGAATGTTAGATAACCAACTATTTTGTGATGTGTACTTGTGGTTGCATAAGACATTTCTAGAATTGTACATTTTGACTTCTGACATTTGATAAATATATCCGTTTTCCGTTTCCGTTTTAGGCTTTTTATTTTCCACTTGGCGATCAGGATCCGGAAGGGATGTCACGTTGTATTAGTATTCTCGTATGGTAAGCGTCCCCTTTTCGTGTATCTGTGAACAAAGATGCGAAAACGGCCAAAACATCTTATCATTTTTGTGCTGTAATTAGTTAAAAGAGCGACAATTGCTATCATATTTTGAGCAAATGTCAAGAAAATGAACCTTTTCCCCGAAATGATCATAGTTCGTTCGTTCTTCTTAATCTCTTTCGTTTTTTGGCTGAGGATCCTAACGTTTTTTGAGAAAAATTTGGGGGTGGAGCGTACTATCCTCACCCCCCGGTGGGGGGGGGGTATATTTATTGAATGTTAGTATATAAATACGCTCCCAACCTTGGTAATTCTGTGCACCTATCAGACAGATTTCCCTTAAAAATATTGTCAGTAGATGGATCCTATACCTATCGGTCGCGTCTGCTTCTGGTCCCGGCGGCGTTCCTGGTAAGTGTTCCTGTATTACTGCTGCATCTGACTGGTGGAAGTGCATAGTTAACCTACTTGACGCCATTTTTTATATGGATGCTTCGTGTGTACGGTATAGAGACTAAATGCAAGTTTTTCTCACCATAGGTTTTTAACAAGTTCCTCTTCTAATTTTGACCAAAAGTGTTTCATATGCCGGTGAATGACCCAAACATTAGCAAGAGTCGTTACAGCAATTTAAAAAACATGATGCGAGTAACAGTGGTAAATGTATCGGCATTGTATCTGTGAACAAAGATGCGAAAACGGCCAAAACATCTTATCATTTTTGTGCTGTAATTAGTTAAAAGAGCGACAATTGCTATCATATTTTGAGCAAATGTCAAGAAAATGAACCTTTTCCCCGAAATGATCATAGTTCGTTCGTTCTTCTTAATCTCTTTCGTTTTTTGGCGTTCCTGAGGATCCTAACGTTTTTTGAGAAAAATTTGGGGGTGGAGCGTACTATCCTCACCCCCCGGTGGGGGGGGGGTATATTTATTGAATGTTAGTATATAAATACGCTCCCAACCTTGGTAATTCTGTGCACCTATCAGACAGATTTCCCTTAAAAATATTGTCAGTAGATGGATCCTATACCTATCGGTCGCGTCTGCTTCTGGTCCCGGCGGCGTTCCTGGTAAGTGTTCCTGTATTACTGCTGCATCTGACTGGTGGAAGTGCATAGTTAACCTACTTGACGCCATTTTTTATATGGATGCTTCGTGTGTACGGTATAGAGACTAAATGCAAGTTTTTCTCACCATAGGTTTTTAACAAGTTCCTCTTCTAATTTTGACCAAAAGTGTTTCATATGCCGGTGAATGACCCAAACATTAGCAAGAGTCGTTACAGCAATTTAAAAAACATGATGCGAGTAACAGTGGTAAATGTATCGGCATTGTACTGGCTATATATTACGCTCATTAATTTTAAATTCTCCCGGAGGTGTCTCTTCCAGGCTACAACAAAGGAACAAAGCGTCCGTTTAGTGAATATCATCAATTTTCCACCGTACTCCTGCTTTTGATCGAACGGACCCTCAAATTATTCAAACAAGAGGGATTTGTGAAATAGAATCAATCGTCTAGAAACAGTAGCTACGGAATTTACGCTGGGAGTAATGATTATGTTTTTTTATACTCCAACTACCACGAAGGCCAAAGGCTTGGTACCGTGCTGCTATAGGGGGAAACAGGGGAACATGCAACATGCACACATTCTGGCCCCGCCTACGAGATCCGCCGGGTGGTACCTCCGCGTTCGACAATCAGAGACCGTCTACCATCTACGGGCAATCACATCATCCATAGCCAAGATAAAAATTTCTGTTGGGACGGGATTCGGGCCCGCACAGCTCACGGCGACTGATCAGGAGACCGAAGAGCGGCTGCTGCCTATATTTGTGTCAAATCAAGAAGTGCAGCAAATTAAAAAAAAAATGTATAATAATAACTTTTATTTAAATTGATTTGCGGATATGAAACGTCAACAGGTAAATGTCTGATTTACATAAGTAAAAATAATGTACACCATCAAACTAGAACATAATAGGTGAGTTATAAAATAAGTGTCAAGAGATTAGGTTTGTTCAATAGTTTAATAGGAGAATAGAAAAAGAATGCAGTAAAATAATCAATAATATAGTAGAATATGTGATTATTAAGAAAGTGGATGAAGGTATGTGTTTTCCGACTTAGGAAAACTCCGTTTGTTTCCCTTTTGACCTTGTTTGCAGCTAGAAGTTTAATAAGTTTTCAGTATTCATGTTTCTTGTGCAACGAAATGCTTTACCTGGGTTTTCTATATCCAAGAGACGTAAATTTGGTATGGGCATATACAGGGCGTCCCGAAAAAAGTGTACAGTATTCTACCAGCGGTTTATAGAGCTTAAAATAAGAAGAAAAGTTCGTATAAACATAGGTCGACCAACGTCCCCTAAGGGCGCTACGGTCTTTTAAAGGGGCAATTTTAGACAGTTTTGTTCGGAAGCGTATGCAACAGGGACGGACTCAGGTTATTCTAGCCCCAAAATTTTTGTGTGATTCTGTTTTTGAAATTCAATTTTAGAATTTGAAAATTTAGGGTTTTCTACATAAAAAGGTACTCTTATTGAATATCGATGAATTGTGCCATTTTTGAATAAAATCAATCTAAAGAATTTGTCACATGATAGGAAATGTACTGCAAATTTAAATGAATTGTTGATTAGCCATGACTGCAAACAAACGTTGTTTTCATTTGTCATGACTTATTTTGACGTTAAGCTGACATTGTTAGCAGTGTAAAATTACTAGATTAAAATTAAAATTTTTATTAAATCGATTTAAAATGCCAAGATTTACAGACAGAGAACTGACTGACATGCATTTTGTGTACGGGTTTTGCACTGGCAGTTCATTGGCAGCCGTAAGAGAATATCAAAGAAGGTTTCGCAATCGCATAGTACCTGGACGTCGAATGTTTACTAATATTCACCGGAATTTGTCAAATCATGGAAGTTTTCAGCACATGCAAGGGTCAGGAAGGCCACTGGGAAATCATCGTATGGATATTGCTTTAAATATGTTTAAAAATAATCCGCAAATAAGCATACGAAATGTTTCAGAAATTATAGATATACCTCGATCAATAGTAAGAAAAATTTATGAATACCTCGTCGCTTGAATGCAGAAGTATTCTAAGTCACAAACTGCATATTTTACAGGAGAGCTATTTTTCGTGTTTGTGTCTTGCCTAACATTTCTGAGAAATTTTGGATATAGAATGCTTTACCGGAAAAAAAGTATGACTAGTCCGTGAAAGTAGACTTATATTTGATGCTGACATTGGACTTACAGTCGTTCTGTAAGTGATCATCGGCTCTTATCATAGTTCTGCAGCGAAATGACGCGCCTCAAGCTATTACGCCAAAATATCGTTCAAGACCAGTGGTGGGGGATCGCTTGCACAGGGACTTACAATACTTCTGCCTGCAATGTAGGTGACCATGACCTACAATGTCGTGTTAAAATCTGAAAAATGAGGAATTTGGACATACAATAGTTCTGCATTCAGGCGACGACCTATTGGATAGTTATCCTAAAAATAATAATTTTAGATAGGAAGAATGACAAGAATTACATCCTTATCATTTTAAACGGGTGCAGCATTTAACGGAGGCAGATTTTTACCACGAACCGAGTTTTGCCACTGGATATTAGCAAATGAAAACACTATTCCTAGAATGTTATGGTCGGATGAGTCAATATTTACTAGGAATGGTGCTCTTAATTTCCATAACATGCATCGCTGGTCAGATGAAAATTCAAAAGTTGTTCGCCGTACAAATTTCCAACATAGATTTTCATTGAACTTATGGGCAGGAGTAATTGGGGATCAAATAATTGAGCCTATTGTACTTACCAATCGTCTTAATTCAGAGGTGTATCTGAACTTTTTTCAGAATGAGCTTATGGATGTGCGCAGTTTCAAGAAAATATGTTTTTTCAACATGATGGCGCCCCTGCACATTTTGGACGCAATGTTCGAAATTGGTTGAATGTCAATTTTCCAGGCAGGTGGTTAGGCCGAGGAGGCCCTGTAGCGTGGCCGCCACGTTCACCTGACCTAAATCCATTGGATTTCTATTTATGTGGGTCATTAAAAGACCCAGTTTACTCGAATGAAGTAAATACGCAAGAAGATTTACTTCAAAAAATCCATCAGGCTGCAAATGAAATAAGAAGAAAAAGGTTTTCCACTTTTCGGGCTACGCAATCATTAGTTCCTCGAGCGAGCCTCTGTATCCAACAAAATGGGAATTTATTTGAACACTTATTGTAAAGCTAGTTTTAAGTACATCCAAGTGCATGTCTTCTTTTTTAAACAAATTTCAATTTCGTTCGTAGAAAAAAATTATTTCTTTTGTTTTTACCTAAATGTTAGCTATATTGCAATAGAAATACGTATTTATGTAATATTTATCAACTATTAAATTAGTTTTTTCGTTGCCATGGATAATTGTTCAAGAATTCATTCAAATTCGCAGTACATTTCCTATCATGTGACAAATTTTTTAGTTTGATTTCATTCAAAAATGGCACAATTTATCGATACTCAATAAGAGTACCTTTTTATGTAGAAAACCCTAAATTTTCAAATTTTAAAATTGAATTTCAAAAGTAGAATCACAAAAAAATTTTGGGGCTAAAATAACCTGAGTCCGTCCCTGTTACATGCGCTTCCAAACAAAACTGTCTAAAATTGTTGATATTTTTAAATCCAGCATACAAAGCTAGACTAGGATACCAAATTTTATGTCTTTTTCTCGACACGTTTCCGAAATATTAAGGAAAAACCATCTTCAGGGGAGCCCCTTTAAAAGACCGTAGCGCCCTTAGGGGACGTTTGTCGACCTATGTTTATATAAACTTTCCTTCCTATTTCAAGCTCTAGAGACCGCTGGTAGAATATTGCACACTTTTATCGAGACACCCTGTAGAGATGAGCAATTTCTACTGGTTTCTTGTAGGTCTCATGTATCGAGCAGTATAAACTGTTGAATCTATCTATTAAAAGCAAAGTTGTATTAAGCAACAGTAAAGAGATAAAAGGCATTATTTTCAAATATTCCTCATTGACCCCGGAACCTCCCAGTCGGTTTTATTGAGTATATTCTATGTTGATTTCAGTTAAGAAGATGAGATGTTGCTTTCATAACTAGATGAAATTAACCAAATTGTATAGTACTAGACATGCTTTTTTGCATAACCTTTTGTTCGATATGCTTTGAGCTTTTCGAACGGAGAAGCGCATTGTATATCTTCTAAGTAGAGTTTCATTCTGGGGCTTAGGAGTATGCATGCCTTTTTGAGTTAATCTTCAAGTATAGTCGATAAATTCTTCATTCATATTCGTAAGTACTTCCTGTGGAATGACATCACACAAAGAATACATCAATAACGCATTACACCCACTTAGGCTGGTTCTAGATTATTTTAGTGACGTCTTCAGTTGGTGTTTAGAAATAATATTTTTAGCGAATTTTACAACTTTAATTTTTTTTGCTTTTTTTGAATAAAAAGCTGATTCTTCGCACTTTTCAACATAAAAAAGCTCTCCTGTGAGTTTTCGTTATAGTTAGCCGTTTTTGAGATATTTCGATTTTTAAGGTTCGATGCATTTTTAATTATTTATGGGAAATAATATTTTTTTTTACATTTTCGATTTGGGCATTACAAGTAATTAAGATGATCGTTTAGATTGTGTTTTTAAGCACAGCAATAATTCCTAACTCCAAATAAACACAAAAAAATAGAATATTAATTTGTTTAACTTTCCAATATTATTTTTAACAAATTAAATTAATTATTTACAACTAAAATGCTATTGTATAGTTGGGACAAACATACAAAATCTAAAGTAGTTGCTCGAAATGTAAACCCAATTGTTCAATACACAATTCACATCTACGAATGATCGAACGTGGTATAGCATTATTCAAATAAGGCCTTATTTCATCACATGCATTCCTGATTCTGTCTATTAGCATATCTCTTGTGGTTACGGGAGTCTGGTACACTTTTTCTTTTAGAAATCCCCACACAAAGAAATCTAATGGATTTAGGTCAGGGGATCGTGGAGGCCAGGCGACTGGTCCTCCACGGCCGATCCATCTTTCTGAATAATTTCCGTCCAGCCAGTTTCTAACTATTCTCGAATAATGAGCTGGACAACCATCAAGCTTTAACCAGGCCAATCTTCTTAAAGCTAACATAACATCATTCCACATATTTGCATGTTCAGCCTTTAAAAATTCCAAGAAGGTCGCAGCATTTAACCTTGCAGGCAAAAGGTAGGGTCCAAATAGTCGATTACGGTAGATACCAATCCACACGTTCACACTAAATTCATGCTGAAAATTTCTTTCCCGAACTGTATGCGGATTTTCATGCGACCAAATATGTTGATTATGAAAATTTACCTCTCCACGTCTAGTGAAGCATGACTCATCGGTCCATAAAACGTTACTTAAAGGCTCCCTATTATTATCAGTTCTATCAAGAATCCACTGACAAAATGTGATTCTTCGTTCCCGTCCCCTGGCTGTAGTCCTTGCACAGGTTGCAAATGGTAAGGATGTCTATGGTCATTTCTAAGAACACGGTGAACATGGCTTGCTGAAATTCCCAAGGCACCAGAAACTTTCCTAACACTTGTGGTCGGATCTCTATCAAACTCACGCAGAATCATACGGGTAAATCTGCGCTGACGAACATTTATGTTTTGATCCCTTCGGAGATTTCCAAAACCATTTTCAATTATTTGGCGATGCACTCTTACAAATACTGAGCGAGTTGGATGTCGTCTGTTTGGAAATCTTCGTGCGTATTCTCTGGCTGCTTCTGCTACGTTTCCATTTACAAAGCCATACACAAAATGAATATCCGCTAACTCATGATTGGAGAATAAAAATGGCATTTTTATAAAACTTACAAAAAAAAACAGGTAAAAGAAACTAAATTTCGTGCATTCACAATTGCAAACAAACGTTTCAGTTTTCAACAGACAACAAAACTAACTGTCAACTAATTGACGTTTAACCTTATTCTGCTTTCAATTTCAAAAATATTTGCAGGCGCAGCCTACTTCTAAAAATTATCGAGATACTGACTTTTTAAGGTTATTTTATCATAAATAATTAAAAATGCATCGAATCTTAAAAATCGTAATATCTCAAAAACGGCTAACTATAACGAAAACGCACAGGAGAGCTTTTTTATGTTGAAAAGTGCGAAGAATCAGTTTTTTTGTTCAAAAAGCAAAAAATGCCACTAAGTAAAAATTTTCGGTCATTTTTATACACTACGGGTACAGTAGAGAGCGCCCTCCAGCGGCTAGAGTAAAACTATGCCCATGGTTCGTTTTGTCGTACCAAAAAACCCTAGTATACCAATTTTCACTGTTATACATCAAATATTGTTCGAAATATTTAAAAAAACTATTTTAGAAAGTAAATTTAAACACCCTGTATTTCGGAAGCCATGCATTTTTCGACCCTTCTTTATATAGACTTGATGCATTAATTTTAAAAGTTCTATCGAAACTCAAAGTTATGCAACAATAAACTGAAACACCCTGTATAATTGAAAACATTGCTTTAGAGTGGTGTCATTCGCAGCCGCCCCCGGTGAAATAACACCATAATACCTGTTCAGAAACCATCGCATATGGGTCACAAACCCACCGCAGAAATCCATTTCCAGTGGCACGACTGATTAAGATAACTGCGAATATTGGTTTGCTTGCATTCACACTCACCACAAAGGCATACGCCTCCATTTCGTCGTGGATAAAAATAGTTTTCCGACTTACCATTACTAAGTATCTCATCGTCGCTGGTCTGGCCCTGCTTCATATAGATAACTCCGAACTTGAAGTTGACCGATCCCTCTTGCTCTTCCAGTAGGAGTAAGTCTTTCTGGATATCCGGTGAAAAGATTTCCTTCGGTCCTTTTTCCACCTTGTCCATATTGGGAAAGTTCGACAGGATCTGCTTTACCGTCAGAACTTTGTTTTGAGGGATTGGCAGCGAAATCTTCTGAGCGCCCTATAAACAGAGGAAAGTTTTATGTTGGGAAGCCAAAAGTTTTTAACCATTATATATAGTTTCAAGGCGTGCAGGTACTTTGTATGTTTACCGACGGTAGCTAGTCTTAAACCAAAATGCGCGCAACTTGTTTTCTCGAACGATGCATAAGTTGGGCGGTTTTTAGTTACCATTATTTATTTGTATGAACAAGTAAGCGCTATAAGAATGGTCCACATTCATGATAATGCTTGCAAAAAAATACCTGATGGACTCAACCATCAGTTAGGAAGAAATGTTTAAAAAAATCGTCTTTTCGTAAGAATCTCAAGGTCAAATCTATAGACCTTTCTTGAGTTCTCAGTTCTGCTTGAAGACTGAACGTTAAACAAACAATAACGCTTACTTGAGAAACGTTCCAGGGAGAGTTGCATTTCACAGTAGGCTGAACAGTTTTCAAAATATGCACGATTTTCGACATTTCAGAAATTTTTGAAAATTTTAAGAATTTTGAAAAATATTTGGTGTGTTGTATTTTTTCCAAAAGGATGTTATTGAACATGAATCCTGCAACCACTACGGCGCCGGCCATAGGCTGGATTCGCCCTAGTTCTTAATTAATGTAAGGGGACGGTGCATATTCCACTTATTGCCTCTTTGCCTCAAGACGCACGAAGCTCTAAAACAGGCCCTGATTTCCTGCACAAGAAGGATACACAACCCTATCTTCTGTAGGAGTAGTCCAAATAATCAATAGTTGGTTAACAATTCAATTTCTTATAAGGTATGAAATGCCTCGCGATGGTGCAAGCTGAGAAGGAGAGATCAGCTCTTCCTTTGACACTCTCACCACATGGCATCCACGAGAGAATCATGCTATTGATATTTGCTGTTGTCTTTAGTTTCACACCATTTTGGTGCAAAGTAGCTGTTAATATGGAGTGTTTGACAAATCAGTGAATGATATAAAATAAATGATGTTAATCATACACAATTTGCAGTTTCCATTTTCTAAGTAACGAATATCTACAGAAATTTAAGTGTCCAAACATATACATCGCACATTTCACACTGCTTGCATGATTTTTGGATGCAGATTCTGGTTTAATGTAAAATAAATCGAAAAGCCAAAGAAAATGTTAGAATGTTAATTCATAACCGAAATACCATAAACTCAAAGAAATCCATGTTCTAAATGACTTCCCAACTTGATATAATTAGTTTCCAGCATATGGAAAACCGCATTGTTCGTGTTAATTGGAATAATAATATACAAGTTGGAGCTTCCAGAAAATTGAAATGTCTGACAAGTTTATACGAATCAAAAACAGATCTGTAATTGTTTTATTATTGTTTATAGGACATGTCGACAAAGTCATTTTGAAAATCTTGGAAGTTCTAAAGATTTGGAAATTTTGATAACTGGAAATTTTGAAACATCAGAAAATTCTGAAAATTCTGGAAATTCCGGAAATTCTTAAAATTCTGAAGATTCTGAAAATTCTGAAAATTCTGAAAATTCTGAAAATTCTGAAAATTCTGAAAATTCTGAAAATTCTGAAAATTCTGAAAATTCTGAAAATTCTGAAAATTCTGAAAATTTTGAAAATTCTGAACAATCTGAACAATCTGAAAATTCTGGAAATTCTGAAAATTCTGAAAATACTGAAAAATCTGAAAATCATGAAAATCATGAAAATTCAGAAAATTCAGAAAATTCAGAAAATTCAGAAAATTCTGAAAATTCAGAAAATTCTGAAAATCCAGAAAATCCAGAAAATTCAGAAAATTCAGAAAATTCTGAAAATTCAGAAAATTCAGAAAATTTAGAAAATTCTGAAAATTCTGAAAATTCTGAAAATTCTGAAAATTCTGAAAATTCTGAAAATTGAGAAAATTCTGAAACATCTGAAAATCATGAAAATCATGAAAATTCAGAAAATTCAGAAAATTCAGAAAATTCTGAAAATTCGGAAAAATCTGAAAAATCTGAAAATCATAAAAATCGTGAAAATTCAGAAAATTCAGAAAATTCAGAAAATTCTGATAATTCTGAAAATTCGGAAAATTCGGAAACTTCTGAAAATCATGAAAATCGTGAAAATTCAGAAAACTCAGAAAATTCTGAAACTTCTGAAAATTCTGAAAATTCTGAAAATTCGGAAAATTTTGAAAATTCTGAAAATTCTGAAAATTCTGAACATTCTGAAAATTCTGAAAAATCTGAAAATCATGAAAATTCAAACAATTCAGAAAATTCAGAAAACTTAAAATTCTTAAAATTCTGAAAATACTGAAAATTCTGAAAATTGGGAAAATTTGGAAATTTCGGAAAATTCTGAAAATCATGAAAATCGTGAAAATTCAGAAAAATCAGAAAATTCAGAAAATTCAGAAAATTCAGAAAATATAGAAAATTCTGAAAATTCTGAAAATTCTGAAAACTCTGAAAATTCTGAAAATTCTGAAAATTCTGAAAATTCTGAAAATTCTGAAAATTCTGAAAATTCTGAAAATTCTGAAAATTCTGAAAATTCTGAAAATTCTGAAAATTCTGAAAATTCTGAAAATTCTGAAAATTCTGAAAATTCTGAAAATTCTGAAAATTCTGAAAATTCTGAAAATTCTGAAAATTCTGAAAATTCTGAAAATTCTGAAAATTCTGAAAATTCTGAAAATTCTGAAAATTCTGAAAATTCTGAAAATTCTGAAAATTCTGGAAATTCTGAAAATTCTGAAAATTCTGAAAATTCTGAAAATTCTGAAAATTCTGAAAATTCTGAAAATTCTGAAAATTCTGAAAATTCTGAAAATTCTGAAAATTCTGAAAATTCTGAAAATTCTGAAAACTCTGAAAATTCTGAAAATTCTGAAAATTCTGAAAATTCTGAAAATTCTGAATATTCTGAAAATCCTGAAAATCCTGAAAATTCTGAAAATTCCGAAGATTCTGAAGACTGAAAATTTTTAAAATCTCGTGGTGTTCCCCAGTAGGTATGTTTTCATAAGCCACTGGTGCGCGGAGCCCCCCCACTGAGCGGCGTCCGTAGCATTTGCTACTCTCACGACTCTTTTTAATCTGTCACTGTTTGCAACACGTTATTTATCTAGGAATTCATTACATGTTAGTACTAATTGATTTCATGCTTGTAGTAGTGATAATTCAGAAAATTCAGAAAATTCAGAAAATTCAGAAAATTCAGAAAATTCTGAAAATCCAGAAAATCCAGAAAATTCAGAATATTCAGAAAATTCTGAAAATTCAGAAAATTCAGAAAATTTAGAAAATTCTGAAAATTCTGAAAATTCTGAAAATTCTGAAAATTCTGAAAATTCTGAAAATTCTGAAAATTCTGAAAATTGAGAAAATTCTGAAACATCTGAAAATCATGAAAATCATGAAAATTCAGAAAATTCAGAAAATTCTGAAAATTCGGAAAAATCTGAAAAATCTGAAAATCATAAAAATCGTGAAAATTCAGAAAATTCAGAAAATTCAGAAAATTCTGATAATTCTGAAAATTCGGAAAATTCGGAAACTTCTGAAAATCATGAAAATCGTGAAAATTCAGAAAACTCAGAAAATTCTGAAACTTCTGAAAATTCTGAAAATTCTGAAAATTCGGAAAATTTTGAAAATTCTGAAAATTCTGAAAATTCTGAACATTCTGAAAATTCTGAAAAATCTGAAAATCATGAAAATTCAAACAATTCAGAAAATTCAGAAAACTTAAAATTCTTAAAATTCTGAAAATACTGAAAATTCTGAAAATTGGGAAAATTTGGAAATTTCGGAAAATTCTGAAAATCATGAAAATCGTGAAAATTCAGAAAATTCAGAAAATTCAGAAAATTCAGAAAATTCAGAAAATTCAGAAAATTCAGAAAATTCAGAAAATATAGAAAATTCTGAAAATTCTGAAAATTCTGAAAACTCTGAAAATTCTGAAAATTCTGAAAATTCTGAAAATTCTGAAAATTCTGAAAATTCTGAAAATTCTGAAAATTCTGAAAGTTCTGAAAATTCTGAAAATTCTGAAAATTCTGAAAATTCTGAAAATTCTGAAAATTCTGAAAATTCTGAAAATTCTGAAAATTCTGAAAATTCTGAAAATTCTGAAAATTCTGAAAATTCTGAAAATTCTGAAAATTCTGAAAATTCTGAAAACTCTGAAAATTCTGAAAATTCTGAAAATTCTGAAAATTCTGAAAATTCTGAATATTCTGAAAATCCTGAAAATTCTGAAAATTCCGAAGATTCTGAAGACTGAAAATTTTTAAAATCTCGTGGTGTTCCCCAGTAGGTATGTTTTCATAAGCCACTGGTGCGCGGAGCCCCCCCACTGAGCGGCGTCCGTAGCATTTGCTACTCTCACGACTCTTTTTAATCTGTCACTGTTTGCAACACGTTATTTATCTAGGAATTCATCACATGTTAGTACTAATTGATTTCATGCTTGTAGTAGTGATAATTCAATTTGATACTCTAGTTTCTAGTACAAAGAGAAAACGTTTCCTTTGTTAGAAATGTGTATATTAATTACATTGTAACCACGCGCGTATGAACACAGTTGCATTGTATGTTGCTG
The DNA here is from genome assembly GCA_963669975.1 of Acanthoscelides obtectus. Taxonomy (NCBI): domain Eukaryota; kingdom Metazoa; phylum Arthropoda; class Insecta; order Coleoptera; family Chrysomelidae; genus Acanthoscelides; species Acanthoscelides obtectus. The sequence goes on from CAVLJG010000006.1 coordinate 9,390,960, forward strand.
ATGATGCATTATCTCATTAACAGGAATTGAAATTGCTATTGAAGTATGGATTTATTCGTGCACACCTACAGATGTCATGTGAATGAAACTTTTTCGACATGTTCTATAAACATTATATGCAATTCCAATTTTCGGGAGACAACAATAATGGAATCAATAGTAAAACAGTTACAGAGCTATTTCTGATTCGTATAAAGATATCAGGCATTTCAATTTTCTGAAAGCTCTACATTTGTAAATACGCTTATTCCAATTAACACAAAGCAGTTGTTGGTAGTAGTAATTTTTAGAATTTACAAGTGTACTTACTTGATGTTCTTACTAAACGATGAATTGTTTTCATTATCATTAAAGCTTTACTCAGATATCATATTTTAATCCAAAATCAGCTCTGCATATGCTGGAAACTGCCTGATTATACACTCGATATAGTCATTTACGACATGGAATTCATTGTTCTTATACTAAGTGACATATAAATCCGAACACCCAGTTTAAATGGTTTTATTTTAATAAAAGTTGGTGAATGTATTTATCTTACTGTAAATAACAAGTGAAAAAATTTTCAGCCTTATCAGTTGGACATTCCGGTTTTTATACTGCTTTTTTTTAATTCACTAACGCTCTAAAAATGAATATTTCAGCCGCAGTAAAGAATCAACGTTGGCGGATTTTGGTTCTTGACATCCTTTACGATCGGTTACGATGCCTAGAGTACGGAGACCTGTACGATTTCGTCAACTTAGTGAGTTTGATAGGGGCCGTATAGTGGGACTTCGGGAAGCTGGACTTTCTTTTCGGGCAATTGCAGTTAGAGTGCAAAGAAGTGTAGACACTGTGGTTAGGTGTTGTCAGGCATGGCTTCGAGAAGGCCGTACGCAAAGAGCAAGGGGCACTGGACGCCGCCGTACAACAACAGACCGTGAAGATCGCCGCCTAAGATTATTGGCCTTAAGGGACCGTTTCTCCACTACCAGGTCCATTGCAAATGATTGGTTTGCATAACACGGAAGACCTATTGGCATGCGAAGTGTTTACCGACGAATGAGAAGTTTTGGCTTGTTTCCATACCGGCCACACTGGGTCCTCCCTTTAACTCGAGAACACCGACGTAATCGCCTTGAGTGGTGCAGACAACGGTCACTCTGGGATCAGGAATGGAACAGTATTGTCTTTAGTAACGAGTCTCGATTTTGTTTAGGCACGCACGATGGTCGTGCCAGGGTTAGAAGGCGACGTGGTGAAAGGAGGAATCCACAGTTTTTTGTTGAAAGACATGTTCATCACACTGTTGGAGTCATGGTTTGGGGTGCTATAGCTTATGGTTCCAGGTTAATCTTCATCAGAGGTAACATGAACGCGCAGCGTTATATCCACGAAGTTCTAGAACCCCATCTTTTACCCTATCTTGACACCCTGGCAGATCCAACTTTCCAACAAGATAATGCCCGACCACATGTTGCATGAGTCACTATAGACTTCTTTCATCATAATGATGTCACATTGTTACCATGGCCACCAAGATCTCCCGACTTATCCCCAATTGAGCACGTGTGGGATATGATGGGTAGGAGATTGCTCAATTTGCAACGTCCTCCTCAGACTCTAGAAGCACTTCGAGAGGAGTTGGTGGTTGCCTGGAATGAGATACCACAGGAGGACATTGACCACCTGATCAGAAGCATGCCTAGGCGCGTTGGAGAATGCGTAGCACATCATGGTGCATCCACACATTATTAAAGGTCAAAGGGCTTTAAAGCAGTGCAATCATTTTGAAATTTTTATCATTTACTTATTATGCTTCACTAAGTACTTATACAAAATTTTATTAAAATAAAACTATTTAAACTGGGTGTTCGGATTTATATGTCACTTAGTATATTAAGATCAACTGGTTATAAATGAGCATTCCCATTTACTCGGACTTTTCGATTTATTTTACACTAAACCAGAGTCTCACTGATAAAAATCACTCAAGCATTGTTAATTGTGCGATCATACCCTTAAATTTCTTAAGATATTGTTTATTTAGAAAATGAAGTTTGAAAATGTTTCACTGTTTGTATGATTACACCATACACTGATTTATCGAACACTGGAAATTGACAGCTACTTCGCAACAAGATGGTGAGGAACTGCCATAAGACTCTAAAGACATGGGCAAAGATCAATGGCATGATTTTCTCGTGGATGCCAAGTGAGGCATTTCATAAGGAATTGAATTGTTAACCGACTACTCCTACAGAAGATAGGGTTGTGTATCCTCCTGGTGTAGGAAATCAGGGCAGGTTTTAAACACCCTGCTCTTACATCAATTACGAATAACGCTCGATCCAGCCTTTGATAGGAGAGGGGTACTTAGCTACAGTTGTGAAAATTGTCTAGTATGTGGGCAGGATTCATTTTCACGAAGATGTTCGTATCTAGTTTACTTAATAGACACCCGGTTTATGGGACTATTCAAACTGAATCCAGGTCCAGCTGCTACTATAGCAGGAAACCGTTAAGGAAGTTACGACAATTAGAGCACGTGTCTATTAAATTGTTTCACACTGCGAGCACGTAAAGTAACGTCAAATCTCAAGAAAGCTAGACTGTTATTCTCGCCTCTCTAAAACACGCTTGCGGAGGAAGCAAACGGTGGTTCCGAGCAGCGCATTGCCACCATTCTCATTAATTGCTGAAACCTGTCAGCTTCTATTGGCTCTATTTACAGCTGCGTTTGTGCCGGATGCTAGCTGCTTTGCTCTTCCCTTGTTTTAATAAAACCGGGCGCGTCATTTTCGAATCGGTTTAATTTGAAATTATGAACGTCGCGAAAAGCTGCTCTACTTCTTTTGTCTGTTTGTATTTGTTTCTCCTGGAAAAGTCACTCAGAGTCTGCTTGGATTAGCTCGAAATTCTCAACTAAATATTTCAGTGTTCATAATTCAAACGAACTTAGAAAACAAATGGATTTGATTTAGGACGTGTATTCATTTCACCTCTTGGAAGAAAGGCCTGGGTTAACTGAGACAAAACGAAACTATAAAAACATGTAATGACATTTTTTGAACTGGGTCGATTCAGTATTGCTTAGAGCAGCGCCAGAGGCCTTCAATAGTCCGGTTAAGCTTCATTTCATTCCGAAACAGCCGGGTAAGTAGAAGCTAGGGCACCGCGGTTACTATGAGACTTTGTTAATAATACTAATGATAAATTCGTCATTACATACAAGTACTCGCACATACGGGTCTAATATTAGTGGCGAAGTTTAGCCCACTAGTGCGGAAAGGTATACAAAGTATACGGTGACATGAGAACAAAAAAAATCCAATGTAACTTTAATGACATGAAGCAAGGTGGAGCATAACACAAATCACGGATTTTTATATACCTAAAAAAGAAAATGAAGAAAAAAGGGTGCACATGATAAATGATGGACGGCAATATTATGCAGTTGCTATGCATAGTGTGTTCCACTATTATTCATTAATAATAAGCCTTTTATACAGGGTGCGGCAGAGAGGATGGACGGTTTTAAAAAAATCATTAAATAGTTAATTTTTACTCGAAAACAAATTTATTGATGGAATCAGGTTCACAAGGAACTAGCATTTGAGACAGTCAAGTGTGGAAAATCACATCAGGCATGTGGTGGCCGAAATCGTTTATGCAGTGCTGGAGGCGTTCTTGGAAGTTCGCGTAGACTCTCTCCAACATCGCTCTCTCAACTTGGGCGACTTCCACGCGAATTTGGCCCTTCAATTCGTCCAGAGTTCGGGGCTTGTTCGCGTATACTCTAGCCTTGAGGTGCCCCATAAGAAAAAATCGCATATGGATAAATCTCGGGACCGAGGAGGCCGATGAACATCGCCAATCCTGGAAATAAGGCGACCAGGGAAGAGAAGGCGAATAACGCCCATGGATGCTCGGGCTGTGTGGGCGGTCGCCCCATCCTGCTGGAACCACACACGTCGGATTGGAACACATCGCCGTCGTAATTGGAAGCGAAGGAAGTTGATGAGCATGTCGACGTAGCGATCTGAGTTCACGGTAACATCACGACCATTACCGTCTTCGAAGAAGTAAGGGCCAATTATGCAAGTTTGCGATACAGCGCACCAAACCGTTACTTTTGGGCTGTGCAGCGGCCTTTCGTGTAACTGTTGCGGATTTTCATTAGCCCAATAACGACAATTCTGCTGGTTAAGCATGCTGTTTAGGTGAAAATGCGCCGATAACGCGAACCTGCAACCGTCCATCGGCTTTATCTCATTTCCGCTGTGGAATGCCCTTAGCTCTACTACTGGCTTCGTTACTCATAAACAAAATGAGGTTCTCATTTTGATCGATCAGTGCTTCCATCTCACGTGCGAAGTTCATTCGTTGTGCATAATCTCCGGGCTGTAACTGTTGCACAATGGCCAATTTGTAGGTATGAAAGCGGAGATCCATATGCAAAATTCGCCTTACGGAACGATCACTAAGGCGAAGTGCAGCAACATGTTTCCGGGCAGATCGAGTCGGACTGCGAAGAAAGACCTGTCGACCGCGTTCAACATTTTCAGGAGTTCGAACTGTTCGCGGCGCTCCTCTTGGTCTTCTTTTGATCAGTTCACCACGCCTGCGAAGTGATTAAACCCAACGAAGGATGGTGTTTCGAGAGGGAACAGCTCTATTTCGATGAATGTTGAAGTGGCGACGAAACTCACGCTGTACGACGATGACTGACTCATTATTTCGGACGAAACAATCATAGGCGAAAACGCGGTGTTCCACCGATCAAGGCTCCATAACGACAACTAGTAAAATAATGCTAGGATCTCACAAGTCAAACGGCACCCTCGTAGATGGAGGCGGAGAGTACTACCCATCCCAAAAACTTCCGTTCGCTCTGCCGCACCCTGTACATTTCCTATATTGGTTTAAGGTCATAACTTTAAATTTAGCATTAATGTTGTTATAAATGATGATATATGCTGGGTAATAGTAATAATACTTCTATGCCTTTTATTACGCGCACTACCTCTATGAATTAACTTTTCTCTTAGATATAGAGGCTTAGATGTTAAGCATTAATTTTTGGATGAAAATAAGATAATTGAACTTTACTAAATAGGGCATTTTCAACCACCACAAAGACGTAAACTTGTTTCACGTGTGATCAAACCGTTTCAAAACAAAGATAAGCCTTACGCAACTGGTCTGAACAACCAGCAGTGTGTTCTTAGCTATACTATCGAGGCAAAAATAAAATACAGTAAGACTTGGTATTACAAGTGACTCGCAGAGATTTCCATAATTGGAAGTTCAGGTTAAACTTGTTAGCATATAAAGCACGGAGTCGCAGGTAGGATTTATTTAGGATATGCTTTACGTGGTTTGTGAACCTAAGTCTCTGGTCGATAGTAAGTAGTAGATATTTTTGTACACGGAGAGAAATTTATTTTTTCTGTTCCACTCGTTACCGATAACAATGATTCCGCAAGCCTCCCTAGTAGGCTCATTTTGAAAAGTTGTATCTCTGAGTTGACATTTCTCGGCAAGTCAGCAATATATAAAAGAAAAAGTAGCAGCCCAAAGACCGATCTTTTGGTACAACAGACATAATTTTCTGAAAATTTGATGTTTTGGATACGATTAACGAAACACATTGAGTACGATTTTACAGGCAACTTCTGAAAAAAGTATTCGTATTTTGATACCTTAGCTTGGCAAGCGACAAGCTGTGGTTGATTTTATCAAAAGCTTTAGAATAATCAATAGACACAGACACTAGACCCGACATACTTCATTATTTGAACTCAAAAGCCATACAAATTTAAACCCTTTGGCACGTGCGTACAAGTCAAACATGCGCACAAGAAGAAGATTTCGTGAAGTCAGTTCGTAAAGATCGGAAAAGGCTACGGTCGTCTTCAAAACCTCGACAAAAGAATCCTAGTTGAACCGGGTACATTATATTCGCTAAGGCAAGTGTGGTGAACCTAAGAAGATGCTGTGAAGAGAGAGGAGCTCCTCCAGACCAGGCGACAGGAACACCTAGGTACGTGAGAATACTTTGTCTTTGTACGAGGGTGGTCTAAGAAGTACCCGACCGAATGAAGAAAACACAAAATTTTTGTTATTTTTCAACGTAATCTCCTTTGAGCTCTATACACTTTTCCCAGTGATGTTCAATAAGTTCTATACCCTTTTTATAATAAGAACTGTCTTGCTCCTCAAAATAGCCATTAACTGCCGACATCACTTCTTCATCGTTGGAAAATCTTTGACCACTGAGCCATTTTTTCAAGTTTGGCAACAGAAAACAATCCGAGGGGGCTGAATCTGGTGAATAGGGTGCATGAGGTAGCAATTCAAACTATAATTCGTTAATTTTGGCCATTGCAATAACGGATTTGTGAGCTGGTGCATTGTCTTGATGAAACAACACCTTCTTCTTAACTCAGTGCGGTCATTTTTGCTGATTTCATCGCTCAAACGTTGCAATAAGTTCCCCTAATACTCGCCGTTGATTGTTTTACCTTTTTCAAGATAGTCAATGAAAATTATCCCACGCGAATCCCAAAAAACCGACGCCATAACCTTGCCTGCAGATGAAACGGTCTTTGCCTGCTTTGGAGCTCTTGAGTCCATTGTTTTGATTGTTCTTTTATCTCGGGTTTGAAGTGATAGACCCATGTTTCATCCATGGTTATGAAACGAGGCAAAAATCCTGCTTTGTTGCTGTGGAACTTTGCTAAACACTCAATTGAAACATCTTCACGACACTGTTCTGCTCGATTGTGAGCAATCGCGGTACCCATCTTGCACACAGCTTTCTCAAGTCCAAATTTTCAGATAATATGCGATGAACCACACTTTTTGAAATGCCTACTATATCTGATAGCTCGCGCACTTTCAGTCGACGATCATTCAGCACCGCTTTGTGAATTTTCTTCGCCATTTCTGGAGTCGTCGCCTCATTTGGTCGACCACTGCGATGCTCGTCTTGGCAGATCATACAGCCTCGTTTAAACTTTGCTACCCAATATTTTACTGTTGTAAACGAAGGGTTAGACTCATCTAGAGTAGAATCCAGTTCAGCTTTTATATTGGTTGGGCTGAGGCCTTTAAAATAAAAGTATTGTACCACACAACGATGACCAATTTTCTCCATTTTCACAAATTCACTGAAAACGTTCAGCACAAATACTAAACAACGTGGCGTCTTCAAACTTGACACATATGGTTTATAGGTTGCATACTTTCTAATACAATGATATTTTTCAAGCAACTATCGCCATCTCTAGGTCTGGCCGGGTACTTGTGGGACCACCCTCGTATGACTCGGGTGTCGATTACCTTATTACCTTAATTATATCTGAACGCGCTTACAGTTCCGCAGCTCTCCACAATTTAGAATCAACTTTGCAATAACATTTTTTGGGGGACAAAGGGGTGGTCATATCGCCCAGTTCTGGACGTACGAAATTTGTCACGTTCAGGATGGGGGACCGATTTGATTCAGGTCTCTCTGGTAAGCACATTGCACAGCGCCATCATGGACGAGAGCTCTGTGGAGCAAATTCCGTGGAAGAGAGCTAGATCGCCGACGGGTGCCGAGACTGTCTGTTAGAGAAGAGTCGTCGATCAGTCGGACAATATCAAGCATGGATGATGTGGTAGGCGCGGCAGCTCCCCAAACATGTGAGCAGTACTATTATTAGTATTATCTGTGCCCGGTACAGAGTAAAGTGAGGAGGTGATATGGTGATAAGACCTAAACAAATAGCCTAACAAGGCGGGACGATTTGCAGATAGTGGTGAACAGCATCAATATTGCTGTTGATCCCACCTTTAGTTTTTGCAGACTATTGGTACGAGGGATGTCTTTTAAGTTTTGCATATAGAAACATAGTCGGCCGCGCGGATCGAACGTCAGTACTGAATCTTAACCTCACTCTTTAGTAAACTTAAATTCAAAGTTAAAAGACATCCCTCGTATTTGGGATTAAGGTTTTATGGGTAATGAGGTCAACCACCAGGCTTGTAGGAATATCCAAAAGCTTAAGTCAGACATCGTATCGGAAGTCTTATCTACCGATTTTAATACCTAACTCTAAGGCCCTGCTTTTCAATCGCAAGTTAACTGCAACTTGCCTGCTAACCAGAATTTAACTATGAAAAAGCGTTTTTTGATGTCAAATATGTCTTAAAGTTAACTCCAAATAGAGGGCCATGTACGTGTAAAGTTGTGATCAAATCGTTAATGTCCAACCTAATATACTTGACAGTGGCACAACTTTCATGAATGACACAAGACACAAACACCGAACATCACGAGCTCATAAAACACGATAATCCGGGCATAAAAACAGCACTGTGACGTCACGGTTTATGGGTATTTAACCAGAATATGACAAACGAATTCACAGACAACCGATAGTTGCCTAACGTGTAAGTTAACCAGCTATTGAAAAACTGGGCTTAGTAGTCCAAATACAATGTAATGCTTACCGTTTTTTTGAAGAGTATCGCTCGACATATCGGCACGCAGGTACTGTTGTCTTCGTTTAAAACTATGCTAAGGAAAAAAGGCGTTTTGTCGTTATCCAGCCCCACGTAGTTTTGATGCACTGAAAAAGAATTAAATTATAGTTTAAAAACTGATAACACTGGACAACAAATTTTAGTTTTTTAATTGTATCTTGTGGGAAAAGTGCACTTCTTTGTTAATTTTGTGGCGCTGAAGCCAAAAATGACAATGAAATAAAAAAATTAGTTGCGGTTTAGATAAAAAACTTTTTATTTTTAAGGATATATTAAAAAAAGTAACAAGATTTATATACTTATATAAGAATCACTATATGCGCTGTCTTTTTGCTGTTCTTTTATGGATCCTTTCTGGAGCATCTCTACCAAGAGTCCAACAGTAGTCTGCAAGCATGGAAGGATTCCACTTTCCCTGGTACCTTTTTTCCATTGTTGAAATATCCTGATGAAAACGTTCGCCGTGCTCATCACTTACGGCTCCGCAATTGTCAGGAAAAAAGTCCAGGTGTGAGTGTAGGAAATGTATCTTAAGAGACATATTACAGCCCATTTTTTGATACGATGACAGCATATTTTTGACAAGGGTTTTATAGTTGTCAGCTTTTCTATTTCCCAAGAAATTAGTGACCACCAGACGGAAATCATTCCAAGCAGTTTTTTCAATACCTGTTAAAGTGTTTTCAATCTGTCTATCTTTCAAAATATTTCGAATCTGTGGCCCAACAAAAATACCTTCTTTAACCTTTGCCTCACTTAGTCTTGGAAATTTCTGACGCAGGTATTGAAAAGCTGACCCATCTCTATCTAATGCCCTGACAAAGGTTTTCATTAGGCCCAACTTGATATGCAGTGGTGTTAATAAATTTTTTTTCGATTCTACTAATGGTACATGTACATTTTTTTGACCTGGCTCTAGGAATTGACGAACATGCCAGTTTTCTCTGGTGTAATGAAGTGCCTTTGCCCGACTGTCCCATTCACACAAAAAACAGCAAAACTTTGTGCAACCTAGCTGCAGCCCAAGTAAAAGTGCAACAACTTTCAAATCGCCACAAATATGCCATTGGTGCTCATCGTATTTTATGCATGTCAATAGGTACTTATTGTCATATGATTCTTTCATGTGAACTGCATACCCTACAGGAAGAGATGGTAAAATATTTGCAATATGCAATAACACTGCCTTTAAACTCAATGTTGAACTGTCTATAAACAATCTCCATTCTTCTGGGTTATAGTTTATATTTAAAGCCGCCAGTAAGCCGTTAATGTTACTGCAGAAAACCAAGTTATTCTCCATATTGAAAAATGGTTCTAAATCTTTGTGGCGTTTACGAAAAACACATATCGAAACATCGTCTTCTAACAAGTTCCACTGCTGCAGTCTTGATCCAAGTAACTATGTCTTACATTTTGGAAGTTCTAAATCTCTTACAGGATCATTTAATTCTGACTGTGTTATTTTGTGCGGTTGGTGGCATGACGTGCTCGGTATAATATCAGGATCTCTTGACGTTGATGGCATATCTTCTTCCTGACGAATCACTCGATCGCCATGATCTGATTCGTTTTCTGATTCGCAAGTGTAGGATTCTGGGGGTTTTGGAATAGGATTTTCGTCACATGTGAGGCACAGGTCTCATCGCAGATGGTATCTTTGGGTAGTTAATAACCGATGTTTTTTTCTTGGACATACCTGTGGCTTGTCCAACACAAGGTACCATGCAAAAGTAACAATCATTAATATGATTTGTAGGCTTTCTCCAAACCATTGGGACAGCAAAGCGCATAGACCGTTTTTTGCCATTTAACCAGCTCCTCAGACTTGAAGCACATGTATTACAGCAGATGTGGGGTGCCCACTGTTTGTCTTGATCACCTAGTTTACAACCGAAATAAAGCTGATATTCCTTTGTTATTAGTGGAGTAATAGACCGTCTCGGAGACGCAAAAGTCACATCACCACACACGTAACAAAACTGATCTGGATTGTTTACACACTTTCGAGACATCTTGCATGAACGCTGTCAGCCAACTGAGGAAAAAATGGCTAATATAAAACAATATAATGTACACGTATGTATAACGTAACACAATCATGCCGATTACATCATCTTTCCTTGCCGAATATAAAAATGTAGCACGTTCATTCTTGTGAATTACAGTATATTAACACTGTCACAGCAGGAACACATATAATTACCATATCTCTAAAACTTGAACTAATATTGAAAAAATAAGTTTCATTCCGGTTTTAGCACATTAAAAATAGTAATATTTTGTTGATTTTATTTAGGATATTTTTTGGCTGTTGATCAGTGTACTAGAAGCTTTTAGAAAGTTCAAGTATGACTAATTAATTTCGAATAAGGTCAATATAAAAAATCAAGATATTAAGAAATAGTTCAGTTACAGTAAAAACGGGTGGAATGCTTGATATAAAGTGTTGGAATTATTTTTTAGGTTGATATTTACGAAATTGTGGTTATTATGTAAATATTGTTAATTGCACCCCTTTTAAACTACTTTGGCTGCTTTATTAGTCAGAATGTTTATATGATAAACTCGGTAAAAAAGGTTTAACACTACAACTCTATAAGCACTGTGAGGTAAGTTTGCATTGACAAAACAGAAAAAAACTTTTACTCATGTAAAAAGACTAAATTCATAGATCAATCTCAAATCTAATTGATTACACTGGTAAACAAAATTAAAATAATTTTTTGTGACATGGGTAAAAGAAGGTGGTTGTTATGTAAAACGTACCCAAAAAGCCGGAGATAGCATTAGATTTTTTCCATCACACACAGCTTTCTGACACTAAGGCATTTTATTTGCTGCTGAGTCTCGTAAAATGTAAGGATATGTGTGTAAGAGTAATAATAAATACTCGAATAAACATTAATCTTAGAATGTTGATGTCCATGTTTTACGGCGATATGTTGCTCCTGAAGTATCTCTTAACAATGTCCAGCAATAATCAACAAACAAAGTGACACTTCATTTGCCTCGATACCGTTTTTCCATAGCAGAAATGCCCGTTCACCACGTTCATCACTTACCGCACCTAAATTTTCTGTAAAAAAATCGAGATGAGAATCCACAAAGTGAGTTTTTAGCGACATGTTACATCCCATTTCTCTATAAGCATTAATTAGTTCACTCATAATATCTTTATAACTGCCGCCTTCACATTGCCTAAAAAATTTGCAGTAACTGATTTAAAAGCATTCCAAGCTCGTAATTCAGTTTCATTTAGAGCACTGTCAAATACATCATCCTTCATGATTTTCCGTATTTGTAGACACTCAAATATGCACCTTTTAATTTTTGCCTCACAAGTCTCGGGAATGCTCGTTTTAAATGCAGAAAACCTCCATTTCGATCCATAGTATTGACAAAATTTTTCATCAGTCCCAATTTAATATGAAAAGGTGAAAGCAACACGTTTTTGGGAACAACTAGTGGTTCGTGAGCAATGTTTTTGGGCGTAGTGGCCACTCCTTCATAATGACTATCTCGCGCACGACTGTCCCATTCACAAAAAAAAACAACAATATCTGGTATACTTATCTCAGTTGCGTTCTATTTTAACGGATATGCTCTAACAGAACTAATATATTTTCATATGATCCCTTCATATGAACTGCGTGCGCTATAGGTACAGATGGATATTTATTACCGTTGTGTACCAATACCGCTTTTAAACTAAGCTTAGAGGAATAAATGAACGTTTGGATCATGTTTATGTCCTAACGCGTCAAACAAATTGTTGACATCGGAGCAATATATCAACTGCCTTTCTTGACGGAAACAATGTGTGAGGTCTTGTTGCCGTTTTCGGTAAAAAGTAATGTTAACATCACCGCGGAGAAGGTTCCATCCTTTTCATCTTGACGCTAAAAGTTCTGACTGGGATTTTGACAGATTTAATTCTAGAACTAGGTCATTAGGTTTGCCCTGTGTGATCAAATGCGGCGCTGTTGAACATCCTGGCAGGTCAAACGAAGGATCGGAAATTTTTACGCTTTCTGTACCGGTGGATTCGTCTTTTTCATCCAAAGATCAAGATTCTGGTGGAACTGGGACAGAAAGTTCATCACTATGCTTAACGGGCCGCAAAGCTGATGGTAAATTAAATGTTTAGATTTTGGTCCAATACCTTTAATATTTGTGAGGCAAAAATCGCAATCAGTAGTATGGCCTCTCGGTTCTTTCCAAAGCATTGGTACCGCAAAGGGCATTTTACGATTATCGCCTCTTAACCAACTTGTTAACGACGTTACACAAGTCTTCCTACATATGTGGGGGGCCCATGTTTATCTTGGTCGCCAACTTTAATTCCAAAATAAAGTTCGTATGCTTTCAACACAAAGGAAGTAAAAGTACGTTTTTGCGATTTAAAGGTTAGCTCTCCGCACACATAACAAAAACTGTTCGCACTATTTACACAATTTCTAGGCATTGTCCATCAAGCTAGTCTCGATCACAATAAACTAACAACAACACTACGTTTTAAAAAAAATTAACAGCACTCAGAATATATCAGTACTCTTCAACACAGAAAACGTAGCTGACTTGGCGGCTATTAGTCTACTAATAAACGCAATATGCTCTCTTAACATAGAGCTCGCATATAATAAACAGGAATAGACAGGTCTTAACATTATATATGTGCGTCATCGCATAAAAGCCGAGAAATGCAGCAATATAAGATGTTACGTATTGTAACCCATAAAAGTAGATATTACCGAATATTTGTGGGTAATAGAAAAATCTTGTTTTTAGATTTGATTGAAGGGTCTGAAAATACATAAGATACACCCAAAAATGGTCATGTCACAAATCCTGTGTTTATCAATGTTATCTATTTCTATCTACATTTTGTAAAGATATACTTTTCCTTAGCCGAAATCACATTGACGTCCGCAAAGGGCATCAATACCTCAATTTATTGTAAGTATTCAAACATTGTTCATAAAGAAATGCTCAGAAAAGCTTCGGTCTTCTTGTAGCCAAAACCTCCAAAGTGGCTGTTTTCCAATTTGAATCTCCTCAGCGAAGGTCTTTTTCTATACGGATCGTAATCCTAGTGTGTCAATATCAAGTCTGTGTATTTTCTATAATATCTCTGAATCTGTTTTGTGTATATCATCACTAGGTAGAGAACTCTATAAAATGAATTTTCGAAAATATTCATCTGTAGCCTTTCATCAAAATCTTTACCGTCTTTGGCAGAGTACACAAATTTTTCAGTTGGCCAAATTCATCTATTTGTAGATCAGCAACCTTAGAAAAAAATAGGGGAGCAAGAAAACAAATCCAAATTTTTCGGTGACTTTTGACAGGCTGTACTTTGGTGATAGCTTCAAGATCCTAGTTTTCATGTTGTTTAGTCGAAAAATTCTAGGAGCAACAATTCTTATACAATTCTAATGGATAGCGCAAGAAAAACATTTTGCAAAACTTTTGCCTTCTTCTTTCCAGTACACGGGCTTGCAAAAAAAGTACTAAAAACGCGGCTACCTACATTTCGAGCAAGTTTTCAATTCCGCATCTCTGATCTTTTTATAAGAACCTCATTATAAACTCTTTGTTAGTTTTAATAGAGACACGGGATGTTGGGGTAGCTCAATGTCAGTTAAAGCGGAGCTTTGTGGATTACGTGATGTCTGGCCTGCTGCATAAAAAAGTTTCGATCTACAGGGTGCGGCAGAGAGGACGCACGTTTTTGGGATCAGTCGTACTCTACGAGAGAGGTGGGGAGGGTGCCGTTTGACTCATGAGATCCTAGCATTATTTTACCAGTTGTCGTTATGGAGCCTTGGACGGTGGACCACCGCGTTTTCGCCTATGATTGTTTCGACCGATATAATGAGTCAGTCATCGTCGTACAGCGTGAGTTTCGTCGCCACTTCAACATTCATCGGAATAGAGCTGTTCCCTCTCGAAACACCATCGTTCGTTGGGTTGAATCACTTCGCAGGCGTGGTGAACTGATCCACAGAAGACCAAGAGGAGCGCCGCGAACAGGCTAGAGTATACGCGAACAAGCCCCGAACTCTGGACGAATTCAAGGGCGAAATTCGCGTGGAAGTGGCCCAAGTTGAGAGAGCGATGTTGTTGGAGAGTCTACGCGAACTTCCAAGAACGCCTACAGCACTGCATCAACGATTTCGGCCACCACATGCCTGATGTGATTTTACACTCTTGACTGTCTCAAATCCTATTTCCTTGTGAACCTGATTCCATCAATAAATTTGTTTTCGAGTAAAAAATAACTATTTTATGATTTTTTTAAAACCATCCATCCTCTCTGCCGCACCCTGTATATTGTTGCATATTTTTTGTCAGTGAAAGACCTTCTATTATTAAGAAGCTGCTGTTAAACATAATAAGTTACACATACTTTCCCTACACCTGCCATGGAAACCACCAACGAAGGCGTAGGAAGTAAAGAGTCAATCTACTTGACGCCATTTTCTTAGTATTAATAGAATTGTAAAAAATCGATTCAAAAAACATTTACCGGTAAATCGAATTTTTTTTATTATTATTCTTCTAATGATCGTTTGTATATCAATTTCTTGTAATCAATTGATATATGGGGTCTATAGAAATAGCGTTACCTGTTGTAAAATTGACGCCATTTTGGAAAAACGTATTTTTTTCTTCCGGACTCTACTGAAAAGCAGACGTATCCGATTGGTAGATCAATAACATTCGACTTTTTTTAGTCATTATTTCTGAGCAAATTTTTTGTACAATTTTTAACAATATCTTGTACAGGAATTAATATAAAACATCAATAATAACTGTATGATAAGTTGAAAATATACTTTTTTGGAGGAACTTAACCGTTTTATGTACATATTGTATTGCAGTTACGTATATGGATTAATGAAAACTCTAAGGTCACTGATCAACAGCCAAAAAATATTCTAAATAAAATCAACAAAATATTACTATTTTTAATGTGCTAAAACCGGAATGAAACTTATTTTCTCAATATTAGTTCAAGTTTTAGAGATACGGTAATTATATGTGTTCCTGCTGTGACAGTGTTAATATACTGTAATTCACAAGAATGCACGTGCTACATTTTTATATTCGGCAAGGAAAGATGATGTAATCGGCATGATTGTGTTACGTTATACATACGTGTACATTATATTGTTTTATATTAGCCATTTTTACCTCAGTTGGCTGACAGCGTTCATGCAAGATGTCTCGTAAGTGTGTAAACAATCTAGATCAGTTTTGTTACGTGTGTGGTGATGTGACTTTTGCGTCTCAGAGACGGTCTATTACTCCACTAATAACAAAGGAATTTTAGCTTTATATCGGTTGTAAACTAGGTGATTAAGACAAACAGTGGGCACCCCACATCTGCTGTAATACATGTGCTTCAAGTCTGAGGAGCTGGTTAAATGGCAAAAAACGGTCTATGCGCTTTGCTGTCCCAATGGTTTGGAGAGAGCCTACAAATCATATTAATGATTGTTACTTTTGCATGGTACCTTGTGTTGGACAAGCCACAGGTATGTCCAAGAGAAAAAAATCGGTTATTAACTACCCAAACATACCATCTGCGATGAGACCTGTGCCTCACAGTGACGAAAATCCTATTCCAAAACCACCAGAATCCTACACTTGCGAATCAGAAAACGAATCAGATCATGGCGATCGAGTGATTCGTCAGGAAGAAGATATGCCATCAACGTCAAGAGATCCTGATTTTATACCGAGCACGTCATGCCACCAACCGCACAAAATAACACAGTCAGAATTAAATGATCTTGTAAGAGATTTAGAACTTCCAAAATGTAGGTAAGGCAGAGTTACTTGGATCAAGACTGCAGCAGTGGAACTTGTTAACGCCACAAAGACTTAGAACCATTTTTCAATATGGAGAATAACATTAACGGCTTACTGGCGGCTTTAAATATAAACTATAACCCAGAAGAATGGAGATTGTTTATAGACAGTTCAACATTGAGTTTAAAGGCAGTGTTATTGCATATTGGAAATATTTTACCATCTCTTCCTGTAGGGTATGCAGTTCACATGAAAGAATCATACGACAATATGAACTACCTATTGACATGCATAAAATACGATGAGCACCAATGGCATATATGTGGCGATTTGAAAGTTGTTGTACTTTTACTTGGGCTGCAGCTAGGCTACACAAAGTTTTGCTGTTTTTTGTGTGAATGGTACAGTCGGGCAAAGGCACTTCATTACACCAGACAAAACTGGCCTGTTCGTCAATTCCTAGAGCCAGGTCAAAAAAATGTACAGCATATGCCATTAGTAGATTCGAAAAAAATTTTATTACCTCCACTGCATATCAAGTTGGGCCTAATGAAAAACTTTGTCAAGGCATTAGATAGAGATGGGTCAGCTTGTCAATACCTGCGTCAGGAATTTCCAAGACTAAGTGAGGCAAAGGTTAAAGAAGGTATTTTTGTTGGGCCACAGATTCGAAATATTTTGAAAGATACACAGTTTGAAAACACTTTAACAGGTATTGCAAAAACTGCTTGGAATGATTTCCGTCTGGTGTTCACTAATTTCCTGGGAAATAGAAAAGCTGACAACTATAAAACCCTTGTCAAAAATATGCTGTCATCGTGTCAAAAGATGGGCTGTAATATGTCTCTTAAGATACATTTCCTAAACTCACACCTGGACTTTTTTCCTGACAATTGCGGAGCCGTAAGTGATGAGCACGCCGAACGTTTTCATCAGGATATTTCAACAATGGAAAAAAGGTACCAGGGAAAGTGGAATCCTTCCATGCTTGCAGACTACTGTTGGACTCTTGGTAGAGATGCTCCAGAAACGATCCATAAAAGAACAGCAAAAAGACAGCGCATATAGTGATTCTTATAAGTATATGAATCTTGTTACTTTTTTTAATATATCCTTAAAAATAAAAAGTCTTTTTTCTAAACCGCAACTAATTTTTTTATTTCATTGTCATTTTTGGATTCAGCGCCCCAAAATTAACAAAAAAGTGCACTTTTCCCACAAGATACGATTAAAAAACTGAAATTTGTTGTCCAGTGAATTAGCATAATGTCCTAACAAGTTTCTTCTATGTATCACATTAACATGACTGCAACAAGTAAATGAAAAATCCAAAAGTTTTTCAAATCTTTTTCATAGGATCTAGAACCCTTTGCTGTGTTGAAACACACTACTTCGATTGACGTGTCTTTGTAAAACAGGGGCTAACCGTATTCAAGACCATTGTTGAATGTAATTGGAATACATGAATATGTTCTAATTAAATCACAGTACTTAAACGATCCCTCTGAACCTGGCACCAACATACTTTTTCAAACAGGGGATATCTAACCCCGGAAAGCATATACTTACGTTTCCCGAGGAAATATTTGAAGTACCACCTCGTCTGGTATTCGGGATTCTCGAGGACAGGAGTGCTCGGCGAGCCAAACATCTGCAACGCAAAAGGATACGAGAGCTCCTTAAAGTCTCCTTTAAAATGTCGTATATAATGGTTACACGTGTGGAAAATGGGAGAATGGATAAGATGTACACCGTTATATCCCTATAGTTACAAGCCGCTGAATAATAGATGCTTTTCAAGAATTGCAGCATTCATCGTTTTGCTGATATCGCAAAACTGTCTTACACCAGATATTTTATTCTTAGTGAAGGATAAATTGGAAGATTTGAGAAACATTTAAAGGCTGAAATTACTATTACTTCAGTCAGCTCGTTGTTGTGGAGTAATGAACAAATGAGCTAAACTTTTAATGTCATTTGTCAACATAACGGAAAATGCCAATATCTTTACTTGGTCGTATTCATTAAAATGAGCTTTTCACGTTGTGTAGCATTTCGTTATTCACTTGCTGCGACCAGGTTGCCTACAAGCAATATATTAATAAAAGTTATTGTAAAAATCTGTTAAAAATGGTTTGTTTCCATCTTGTTTAGATCTATGTCAAAAACTTCAATCAAAGCCTTCAAAACCGTAATCTTTGGAATAGTCCAGGCAATATCTTTGTATCTGATGGGAAAATAAACTAATATGGAATTTTTTCATAATATTATTGAACAAGTGTCAATTTCAAAGATCTTGCATGCTGCCAGGCGCAAATTTGCACCAAACAGGTTTTATACACGTTTTTTAAACAAATTCGAAAAATTGTTTCTTGCTACTCAGATACTTCGGGATTTTATTGATGGATGTTTGATAAATATTTAAGATCATTGGCAACATTAAAATCTTCGTTTTTTCGTATTGTTCTTTGGGGTCGAATGTGGCATATTTCGCTCTTTTTCAAATATTGTATTGCTCATATCTCGAAAACTATACACTTCAGAGAAAATTTCTATAATACCTTTTTTGTTCAGAATGTAATAAGAAACCTAAAAGCTTCAAATTAGAAGAAAAGAAAACAGCTTCTGGAGTTCACAAAAAAAAATGTTTAAAAAGTTTCGACATAAATTCGGGCTTAGCAACGTGCAGATTCGTTAAAAAAGGCCTTTTTGAATGAGAACTAGAGAGCAATACATGAAAATGCTTTTTACGAGGGCCATTTTTGAAGTAAGAACCGATTACCTATCGTGTCTACGCATCCTGTCATGTAACGTACGTTCAACCTCAGACACCCTTGACTAGACTAGATGCTGCCATTACGTTTCACGTCTCTGTCAGTGTTGCGGCAAAAACACCGACGCAGCTAAACAAGTTACGCTGGGAATCACCAGGTTATCCAGCTGACTTAACACCATCAACTTTCATTTTTTAAAAAACGAATAATGACGTGTGGAAAGAAATAGTTAGAAACCGTGTTAACGATCAGGTGGCAGCTTTCTACGACGACGAGATTCAAAAGCTGATGACATGACTTGACAGGTGTTTGAATGTTTATGGTTACTACCTTCCAAAATGGAAGAAATGTTCATATTTTTGTTTGTGATTCAATTTACGTTCATAAGTAAAGCTTTCCTGATTCCATTTCAAAACGGTTCTTACTTATAGAATAACCCTCGTATGTTTTAAGAGATTATGCAGCATTTTTCTGGATTGGGTTTTGACCATACAGTTAAACATTTATAGGACTCGCTTAAATCACACAATATATATTTGTAGCTACATACAAAAGGGTAAGAAAGGAGTAATGGTGATTTCTCAGGTTAGTAGTGAAAAAACACTTAATTGTATGTTCAACGAACTAGGGTCCACAGGATTTTACCTCATCTTTTTCTCCAGGCGAGTCTCCATTTTCAATCCTAAATCTCCTGCAATGTTCTTGTCCATCTACTTCTGGTTGTGTCAGCTGAAAACAAGAAACACTGTGTAAATGCTCATAATGGTTCAATGAGGAAAAGGTTGCTGATTCTAAATACTCAAAAAGCTTGTAGAATTCCTTGTTTTAATCGGAGCAGCCACGCAGGCCGAAGCCAAAATACCAGAGCACTGCGGCTGCTGTGGAGCTTAAAAAAATTTGTTAAACCTATTTTTGAACTGCCGAAGGTTAGTAGAACTGTAAAAAGCCTTTCTAGGTGAAGTGTTCTATACCGCAGGGAGAAAGGAGCGGTCGTATCGGCCGTGCGGATTAGTAACGACGCAAAGCGGAGAATACGTCAATATTTTTATCTCTGCATGTAAAGCTTTTGTTGCTATTGCATAGTGTTGCTAGTAGTACTCACTCAATTTAAGGAATTCAAGATGGTGGCGCTACCAAAAATGGTGAATGCGCGCGCGATGTTCGCACTAACTTTGAAAGATGGTGAATGCGTCATTGAACCCTCTACAGATGACCCTTACAGCCTGAGTAAGGCTTTGATTACGATCGCATAATGTTGGTAGTAGTAGTATTCACTCAACTTAAAGAACTCAGCAAGCTAATTCAATATTATCCTGAAAACATTATGGCGTTTCCTAATGCATCTTGTTTTGAAAAATGTTGGATGCCCTGACGATATATCATCACTGTCTCCGAAATATGGTGGCTGCTCCATCAATCGGTGTCGACAAACTAATTTTAGAAAAATGGTGGTAGAGTTGTGAAAATCAGCAAAAAATTCATAGGTTTGGCTGTTGGGATCTACGTCTCTGAGTCATGTCCCGCTGAATAGTATCCTGTATACTCGGATCCAGCAACTGTAGCTCACATTACCACACCCGTTAGACTCTGAT
This sequence comes from Acanthoscelides obtectus, assembly GCA_963669975.1. NCBI lineage: Eukaryota > Metazoa > Arthropoda > Insecta > Coleoptera > Chrysomelidae > Acanthoscelides > Acanthoscelides obtectus. The sequence goes on from CAVLJG010000006.1 coordinate 9,411,664, forward strand.
TTCATTTCAGATAAATATAATATGAAAATAAGTACATAGCTTAAATTCAAAGGAGGTCACACAGCACTGTCTGCAAGCATCGAACCATATTCTTCCTGCGCAATGATATTCTGAATGGGGTCAACCGAATCCCATAACTGAATCCCTAGAAAGCTAACTGCAACGAATAACCTACAAATTCATTGAAGACCCAGCTGACTGAGACACTCGTAACGCGCGGTTTCACAATATAATTATTTTCTTAGGGTATATGACAAAACATTTTGCTGGCCAACTTTATCAAGCGTCCAAGTTGGACGCTTTTTCGCCTATATCCAAATAGTTAGTCGGCAATTACTAGCAAGGCTTAGATCATGCACAGTACCGCCAGAATAGGCAGCTTCTTGAGGCCATAGTGATGAATCGGATGTTAGCGAGAAACGAGACAGACGTTAGTTGTTCCAAGCAATATAATACAACAAAATAGAACCGTTTATTGATTTCTCAGTATAAAAAACTAGACAAAAGGCACAAGCGTTGTGATATAATGTAAATAATAGACAGTTGTTTTTGAAGTATATACAAAAACAAACATTCATGAACAACATACCATGCATTCGCGCCGTGTTTGGTGGTGATTTCACTAGAGTATGGAAATAATTCTTCTACATTATATAGTTTTCGATTTCGCATATATATTTATGAATTTTTTTTTGAAATGAGAGGTAATGCATTGCAATGTCTAAATGCTGAATAACATAGACATTTTTTGGCAGAATTTATCTTATGATACGAGTCGACGTATTTCTAACTTCTGCTGTTCACGTCGTAGTGACCGATTCCGGTTCCTGTTGTATTTCTATTAAGAACTGTAGTCTCACAATGTAGCCCGTGTTTTCGCTCTAAAAGCGAATCGCCTACGAAGCATCTTGTACGACGTCATAGGTTGTTATATTGAGTGCCTTTAACAATATAATATAATATAATATAATCTAATATAATAAAATATAATATAATATAATTATAATATAATATAATTATAATATAATATAATATAATTTAATAATAAATGACTTTATTGAATAAAACAAATAATCTTTTAACAAAGGTAATTTAGAAAAAAAAATACAGAATACGTTGCCTAGTATTGGCGCAAGTCTCTCTCTACTCTACTGAACCAAAATAAGACAAAAAAAAAGTAATAGTAATAAGTCTTCAAACAACAATACAGAATAATCATAATAATAATCCCGTGTTAAAACTAAATGGACTGAAAGTAAATTAAAATTTGAAAAAGATATGAACTTGAAACATTAAGATCGCAGTGAATCAATTTATGATCTGAAATATTATCCGCCGATAAAACCCCAGACCTAGCCACTATCGACAAGTTAGTGACTAATATCGCATCAAGCAGAGTACTAACCATTCCAGAAATGCGCGTAGGTTCACTAATGATCTGAGTAAGATTATAATTTTTAAATAGGGGTACCACTGGATTTTGAAGGTTAAATAAGTTGCAATTAAAATCTCCCAAACAAATAACTTCATCAACTGAAGGTTTAAGATAGGAAAATATGTTATCCAAATCAGGAATTAGAACATTAAAATTAAGCTTTGGTGGTCTGTAAAAAAGACAAAAACCGCATTTTTTGTTATTAATTTTCAGTTTAAATATAAAGTACTCCAGTTGTACATTAGTTTCGAAATCCAAGTTTAACATTTGTACTGCAAATTCTGTCTTTGCGTATGCCGCCACTCCACCACCCCTACCCAGTCCATCCTTTCTAATAAATTGATAATTAGGGATATTAAATATAATTAGAATCGTCAACAGTTTTTAACCAAGTCTCAGTTAGCATTAAAATATCAAAATCTTTCTCCTCAATGATGTGCCTAAGTTCATTAAAATTAGTGATCAGAGATCGTACATTCAAGTGACCAATTTTAAATCACTGTTTTTTAATGTAGTCATAATAACCAATATTTAAAAAAAAGAAAAACAGTATAAAGTAGTTTTAGAAAAAAAACAATAATACATATATATATATACAGGGTGACTTCGAAGTTGAGTCATTTATTTTAACAGTGAATAGATCTGATCAAAAGAAATGTTTTTTTCCTTTACCATTTTTCTGGTAAAATTAAAGTAACAAAGTTATAGCCCTTTGGAAGTTTGAGTACCGCCCTGTCTCAATATCATGTGCTCGTGTTTGGCAACAACGTATATAATCCGCCTTGCCGGTTCATCGCATCGGAAACAAAAAAGCGAAAGAATTTGGAACGATGTTTGTGTACAGTTTATTATTTTATTCAGTTCAGTTATACATACAGTCTGTGTCAGTGTCGCGTGTGAATACGAAAACGAAATAAAAAATGGCACATGTTTATGCGGATCGGTTTCCCAATCGAGTGCAACCAACCCCTCGTGCCTTTGTTAATGTAGTACAACGGGCTCGTGAATCAGGTGACTTAAGACCTCACAGGGGACCTCACGATCAAATACAGGTCCGCACTGAAATACTTGTCGGGAGGATACTTTATAAAACAAGGTAAAATTTTTTTTTTAATTTTTTTTTATTTTTACACACATATTTTGGTTTATCTTCCTTCTACAATCATTATCTGAAAATTAATGACTCAACTTCAAAGTCACCCTGTATATATATATATATGTATTTTCCACGACGATTTTGTGCATCATGCCATAGTAAAACGTGGAGTAAAATTTATATAGCAAGCGCCCCCGATTCAATGCCCTTCTTGCCTAGCAAATTCCGAAATTTCTGAAATGGTAGGTAATTATGTAGCTTGCTTGAAGTTTATAGCTGTAATTTATATTCCTTTCTTTTCCATAAAGAATCCGAGAGAATGAAAATGATGTTACAGTGTTTGGTGGTGATTTCACTAGAGTATGGAAATAATTCTTCTACATTATATAGTTTTCCATTTCGCATATATATTTATGAAAGTTTATTTTTTTTTGAAATGAGAGGTAAAGCATTGCAATGTTTAAATGCTGAATAACATAGATTTTTTGGCAGAATTTATCTTATGACACGAGTCGACGTATTTCTAACTTCTGCTGTTCACGTCGCAGTGACCGATTCCGGTTCCTGTTGTATTTCTATTAAGAACTGTAGTCTCACAAAGTAGCCCGTGTTTTCGCTCTAAAAGCGAATCGCCTTGTAAGCATCGTGTAAGACGTCATAGGTTGTTATATTGAGTCCCTTTACTAATATAATATAATATAATATAATATAATATAATATAATATAATATAATATAATATAATATAATATAATATAATATAATATAATATAATATAATATAATATAATATAATATACTATAATATAATATAATATACTCTAATATAATATAATAATAAATGACTTTGTTGAATACAACAAATAATCTTTTTACAAAGGTAATTTAGAAAAAAATACAGAATACATTGCCTAATATTGGCGCAAGTAATAAGTCTTCAAACAACAATACAGAATAGTCATAATAATAATCCCGTGTTAACACTAAATGGACTGAAAATAAATTAAAATTTGAAAAAGATATGAATTTGAAACATTAAGATCGCAGTGAATCAATTTATGATCTGAAATATTATCCGCCGATAAAACCCCACACGTCGCCACTATCGACAGGTTAGTGACAAATATCGCATCAAGCAGAGTACTAACCGTTCCTGAAATGCGTGTAGGTTCACTAATGATCTGAGTAAGATTATAATTTTCAAATAGGGGTACCCGTGGATTTTGAAGGTTAAATAAGTTGCAATTAAAATCACCCAAACAAATAATTTCATCAACTGAAGGTTAAAGACGGGAAAATATGTTATCAAAATCAGGAATTAGAACATTAAAATTAAGCTTTGGTGGTCTGTAAAAAACACAAAAACTTGCAGTTAGAGTGCAAAGAAGTGTAGACACTGTGGTTAGGTGTTGTCAGGCATGGCTTCGAGAAGGCCGTACGCAAAGAGCAAGGGGCACTGGACGCCGCCCTAGAACAACAGACCGTGAAGATCGCCGCCTAAGATTACTGGCCTTAAGGGACCGTTTCTCCACTACCAGGTCTATTGCAAATGAATGGTTTGCAGAACACGGAAGACCTATTGGCATGCGAAGTGTTTACCGACGAATGAGCAGTTTTGGCTTGTTTTCATACCGGCCACACTGGGTATTGTCTTTAGTGACGGGTCTCGATTTTGTTTAGGCATGCACGATGGTCGTGCCAGGGTTAGAAGGCGACGTGGTGTAAGGAGGAATCCACAGTTTTTTGTTGAAAGACATGTTCATCACACTGTTGGAGTTATGGTTTGGAGTGCTATAGCTTATGGTTCCAGGTCATCTTTAATCTTCATCAGAGGTAACATGAACGCGCAGCGTTATATCCACGAAGTTCTAGAACCCCATCTTTTACCCTATCTTGACACCCTGGCAGATCCAACTTCCCAACAAGATAATGCCCGACCATATGTTGCAAGAGACACAATAGACTTCTTTCAACATAATGATTTCACATTGTTACCATGGCCACCAAGATCTCCCGACTTATCCCCAATTGAGCACGTGTGGGATATGATGGGTAGGAGATTGCTCAATTTGCAACGTCCTCCTCAGACTCTAGAAGCACTTCGAGAGGAGTTGGTGGTTGCCTGGAATGAGATACCACAGGAGGACATTGACCACCTGATCAGAAGCATGCCTAGGCGCGTTGGAGAATGCGTAGCACATCAGGGTGCATCCACACATTATTATAGGTCAAAGGGCTTTAAAGCAATTTTTATCATTTACCTATTATGCTTCATTAAGTACTTATACAAAATTTTATTAAAATAAAACCATTTAAACTGGGTGTTCGGATTTATATGTCACTTAGTATATTAGTTAAAAACTTAACATATTTATAGCAATGTGTCAAGAATAACACAACAAATTGATAACACTTTAAACTATTTATTAATTTTTCTGATTTCTAAATCGTGAAACTATATTACGGTTTCGCAACGTGATTTACTGAGTGTTCTTCTACACTTCTAGAGAACTTTTAGCACCAATCTCAATTATTGTTCTCCTGAGGATGATAACACAGTTCATCGAAAGCTTGATAACGAAGTTTCAAGAGTACACTTTGCAATATTTTTTCGAGGTCCCAATTAAGGTCTTTCATCTAATAATTGTTGATGATTGTCGATTGTCGATTGACTACGGTGTATGTGTATATTTACTTGTATGTTCGTTACAAATATATGAATAAATTGTGTCTTGAAACCGGATACTCGGTAAAATGTGCGCAGTACGCCCTGGTGCCGGGTACCCGGTGTATCCCTACCAATAATGTTCGCACCCTCAATCACGCTTTAATTGTATGGTCATTTCAAGGTCATTCACTTCTATGAAGTATTTTTCAGTATAAACATTAAAGTATAAGTGAGGGAATAGTTTGTGTATCATTCTCTAATAAATCGTATTCATGACCGTAGTCACGAACCCAATTGCAAAATAGTAATTTGGCTGTAAGTGTAGTCGCTACGTGAGGTAGCATGAAAGTTATACAGGGTGTTCCAATATTCCTTGAACTTAGAAGTACCACGTACTTTCAGGCTCAAAACAGGACGATTGGACATAATTTACCTCGATGCAAAAGTGCTTTGTTTGATAAGAGGGCATCAAAGTTTCTTTTTCAAAACACACAAACTCTAAAGGGTTCGAGAAGGGTGAAAACTAGCCTCAGCACTACAAAAATTATACCAGAATTTTTTGGCAACTTTCCCGATGAATCTGGATTTCGTTTATTTATCAGATCTTTTAATCTACTTCATTTTTCATCTGCTATAAAAACAGGTCATTTCTGATAGTTTTCGAGGAAAAAAAAGAGTTGCATCAAGAGGTTGCCAAGTGTCTTTTAATTCTTTAGGTGTAGTTACAATTTTATTCAACACAGGCAATAGAGCGAACCTTTCATAAAAGGTGTTCAACAGGACCGCCATTTTCGTCCATGCACATAAAAATACGGCGCAAACAATCTTAACACTTGATGTAACAACATTTTTCAGAAACCACATTTAAAAGATATTCGTTTCTCGGAAACTATGCGAGATGGCACGTAGTTATAAAACAGAGTCTAAGAATGAAGTAAGGACCTTTTAAATAAAAAATCCTGAACCCTTACGGTTTTTTGTAGACGGAAAAAATTAGGACGTCTAGCAACACGCATGTGTTCCAAATGTCATTCTATTTGGACTATCGATTCCAAAATATGTATGAAAAAATGTGTTTCAAAACGAAAACTTTGACGCCCTCTAATGGACAGACGAAGCACTTTCGCATGGAGGTATGTCATGTCCAATCGCCTTATTTTGAGTATAACGTGGTACTTGTATGTCCACGGAATATTGGGACACCCTGTAGAGTTAATTCAGTGTTGCTCGGTAGTATATCGTTCTCTATTAATTTGCTGAAATTGTACATCCATGACCACACGTCGGGAAAATTACGGTCATTAAGGTTGTTTGACCCGTTAATGTGTCAGTGTAGATGAAAAGGGTTGGGATATAAGGGGAAGGAGTGGGAGCAGGGCAAACTCATTAAATATGACGAATATATTTATCTCGTCAAGTGTTACATCTTTTGATTATAACAGGGTTCTGATGCGTAGCCTGCCATAAGCGTGGCCTGGGGAGCTGATATCCTCACCGTCTAGCAGAATGTACATTTATTTTAGGTAGAAATTAATGGAACAAATAGAAACTAGTAATGGGATATTCCACAAGAAGAAGGAAAGTGGACACGAGCAGAAAAAAAAGGATAGATAACCCGAGCAGTACGTATTTCTGCTAGTTGGCTTCATCAGGCCTGAAATGAATGCTCACAAACAGTTTCAAAAGTAAACATTCGTGCCCATACATGATGTCTTCGTGTGTTGTTTATCTGCATTCATTTCGGGTCTAGTATAGTTACTAAGAAGAATTACGTATCGCTTGAGTTATCTATCCTTTTTTTATACTTGAGCCACTTTCTTTCTTGTTGCGGTATTTTTTTATTTGTTATTTGTTCTTCACATGGGCCTAATCTAATACGCAGAAGTTAGTTTTTTAGGTTTCACTCTTACTGTTTGACGCTGGTTAGCGGCCATAATTCTCATGGATGTTCAATATTCTCAATCGATGAGGATCCCGAAGCTAATGGTCTGTTTGAGATGTCAACCTCAGCAGAAATGGATTTGCATTGTTGTAGGATCATAGTATAGTTTACACCAGTAAATCCCAACCCAAGTTTATAATACATCTAGCAATCCTCTGACTTGTTCTTTGACTCCCCTAGTAAAAATAGTGATAATATACAGGCCAGAAAAATTTTCATATCTCATCCCTCCACCTGCCTAGACGTCGATACATGCATCTAATAACGTTATATTTGACATTTTCACTCATTGAGGGATCCGGATGCACTTAATTTTAAAAAATAAAATTTCTTTTGGTTAGCAACAATATGATAAAATGCAGTTTGAATATCATTGTAACGGCATAGATTAGGAAAATAACTGTTGTACCATGGTTACTGTTTTACTGATTCTGGCTGATCCGTCAACGCGATGTAGGCATAGTCGTACTTTTTTTTGTTTTTTGTACGCTACAGATTCATTTTGTGCCTGAAAAGGACTATGGCGCATATATTTATTATAAAATGAAAGATTTTTATGTAGCTTGTCTTAGAACATGGTATCATTTTTTTAAGGAACCTTCTACTTGCTATTTTATATCATTGAACTTCAAAGTTGCATTTGGATAGTAATACTGTGATATAGAATACTGCTTTATAATCTGTTTTTTTTTTCTTTTTTATAAAAAAGAATGCTTTAAATTATACGAATATAACATGCACTGTATACTACTGTGACAATATTTATGCCAATAATACAATTTTGCATCATTTTAATGATGAAAAGAGATTATTGTTGAGTAGTCATTACTTTCATTTCAGATCATTCCCATCGCTACACCGCCATCACTATCATTATTTCTCCACCTAGTTGCTATGTTGCCATGGCGCGCGAATTAGAATTTAATTTGGTATGTCAAATCCTTTCACTATTTACGTTTTCCAGAGATTTTTATCATTGTGACCCATACTTCATAATATCTGGATAACATATCACGACTTATGAGCTCAGAATCCGTGCATGGTACGGAGAGTCGATCTGTTTACTTATTTCATATGGCGTTGATGACGTAACCGCCAAGAACGACGACTGAACCTATACCTACGTGTTTTGGTAACTACGTATTCATATAGTAATTGTAACTATATTATAATGGTTTTTTGGGTTTTTGTTTTCCATATAATAATAATAATAATAATATTTATTCGCCAAAATACCAAAAATGGGCAAATAAATATGAAAAAACCACAGAAGGCATCGCCTGTATGTGGTTTATATCTTAATAACTAACAATCAATCATATATGTGTATAACAATTATTGTTAAATCTAAAAGGTATTAATGTAATTGGAATTTTGTAGTTTTAGTTTTCTATATAATTATGTATAGACATTCGCTGCACATTACTAACCCAGTCTTTCAATTTTCTTCTAATTTCTTTTCCAAAATTAAGTATCTTTATTTCGTTTGGTACTACACTATATAATTTAGCTGCTAAGAATTTAAATGGTTTTTTGAATAATGTTTTGTGTGGTCTTTGGATATTAGATGAGCCTATTCGAAATCGTGTGTTATGCTCGTGCTTATAGGATTTTTTCTTTTTATTTCAATACTTATGGTATAAGGTGGTGGCATGTAAGAAATAAAGTTGTCTTGTATCAAGTATCCCTGTTTCTTGATATAAGTTGTTCGTCGGATATAATCTTGGCTTATGGAAAATCGCTTTCAAAACAGTTTTTTGTGCTATATTCAGGTCAGAAATATATGTATGTCTTGCAGGCGGCACCCCAGGCTGTGATGCCGTATATTATAAGGGTTTCAACTAAGGCATGGTATAGGATTCGCAGATAACTTTCTGTAAGAATGTTAGTAAGCATTTTGAGTTTATAGGCAACATTTCTAATTTTCTTGATAACATATTTAATATAGTTATCCCACCTTAGATGTGAGTCTATAAATATTCCAAGATATTTCAAAGTGTTAACTCTATCGATTTTGGTCTTCTGGCCATGATAATTAACGGAAATTTGTTCGAAGGTAGGTAAAAATTTTGAATAGGATGTAAATGCAATAAATTTTGTTGTTTTGAAGTTAACTGTTAAAATTTTAGTATCAAACCAGTCAATGATCCTTATAAAATCTTTTTCAGCTATTTGCTTCAGTGTGCTCCAGTCATCAGCTTTATATAATACGAGGGTGTCATCTGCAAAATTTTGAATAAGTCACTTAAGTAGATACTAAATAATAGTGGGCCTAGTAATGTTCCTTGAGGCACAACCACACTTGATGTACATTTTTTTACTGTAAGTGTTAGTGATTTTGACAGTCTGTGCCCGACTTGAAGGCTAATTTTTTAAAAGGATTTGTGACGCTCCCCTAAATCCCAATCTTTCCATAACTTTCAGAAGCTCGACATGGTTAACCGTATCAAAGGCATTTTTTAGATGAACAAAGATACCAATAGTAGGTATCTTTTTGTTGACATTAGAGTTAATTTTCCTTTTCTAAATCCATATTGGTCAGAACATATAATTTTGTTTTTGTCCAAAAATTGTAATATCCTTTTTTGTAGTAATTTTTCGAAAATTTTGGCTATATTCGATAGTACTGATATGGGTCTATAATTTGATGTTTCTGTCACCGCTTTATAAACAGGAGTAATAACAGTTGTTTTAAATGCATCAGGACAAATTCCAGAGTGGAAACACCAATTAATGACGTAAGAAAGTGGTTTACAATCTATATCGCTTGCCCGGGGAGCCGGAAGAGGCTGTCAAGTGGGCTAAAGAACGAGGATTACTTCCTAGGGCAAAAATGTGCAATCAGCACAAGATTGCCAGGAAAATGCAATTGGTAGATGTAGATTTGTTAGTGTTTTTACAAGAAGCAACTGGAGCTTAATATCAGTCGGATTCCTAATGATAATGTACAACTGGAGGGATTGCGGAGTTATTATAAATCACCCCCCCGGAAACATCATATTATGCTGGCCAAACAATCGTTAAACATAATTTGAGTATTTTTGTGTTTTTTATGTCACGTTAGCCGCTAGTGCATTTTTCACTGTTTGGGCACATACTGTTCAAAATTTCATATAATCTTTAATGTATTTCGGGACAACTTCTTACAAGACAAGCCATTTACATTAAAGACTTTTATTTTGCAAACAACTACGTTTCTTTGATTACCAAAAAAGTACAATTTGGCAACGATCAGTCTTTGTCTTACCTATCAAAAAAAGTACGTTAGAAAATGGTGCTTGAGAATTGGTTCTACCCCCAAACATTTTTTATGATGGCAAAACCTTTGATCTGATTGAAAATTCGCAAAAAGAAACGGTCGAGAAGTTTCGAGAAGAGATTAAAAAACACAACACAACACAGTTTACCAAGAAAATGCTATAACTTTTATTATGTATTTTGGACTGTTGCACGGCTAGTTTAAAACCTATTTTTTCAAAAAACAACGATTTCTTATAGTTTCATATGTGTTTTCTTCTAATAATGATCATTTCTACTGATTTCTTTAATTGAACTGAAAAGTTTAAATTTTTCACTTACAACATTAGATACATGTATCGATATGGGCTTCTGGAGATATGCTTAGCAGTCAGTCAGAAATTCAACAGCCCTGTTTACTACCCAACACCAGGACTCCTGCTGAGTTGCAGCCTCAATGTCTTCCAGCACTTTGTTGTATTAGGCGTTTTCCGCTACTTTGTTCTACCTCATTTGGTGCTCATCTGACTGCACCCATAAACAGGGTGTTCAGTTGGAAACTTCCCAACACGAATCTATCAAAAACCATTGATTAAAAGAAAAAACGCCGAGATACGTCAAAATATTTGTCAAGGGGAACAACTTTTTAACTTTCATCCTCAGCCCCCCGGGGTGATTCCCTTAAAAATTTTAGGTGACAAGGGGCATCGAGTAATAGCTTGTTTGAAGTCCTCGATTTTGACGTGTGATTTTTTAAGAACTGTCGATTCGTTTTCAAGAAAATATGAAAAACCTTTATTTATCTTAATTTGTTCACTTTTTAGTTCAATAAGTGTTGCCCGTTATTGGACAAACAATGATATAAACAATGTTAAATTCCTGAACGATATTTTCAAAAAGATGCTGTGAGAAATGATGGCAGCTTTCGATGAATCGTTCATTCAAATCTTCAGGTTGAGGGTAAACACAATAGATTCCAAATGATCCCATAGAAAAAAGTGTAATGGCGTCAAATCAGGAGATCAAGCAGGCCGTTCTATAGGCCACGTTTTTTTAGTAGCAAGAGATCCAGTTCGAGCAAATTTAGTAACAAGGCCCGAAACATACCTATGCAAAGTTATCTTCCCCTAGCGTTAAATAAATTGGAATCATTTTCACTCTGTCGACTAGTGTGTAACAATTTTTTTTTGATAAGCATGCACCTCTAAGTATTGTACGTGTAAATAAACCGCAGGCAGCCTGGCTCTCATCCCAGCTTAAACGTATGTAGACAGAGACAGAGCTTTAAATCAGTTTACAATTGACAGAAGATTCCTGAAATCGCTATAAAGAGCTCAGAAATTCAACTTTAAGTCAAATTAGATATGAAAAAGCAGCATATTTATCATCCCTTTGTCAATAAAATGATTCAAAAATGTTTTATAGATCCTTGAAATCTATGCGTATCAAACAGTCACAAAATACCGATATTCCTCTACATTTAAAGGACCCTACTGACATTACTAATTATTTCTGTTCCATTTTTAATAACGCTATTTGTTCCTGCACAGAGAAGATTGAGCATTATGAAAAGAATCACTATTCTAGAGATCGATTCACGTTTAAACCAATCGACATGACTGATTTAAAATCGATGTTCCAGTCTCTGAAATCGAGTGCCTTCTTTGCGATTTCAGGTCACATTTTACACATCATAAATACCTGTTCAGAAAGGGGATTCTATCCAGAATCATGGAACGAGGCATCAGTGTTACCTCTAGCTAAAATAAGTGAGTCAAAATTATATTCTGATTTAAGACCAATTAGTATTTTACCTGTTTTGTCCAAATTATTAGGAAAAGCAACTATTTAGAAGTGATGCCAAAAGAAATTTTAGATGAATGTCTAAATTTTATACCTCATGTAAATAATATCAGTAAGAGATGCTTTTCAATTTTACGTCAATTGTAACTTTACAACTAAAAAAATTTTGTGTGAATCTTTGGCAATGTACAAAATCCAAAACTCATGCTGTAGGTTGATCAATAATTTGAAAAAATATGATCATATCAGCCCTTTTTTCAATGACATGAAGTTAGTTACTTACACCCACAGGCTTTTGCTATCATCCATTCCGCTGCTTTTGAGAAATAAGCTGATATCTAGAAGCAATATCCATTCCAGGGACATTCGATTCACTGAAACACTCACAATGCCCCTCCGCAGGACATCATCCTTTCGTAAATGCTTCACCTACAACGCAATTATTCTTTACAATGCTCTAGCTCGATCCACAAAATTGCTATCATATGATGAATTTAAAAGACATAATGAAGAAATTTATTTTGCATAGAAGCATATAAATTAGTTGGTAACATTTATCTGTCACCTCACACAAAAATATTTCCAATATAGCATTCCTTTGTTTTGTATAACTGTTACAATTTTATACTTTTAAATCATGAAATATTGAATAGCTTTCACTTATACAGGGTGTTTGTTTATTGTTGCATAACTTTAAGATTCGATAGAACCTTTAAAATTAATGCAGAAGTTCTATATAAACAGGGGTCGAAAAATGCGTGGCTTCCGAAATACAGGGTGTTTAAATTTACTTTCTAAAAATTTTTTTTTTAAATATTTCGAACAATATTTGATGTATAACAGTGAAAATTGGTATGCAAGGGTTTTTTGGTACGTTAAAACGAACCATGGGCATAGTTTTACTGTAGCCGCTAGAGGGCGCTCTCTACTGTACCTGTGGTGTATTAAAATGACCGAAATTTTTTTCTTAGTGCAATTTTTTGCTTTTTGAATAAAAAAACTGATTCTTCGCAGTTTTCAACATAAAAAAGCTCTCTTGTGAATCTTCGTTATTGTTAGCCGTTTTTGAGATATTTCGATTTTTAAGGTTCGATGCATTTTTAGTTATTTATGATAAAATAACGTTGAAAACTCAGTATCTCGATAACTTTTAGAAGTAGGCTGTGCCTGCAAATATTTTTGGAATTGAAAGCAGAAGAAGGTTAAACGTCAATTAGTTGACAGTTAGTTTTGTTGTCTGTTGAAACCTGAAACTTTTTTTGCAATTGTGAATGCACGAAATTTAGTTTCTTTTACCTGTTTTTTTTTTTTGTAAGTTTCATAAAAATGCCATTTTTATTCTCCAATCAAGAGCTAGCGGATATTCATTTTGTGTATGGGTTTGTAAATGGAAACGCAGCAGAAGCAGCCAGAGAATACGCACGAAGATTTCCAAACAGACGACATCCAACTCGCTCAGTATTTGTAAGAGTGCATCGGCAAATAATTGAAAATGGTTTTGGAAATCTCCAAAGGGATCAGAACATAAATGTTCGTCAGCGCAGATTTACCCGAATGATTCTGGGTGAGTTTGATAGAGATCCGACCACAAGTGTTAGGAGAGTTTCTGGTGCCTTGGGAATTTCAGCAAGCCATGTTCACCCTGTTCTTAGAAATGACCAAGACGTCCTTACCATTTGCAACCTGTGCAAGGACTACAGCCAGGGGACGGAGAACGAAGAATCACATTTTGTCAGTGGATTCTTGATAGAACTGTTACTAATAGGGAGTTTTTAAGTAACGTTTTATGGACCGATGAGTCATGCTTCACTAGACGTGGAGTGGTAAATTTTCATAATCAACATATTTGGTCGCATGAAAATCCGCATGCAGTTCGGGAAAGAAATTTTCAGCATGAATTTAGTGTGAACGTGTGGATTGGTATCTACCGTAATCGACTATTTGGACCCTACCTTTTGCCTGCAAGGTTAAATGCTGCGACCTTCTTGGAATTTTTAAAGGCTGAACATGCAAATATGTGGGATGATGTTATGTTAGATTTAAGAAGATTGGCCTGGGTCCAGCTTGATGGTTGTCCAGCTCATTATTCGGGAATAGTTAGAAACTGGCTGGACGAAAATTATCCAGAAAGATGGATCGGCCGTGGAGGACCAGTCGCCTGGCCGATCCCCTGACCTAAATCCATTAGATTTCTTTGTGTGGGGATTTCTAGAAGAAAAAGTGTACCAGACTCCCGTAACCACAAGAGATATGCTAATAGACAGAATCAGGAATGCATGTGATGAAATAACGCCTTATTTGAATAATGCTATACCACGTTCGGTCAGTCGTAGATGTGAATTGTGTATTGAACAATTGGGTTTACATTTCGAGCAACTACTTTAGATTTTGTATGTTTGTCCTAACTATCCAATAGCATTTTAGTTGTAAATAATTAATTTAATCTGTTAAAAATGATATTGGAAAATTAAACAAATTAATATTGTTTTTTTTGTGTTTATTTATTTGGAGTTAGGAATTATTGCTGTGTTTAAAAACACAATCTAAACGATTATCTTAATTACTTGTAATGCCCAAATCGAAAATGTAAAAAAAAATATTATTTTCCCATAAATAATTAAAAATGCATCGAACCTTAAAAATCGAAATATCTCAAAAATGGCTAACTATAACGAAAACTCACAGGAAAGCTTTTTTATGTTGAAACGTGCGACGAATCAGTTTTTTTATTCGAAAAGCAAAAAATATCCACTAAGAAAATTTTTTCTGTTATTTTAATACACTACAGGTACAGTAGAGAGCGCCCTCTAGCGGCTACAGTAAAACTATGCCGATGGTTCGTTTTGTCGTACCAAAAAACCCTTGCATACCAATTTTCACTGTTATACATCAAATATTGTTCGAAATATTTAAAAAAAACTATTTTAGGAAGTAAATTTAAACACCCTGTATTTCGAAAGCCACGCATTTTTCGACTCATGTTTATATAGACTTTATGCATTAATTTTAAAAGTTCTATCGAATCTTAAAGTTATGCAACAATAAACTGAAACACCCTGTATATGTTATATACATCATATTTTTTATACACCTACATTTTTAAACTTCTAACTTATAAAATGTGTTTATGTTTTTTTTATTGCTTTTTCAGTTTTTCTTTTCTTTTGGGTCAAGTGGCAGAGTAGCATTATGCTAAACTTCGCCCCCCTAAATAAAGACGATTTATTATTATTATTATTATTATTATTATTATTATTTTGGAGGTGAAATTTTAACCAATAAATTAATTTTCATCATCAGCAAGGTGACTGACAGCAAATTAAATTCTTTCTTTCCCTTAGCAACAAATAACTAAACAGGTATAACAATAAATACAGTCCGCCCATTATATCTGTGTTGATGAAAAGAGCGCGGAAAAAAATTCGGGTTGTTATTTGGTTGTTGCCGCGTCTAATCTTCCGAACTGTGTAGTTTCCGTTTTAAATTATAAACGAATTGTAGGTATGGCAAACCCTAACGGACATTTTGAACACTTATTGGAATAAAAAGTGATACTTTCGTGTATTTTATAAAGATTTTTCTAGATTTCTCGAAAACAAATCTACTGATTTAAAAAAAAATTTAACGTCAAAATGAACGACTTCAAGAGACCTTTTAAACAATCTATTACTCGATACCCTTTGTCATTTGAAAGCTTAAGGAAATGACCATGGGAGCCGAGGGTGAAAGCGGCTGAAGTAGTTTTTGACTTGACTCGGCGTTTTTTCTACTAATCGCTGAATCCGTGGTGGGTGGCTTCCAAATGAACACCCTGTATATCGCACCACATCGCGAAAAACATCGTTAAGGCAAAATCGCTCGACGCTTTCCATCGATGTATTGCGAAAACACCAGCGACTGACGTCCTTACCTAGCGCGACGGCGACGCCACTTTTTGTCAACCACATCGCATATTTATGTTTCAGAAGCACCCTAGAGACCGTATATTTCCCACGCCTGTCTGTCGAACTCCCAAGATTACTTTTTATGGGCGCAGTAGAGGTTCGAGTAGATCAAAACGTACATCACCGAGGGGAAATAACCTCGCTCAAAAGCGAGATCGTAAAAGCGAATACAGAAATATCGAAAGAGCAAATTGACCCGTGACATTGTGTGCAGGGTATTTCTAATTTTGGACTGGTGGAAATTCAAGTATTACGGATTTTGCACTGCTTATATTTTCGGTTAGATTATACAATTGGTTTATCATTTTTTGTCCACCCACAAAAGCACGTGCTTTGGAAGGTCACAGTACAAGCTCAGGAATTACTTTCGTATATCCATCTCTTTCACACGTACACATGCAATGCAACATTTTCTTCTTGTCGCTTATCTCCTATACAGGGTGTCCGCAAAGTTGGGGTTTTCCTTTTCAGAAACAACTACCCTTGAAATAACAAAGGTAATGTCTAGTGAAACGAGGGCACCAAGTAAAAAAAAATAAAGGAACAAGTACTCACTCTCCAGTTGACGAGAAAAGCTAAGTACGTCTCTGCCCGAAATCATAGCGCTCCAACAGAAAATGAAATCAGCTGATGCGCTACCGAGCACACGCAGAAACCACATTGATTGTCTTACGCTTAATGACGCATCTTCTAATAAGGAAGGCAAAATGTTGCGTAAAAAGTCTAGGTATTGCATCCCGTCCAATCGATTTGGGAGAATAAATGGTCCAATGAGCATACCGTTTACCATGCCAGCCCAAACATTCACCGAAAATGTTTGTTGCAAATGACCAGACATGAGTGTTGTGAAAGTTATTCACCCCATTACGCGTGAACGTAGATTCGTCTGTCACCAATATGCACTTCAAAAAGTCCGGATTATTGTCATGTTGATGCAACAACCACTCACAAAACCGCACTCTTGCTTGAGAATCGTCAGGTTGAAGGGCTTGTACACGTTGGACGTGAAACGGATACAGCCCCTCTTCACGCAGCGTTTGCCACACTTTAGTTTTTGATACTTGCACTTCTCTAGCCACGTCTCTAGTGCTTGTTGAGGGATTCTCGTCTACGCGATTACCTCTACACGCGTGACCGTAACCGTCGGTTGAAGGTTGCATACTGACCTGACACTGACCCCGACCCAGTTCTGTCGTCGGGTTGAGCCAGTGACCTTGTACCAGTCGGTGATGTCGCGGCTACAGGACGGTATTCAGATATTTTTGATGTTGCAGAGCCCTTTATCTCGGTTCCCTTAAGACATTGGTGTATATGGTACTAAGAAAAATTGGTTATGTTTTCAAGATTTACACGTCGTGTAAAGGAAAACCCCAACTTTGCGGACACCCTGCATATATGGTTGACACCGTCAGTAAGACAACATGCTTGTCATAGGCGTCCAAAGCTCATATATTTCTAATAGAACGCAATATGTTTCCTTTATTGCTTATTATTCAGCAAATTATAGTCATGCCGCAAAGATCGAACGATTTTGCTGTTTTTGTTTTTCATAAATAACCTTTCCGCTTCATCAAAGTATCACATTCTACTATTTTACGATAATGTGAACATCCACGCCAAAATGACAAATTGAGAGAACTGTATTTCTCTAAAGGACGCTAGATACTATCAGACAGTGGTGTGACGATAATTTTTTGTTGCAGTGTCAATTTTAAGAACTTTAATTAGAAAATATTTGTGTATGAAAAATTTAAATGGTACATAAATTTACTTACAAGTTTGAGGACAATCTCCAGCTTCGTTTTTGAAGTATTTCAGTGGTGTCACAATAAGTTTTTTGTTGCCGTTTCAATAACATTGAACATTCTGTTACTGTCCATATAAGATTTACGCCTTACGAGAAACTTATTTTTTCAATTTCAATCGGAAGCAAATTTTTCTCGACAATAAATTTAAAGGGCATGAAGCATTACTTACAAATTTGGAGAAAATCCATCGTGTCGTTTTTGAAGTATCTAAATAGAGCACCAAAAAATGTCATAGGAATATTCAAAGATGAGCGAAACTGTGCATTAAAAAGCTACTACAAAACTGGAAAAAGTCTCTCTCTCTATATCTTTCACGATTTTTATATTCCAATGTTTTTCGCAAAGCAAAACTCAAGCTTCCTACGATGTTTGGATTGATGAATAATTAGTTCTATTTTCAACCGCCAAAAAGGGAGATTACACAAAAATACTGCATTACGGGTAGCAAATTAATGAATGAGCGTGGGTTATACAGGGTGACTTCGAAGTTGAGTCATTTATTTTAACAGTGAGTAGATCTGATCAAAAGAAATGTTTTTTTCCTTTACCATTTTTCTGGAAAAATTAAAGTAACAAAGTTATAGCCCTTTGGAAGTTTGAGTACCGCCCTGCCTATTATATGCTCGTGTTTGGCGACAACGGATATAATCCGCCTGACCGGTTCATCGCATCGGAAACAAAAAAGCGAAAGAATTTGAAACGTTTATCACGATGTTTTTCGTCAGTCGATAACGCGTAAGTGAATAGTAGTGTGTTGCGTGGTTCAAACGAAATCAAAAATGGCACATGTTTACGAAAATGCTGAACTTGTGGACATGATTCTTATTTACGGGGGGGCAGTCTTTACAAAATGCTCCCGGATGCATCACGGATTTACGCGAATCGGTTTCCCAATCGAGTGCAACCAACCCCTCGTGCCTTTGTTAATGTAGTACAAAGGGCTCGTGAATCAGGTGACTTAAGACCTCACAGGTGAGGGCATGCTGCTCCAAGACCGCACGATCAAATACAGGTCCGCACTGAAATACTTGTCGGGAGGATACTTTATTAAACAAGGTAACATTTTTTTTTATTTTTTTTTTATTTTTACACACATATTTTGGTTTATCTTCCTTCTACAATCATTATCTGAAAATTAATGACTCAACTTTAAAGTCACCCTGTATAACGCAAGTACAAACGTAAATATACGTAATCGAAAACAAAGTATCCTCTTAACACCTTTTCGTTCTACCCCCATACATCTCTCCTACCATTATTGTAAAAATAGCACCGTATTTGAAAAGGCGTGTTCCGAATATGAATATGGATTCATTTACGAACCTGGACAGTCAAACAAACTCATCATTCGCGTATAGAGAAGAGTTAATGGGATATAGTCTGGACATTTTGTTTGGTGTACAATACAGGGTGTCCGCAAAGTTGGGGTTTTCCTTTTCAGAAACAACTACCCTTGAAATAACAAAGGTAATGTGTAGCGAAACGACGGCGACCAGGTAAAAAAAAATAAAGGAAAAGGTACTCACTCTCCAGTTGATGAGAAGGGTTAAGTACATCTCTGCCCGAAATCATACCGCTCCAACAGAAAATGAAATCAGCTGATGCGCTACCGAGCAGACGCAGGCAAACAAGGAAGGCAAAATGTTGCGTAAAAAGTCTAGGTATTGCACCCCGTCCAATCGATTTGGGAGAATAAATGGTCCAATGAGCATACCGTTCACCATGCCAGCCCAAACATTCACCGAAAATGTTTGTTGAAAATGTGCCCGAAGGACAGCGTGCGGATTTTCTACAGACCAAACATGAGTGTCACAAAACCGCACTCTTTCTGGAAAATCGTCAGGTTGAAGGGCTTGTACATGTTGGAGGTGAAACGGATACAGCCCCTCTTCAGGCAGCGTTTGCCACACTTTAGTTTTTGATACTTGCACTTCTCTAGCCACGTCTCTAGTGCTTGTTGAGGGATTCTCGTCTACGCGATTACCTTTACACGCGTGACCGTAACCGTCGGTTGAAGGTTGCATACTGACCTGACACACTGACTCCGACCCAGTTCTGTCGTCGGGTTGAGCTAGTGTCCTAGTACCACTCGGGGATGTCGCGGCTACAGGACAATATTCAGGTATTTTTGACGTTGCAGAGCCCTTTATCTTGGTTCCCTTAAGACATTGGTGTATATGGTACTAGAAAAAATTGCTTATGTTTTCAAGATCTACACGTCGTGTAAAGGAAAGCCCCAACTTTGCGGACACCCTATATACAGCTATCTCTGTTCTTCAGAAACTGTGAAGTCTACCTCTATGCTGTTATTGCATTGATGACACCTGAAAATCTGCATGATGCTGTGGAGGAGGTACTAGAATGAGAAGATTTTTTTATACTGAAGCGGTCAGAAGCCTAAATGCAGGAGCAGCGCGGCAGTTTTTGACTTCTCTAGTACCTATAATGTTCTGGTCAGGAGAATCTTCATATGACATCCCTACTGATGAGTTTCTGGACGTATGCTAGCAGTCAGCCAAAAATTGAACTGCTCTTTTTACTACTCACTATCAGTATCCTGCTGTGTTGCAGCTTCAAGATCTCCAATTACCGTGCCATATCAATTCTGTCAAACTTTTCGACGCTTCTAAAAATCATTATGTATAATCGTATATACCCTGCAGTTTATACTAGTATAATTCTTATGCAGCATGGATTTAGGAGTAAACGATCAACAGAAACTAATCTGATACTTTTTACACAAGAACGATCGGAAGTTCTGGATCAACGTGATCAAGTCGATGTAACCTACACGACTTTGCAAAAGCTTTTGATAGAGTGGATCATGGTCTTCTTCTTGAAAACTTCGTAATTTCAGTTTTTCGTCGGATTTGATAGAATGTTGTGAATCTTACATATGTAATAGATCACAGTATGTCTACACTACAGTTGTAACGCATATAGTGTAAACTCAGATGTTCTGCAAGGATCAAACTTAGGCCAACTACTATTTAATATGCTGATTGATATGGATAATGTAATTGAAACCCAAAAATTGTTTTACGCTGACGATCTTAAAATCCATTGTCAAATACCGGCTATAGAAGACAGTGACAGGTTGCTAATAATAAACACTGCACGTTGCAAAATGTAAAGTAGTCACTTTCTCTAGGAAAAAAGCGTCAAGTTTATTTGATTACAACATTGACGGTATTTTTTTGGAGTGTCATTTAACTACTAAAGATCTATCAGTATTATTCGATTCGCAAAACAGTTTCACTAATGATATTGATAACAAAATTGCTGAAACATACAAAATGTATGGATTCACCGTTAGCAATTTCCGATCATTTAATAGTGAAGCAGCACTGAAACGTCTATTTTTTCTTATCTACGTTCTAAACTGGAGTACTGTTCGAATGTCAGGAAGCCATAATATAAATGCTAAAAGGAAAGACTGGATAAACTGCAACGGAAAATTCTAGTGTTCATAAAGCACGATATCATGTTGAAGAAACATATTTTTTTGATACTGTTGGCGCACAATGCTGTTATATCCATGAGGTCATTCTGCAGAAAGTTCAGATACACCTCTGAATTAAGACGATTGGGAAGTACAATAGGCCCAATTACTTGATCCCCAATTACTCCTGCCCATAAGTTCAATGAAAACCTATGTTGGAAATTTGTACGGCGAACAACTTTTGGATTTTTATCTGACCAGTGATGCATGCTATGGAAATTAAAAGCACTGTTCCTAGTAAATATTGACTCATCCGACCACAACATTCTAGGAATAGTGTTTTCATTTGCTAATATCCACTGGCAAAACTCGATTCGTGGTAAAAAATCTGCCTCCCTTAAATGGTGCAAACGTTTAAAATGATAAAGATGTAATCCTTGCATGCTTGTCATTCTTCCTATCTAAAATTATTATTTTTAGGATAACTATCAAATAGGTATTCATAAATTTTTCTTACTATTGATCGAGGTATATCCATAATTTCTGAAACATTTCGTATTCTTATTTGCGGATTATTTATAGATTTAAAGCAATATCCGTACGATGATTTCCCAGTGGCCTTCCTGAGCCCTGCATGCGCTGGAAATTTCCATGGTTTGACAAATTCCGATAAATATCAGTAAACATTCGACGTCCAGGTACTATGCGATGCGTCCGTCCCCATTACATACGCTTCCAAACAAAACTATCTGAAATTGTTAATATTTTTAAATCCAGTATAAAAAACTAGGCTAGAATACCAAATTTTATGTCTTTATCTCAATACGTTTCGGAAATATTAAGGAAAAACCATCATCAGGGGAGCCCCTTTAAAAGACCGTAGCGCCATTAGGGGACGTTTGTCGACCTATGTTTATATAAACTTTTCTTCCTATTTTAAGCTCTAGAAACCGCTGGTAGAATATTGCACACTTTTTTCGGGACACCCTGTATATCCACACCAAGGATCAGAGTATAATTTCTTGTTAAACCTTTTTGACCCTGACAGTTTGAAGCTCAGACGTTCCTTTAGAAATTTAAGTATAATTTTATTGATTGTCCAGATCTTTTACTGTGTATTGAATTTAACGTACCTCAGTTTAAGACAATTATTAACATTTTAATGATTGCGAATGTTGCCATTAATCTTGAGTTGGGCTTCAACCGTCCACAAGATGTAACGTTCTACTGCCGATCATTGAATCATTTATCTAGGCTCGCGAATGTTTGCTGCTGGACAAGCTTATGTAGCACTTAGTCGTGTATGGGCTTAGACGGTACTTAGACGGTATTCGGATTGAAGAAGGAAAAACCCCATTGAACAGTGAAGCTTTAAATTAAATGTGCAAGTCCACAAAAAACTAATTGATAAATCAAACTAAAAAATGAAAAATAAATACAGTGAAAACTCTCCTTGCGGACAGCTCCTATAAGCGGACATCTCTTTTAACCGGACAAAGTTCCTGGAACCGAATTTCAGCCATCAATTTTCAATGTTAAATGCATTCCGATAAACGGACGCTCTTATAAACGGACGCGGACACTAGATTTTCCTGTATGTGATCAAAAAACCTCCCATAAGCGGACGCGAAACTCTAATACCCGGACGATTTTTTAGTTCCGCTTATTGCAATGCACATATCTACATACATAAAATTCGGTAATTCCCCGATTTATATTAGGTGATTCCCCATTTACGCATTTCGTTGGGTAGCCTGTATGTAATCTTGTGGCTTGTCTTCAGTTCAGGCAAATTCGTAGTTGATTGAGTTATAGGAAAAGATGGAAGTTGTTAACGTATTAGACAGAGAAAGTGTTTCAGTTCGTCATTTGGCAAAGAGGTTTAATATTGGGAAAACGCAAGCAGCTGAAATTGCTAAAAATAAGGAAGATATCAGGAGTAAATGGCAATCAGGAACTAATATAAATCAAAAGAAGGATTTTTAAAAAAAGGAAGGTTTTGCTATAGACAAAACATGTTTTGAGTGGTTTGTGAAAGCTAGAAGTCAGAACATTCCAATCTCAGGGCCGTTAGTGAAAATGAAAGCTAAAGAAATCGCCACTACTTTGGGCTATAATAATTTCAGTGCGTCCGACGGGTGGCTGCAAAAGTGGCGCAAGAGACATAGTGTGAGTTTCAAATGCATATCTGGCGAAGCTGCTGCAGTAGATCAAGTTGATGTGTCACAATTTTTGGAGAAACTTCCGTCCATGTTGCTTGGCTACAAACCAGAAGATGTGTACAACGCAGATGAGAGTGGACTTTTTTTTCGTGCATTGCCCGACAAAACTCTGTCCTTTAAAGGAGAAACATGTGTGGGTGGAAAGTTGTCTAAGGATAGACTAACCATTTTATTCTGTGCAAATATGGCCGGTGAAAAATGCGATTTGATTGTGATCGGGAAAGCGGCACGTCCCCGTGCTTTAAAAAACGTTGCTATTAAGGATCTACCAGCGACTTGGAAATCCAACAAAAAGGCATGGATGACCCGAGAAATCATGTCTGAGTGGTTAGTCGAATTCGACCGGAAAATGAGAATCCAAAAAAGGCAAGTTCTTTTATTTTTAGACAATGCATGCTCTCATCCTCGTGATATGAAAATGAAAAATGTGAAAATTATATTTTTACCGCCAAACACAACTTCTGTTTGTCAGCCCATGGATCAAGGTGTCATACAGAACTTTAAATTTTATTATCGGCACTTGATTTTAAAACATATTTTAACAAAAATTGACGATGGTCAAAGCTTATCTGAGCTTACAAAGTCTATCAATGTGTTAGAAGCTTTGTATTTTATAAAAACAGCATGGAATAAAGTAAATTCCTCTACAATTAAAAACTGTTTTGGCAAAGCTGGATTCAGAAAAAGTGAATGTAGCTCAGAATTTGCTGAGCAAAATTATTGCGATGCTGAAGACGATCTGCCCTTAGCGACACTTGCTCAGTTACTGCGACATACCAAACATTTAGGAGTAGCAGATCCCCAGAAAGTAGATGATTTCCTGGCCATAGACAATAACATAACAACAGAAGAAAATGCAATTGGCAACTTTTCGAATTTGGATGTAGAAAGCCCAGGCCAACTTGAATATGGTAGTCCAAACGACTCAGAAGAAGAAGTGGAACTGGTGGACTCACTAAGCGGTTCAAAAACGATAAATTCATATGGGGAAGCTCTAAATCATATTTCTATATTGAAAAAATTTGCTAAAGATGATTTCACTGCATTTCAACATTTGAAAAATTTAGAAAGTTATTACGAAAATTGTCTCCTTCAGCAAAAGATGGTGAAATTTCGTCAGACAAACATTTTAAACTTTTTTCAACAAGCTAAAGAATAATGTTTTTTTTAAATTCTCGTACCATGTATTGAAGCATTTATGTTTTTGTATGCGTATATGTACATATATTATATAGATATATAGCATAAATACATACTTTAAAAATGTGGCGAGTTTCTGTTTCATTTTTCTCATGATTATAATACCTCATTTCCTCATGATTATATACCCCGTTATTTATACTCCATACTTACATACTCTCTTTTAAACGGACACCTCCCATAAGCGGACAAAAGTTACGGAACCGTGAGTGTCCGCTTATGGGAGCTTTCACTGTAATAGGTTAAAACAACAAAGTAAAAAGTAGAAAATAATTTTTAATTACAAAGGGTCCATCTTGTCCTCATTCTGTGTATTTAGTAGGCAGGTTTATTATTCTATGTACGTTGTTCCAATACTAGTTCTACGGGACTAACAGGCATCGTGAAATATATATCGATCAGGTCAACAGCAGGGCACATTCATTTCCACAGTTCATTCATCCGGTAATGGAGGTACAGAATATTAACCTGTACGCTCTTCCAGTCCGCACACAGAAAGCCTCCAATCAGAGGCGTCATGGTTCATGAATAGAAGAAAAGCCAGGCAGGGGAAAGATAGTCGTAGGCAAGGTTACTGAAACGATGTAGGTTGCAGACAAGGCAATTTGTTCATAGAAGCTGGAAAAGGGCAAGTAGTGAATTGTGTGAAATAAAAAGGGCACGAGAGTCACAAAATTCAGTCTGGTAAACATTTACAAGCACCTTAACGAACACATTGCTCATGATCCAGTCCAAGTTACAAATATTTATGTTTATAGGACAGGTTTCACCAGCGATTAAAGTATCTTATGTGAAAATAGCCACTCTACACAACTGCTTCTCTATTTATTATATACTTTGAAAATGTTACTGCCTAATAGATGGCGCTTTCTTTAAGAGCATACACAAGCGCGTGAATGACTAGGCTACGACATCTCATTTTATCTCGGAAAACTTTTTAGACGAATGGATATATCATAAGGATACGTAATTAATGGTTTGACATATCATTAGAGTCCAACCAAAGCTTCGGCTTCAGTGATATTCAGCTAGAAATGCACACTCCACCTTCGGCCAGAAAAGCCCAAAGGTTTGGACCATTGATTCCCAAAGTGGTCTATATCGACCCCTTGGGGTCTATGACAATCTGCAAGCGGTCTACGTCAGCGAAAAAAAATGTCTGCGTCCATGAAATGAATATGGGGGTCCACGATAGTGGATCTCAACACATACACTGATAGTACCTGTTTACTTACATCATACTATCTTATAATATCAAAACATATACATTGTTTATAAAAGTTCCTATGAAGTAAAAAATTCATTATATATGTTTATAAAATTTTGTAAGTTGTAGGATGTAGGTATTCGCTTTGTGGTCGCAATACATTTTGAACTTGTAAAAACATGAGAGTCGCAGTCTCAGAGCTTCGCTACCTTGCACTGACTTGTTCAATTCGTCCGTCTATAAATACGAATGTGGGACCAATACGTTTATGCGTTTCCTGAATCTTGAAAAGGAAAGTGCTAAGAAAATATTTTAAAAAATATAAACAGATAGTATATCACGCAAATTATAGTGAGGCAGTGTTATTTTGTTTGAGAGTGCTGGTGAAAAGTAAGTACATTATTTTTTATTAAATTTTAGTTTTGTACTCGTAGTTAGCAAAGATAGATAAATTACGCCAATCATGACTTTAGTTATTTGTAAATAAATATTCAATCATGCAAAATTACACGAGTACTCCTCAATAGTTTATTTTTGAAAGTTTTAGCAATCGGTAATATAATTACAGTGCAATCTACGTAATTCGAGCTAATTGTTGCAAGAAGATGTTCGAATTATGGAATGTTTTCGGAAAAATCAAAAAATATTTTTAATATACAGCTGCTAGATTTTCTGTCTTATTTAAATAATTTAATTTTGCCCACAGATGACTGATGCCATGCCCGAATCTAAAAAGAAATGTAGACAGTACAGTGTTGATTATTTGAAATTTGGCTTCATTCCATCATTGCCGGACAAACAATCGCCTATGTGCCTTTTATGCAACAAAGTTTTGGGCAATGGCGCTATGAAACCATCTAAACTGCAAGATCATCTGATAAAACAGAGAAAAATTTGAAATACTTTCAAACACTCAAAGATAAATTTCAGAAGAGTCCTACATTGGACAGAATGTTCGCTTCGACGTCACAAAGAAATGATGATGGTTTGCGGGCGTCTTACAATATCTCGTTACTTATAGCAAAATCCGGAAAACCGCATACTATCGGAGATACGTTAATTTTGCCAGCCGTTGAAGAGGTTTTAAAAACTGTTTTACACAAACCTAAATCTGATATCATTAAAAGAATTCCCTTAAGCAACAATACTGTTGAAAGACGTATTGATGAAATGACTTCTGATATTGAAAGCTTCTTATGTAATTATTTGCAAACTACCCATTTCTCTATACAACTGGACGAGTCAACTTTACCTGATAATGCAGCATTATTATTGGCATATGTTCGATTTATTATGAATCAGGAAATCTACGAAGAACTGCTCTTCGCAAGAACTTTGATAACCGACACTAAAGGTGAATCAATATTGCATGTTTTGAAGGATTACTTCATTGAAAAAGCAATTCCTTTATCAAATATAATATCAGTAGCTACAGATGGAGCACCTGCCATGGTTGGACGTTATCGTGGATTTATAAGCTATTTAAAACAAAATGTGTCAGGGGTGTTAGCAATACATTGCGTCATCCATCGACAACATTTAGTTGCTAAAAATTTGAGTGTTAGATTGCATGAATTACTTCATTTAGTCATTGATGCAGTAAACTGAATCCGAAGCAACGCGGTTATTTGCGCAGTTGTGTGAAGAAAATGACGAACACTTTCATCAGTTATTCCTTCACACTTAAGTACGCTGGCTGCCGAAAGGCTTATGTTTGACAATATTTTTTGCACTTTTTGAGACTATTTTAGAATTTCTGGATACTAAAGATAAAATTTTAAAAGAAAATTTAATGAAGAGGAAAACAGACATCGCCTATTTAACAGATTTGTTTACAAAATTTAATATGGTTAATTACAAGGCGACAGTTTAAATTTGATTAAAACAAAGTTCATCTTATCAGCGTTTCTTGCCAGAGTTATTCTAATGAAGCAAAATATTGGACGGGGCGAATTTTCTCAGTTCCCCAATTTGTCACAGACAAGATGCCAGGAAGACGACGTTTCAACTCACGTTCAACATTTAAATGCCCTCTATTCAGATTTTGAATCCAGGTTTGAGGATATTTTGACTATGGTAAAACCACCATGGATAATTAATCCATATGGTGACATAGAAAAAACGAATGTCATAATACAAGAGGAACTGACTGAACTAAGTACAAACGAAGAACTTAAGGTTCAGTTTAAAAACGGATATCAGCAATTCTGGCTGCAAAACAACATAACCGTTACTTATCCCGTATTATGGAATATAGCGAGGAAATTCCTTTCCATCGTCATACCTAGTGGAAAGGGAGTTCAGCGCTGTTACCAATCTCCTAACGAAAAAAAGAAACAGACTGGACATCATTAGCCGAGGAGATATAAGATTAACCCTTACAAAATTGACGCCAAATGTTGATCATTTATTATTAAAGCATCGGGTTCATCCTTCTCAGTAAAAATATTGACTTATTGCTTATGTTATTTTATTTATAGTTTATTTTATGTTTATTGGTGTCTGACCAATAAATGCCCGCATTGGGAATAAGTGCCCGCATCGATTTTTTCAAATAACTTTATAAAAAATATTTTTTTTAAATTATTCTGAAAATTCAAGGATAGGTACACACTAAAATTCGTTAATTTTTTCCATATTTTTAGATAACTTAAACGTATAAGAAGCGGATCAAACTAACAGTGAAATTATTGTAGAACATACGTTTATGTTATAATTGATAAACGAACTCGCTTATTGTACTATTTTAAGTAAAAAACTTTTTTTTTTATTATTTTTCACTTTTTTTTATTTTATACCTCTTATTTTTTTTCAATGCGGGCACTTATTCAAAACGCGGGCACTTATTGGTCAGACACCTGTTTATTTAATGTTACGTATATTTTACATAACAGATACAAAATTTTATTTTGAGTAGTTTTAATTTAAATTCAATTAATAAATGTATAAATTAACATGTGTTTTTACCTTAAGTTTTTAACAGTAAACTTCACTACAGTTAGAAATTTACAGGAAATCAATATCAGGTAAGTAGGGGGTCTACCCAACACGGAAAAACATGGCAAGGGGTCTACGACACAAAAAAGTTTGGGGAACTCTGGTTTGGACGAAGATCGAGGGTTAAAAAAAATCAGAGAAGTCTTGTGGGAAAATGCACATAGTCATTGTCATAGAGTTTAGGAATAGTTGAAACAGTTTTCAAGAGGTGGTTCTTCATACCACAGCAGCCACGCAGCGAAGCCTAAAAATACCATGGCTGCTTGAAGAAACTTTGTTAATCCGATTTTTGAATTGCTCAAGGTCAGTAGAACTGTTATACATCCTGATACCCTACGAACAAAGGAGCGGTCGTATCGGCCAGTTCCGGATGTACAAACTTCGAAACAGTCAGAATGCTAGGCTGAAATCAGGTAGGTCTATCTGGCTCTAAGGAGCAAGTCCCGTAGACGTAGCGGTAGAAAAGAGCTAGAATTATTACGACAAGATTTAGCTATAACATTTTGTCGTTAAAAGTGCCCTCCATTAAAACTCCTCTAACTGCCACCTATGCTAGCCAGATGCCGCGCCTCGGATCATGAATGCAAGCGAGAAAAGGTCAGAAAATGCGTGGCGTCCGTAAGCGAGGATGAAATGGCAGTTTTAATGACATTTTACCCTTTCTGCTATTAATAGCGTACGTAGTTTATTTCTGTTACGTTGCCGCGCTATGGCAGTGCGGTTGACACTATTTCCAATGAGAGATATATAGTCCAAGCTCCAACGAACTTGACTCTACATCATGGCGGATTTGGATAAAAGTGCTACAAAAGTGAGGCTGGTTAAGGCACCGTTGGTTGTCAGAGCGGTCCGTAGGATCTTAGTTCTTATGTCATAGTGTCGGTTTGAAAGTATGTCAGATCTGGTAACCCAAAAGCCAGACAATTTTAAGGAAAAAATGGAATCAAAGGGAAGAAGAAATGGAGAGGGCAAATAGGACGAAGATAATTTTTTGAGGCAGGGAGTGTTTAGGTATTGTTAAAATCGCTTTTACAGTTTGTGGTATGGTCTAGAAATATTTGATCTTGGTCAGCATTTTGTCGAAATGCTCTAATTTTGGTTGTCTTTCAAGAATTAATTACTTGCTGGACTGTGTCGTCTACTGACTAGCTGGCAATGTAGGGAATACAGAACACCAATGCCTGAAAGGCATATTTTGTTATTAATAGTCTGAGCACCAATGACACCCGTCCTTACGTTATCGCAGATTTGGATAAATATTCCAAAGCGAGGCTGGTAATGGAGAGACTGTAGAGCACCAATGCCGCACGAGTATTATGTCAAAAATCTATAAAACGTCAAATAAAACCTATAAAAGGTCATCTTGCAAACTAGGTAGTTTTTTGGGTGCAAAGAGTAATTCCACGTTTGTCCACTATACCCCATTCGGAGACCATTTACGCTCAAACAAAGCACAACATTCCCAGAAGCGAGATTATACAGGTCCGTATTTTCCTCAATGGTCTTGGAATAATCTAACGAAATAAATGACTATTTTTTTAGAAATAAGTGCACATACTTTTCACAATTCTTTATTCGCTGGAAGTACTTGAATCATCGTACGAATAGTTAATAGTAATTATTACAGGTTTAATTTGAATATCGATCATATTGTCCAGATCCCACATCGACTGAATTTATGCATATCTTGTGGACACAGTGTGCATTTTTTCTAGTTTTCTAGTGTGGTATGCAGCATTTTCAGGTACGATGACGGCATTGTCGTCAAGCTTTGGGAGCGTCTCTTCAAACTATCGTTCAAATGAGCTCCCGTCCATCTCTTCATGGTAGTTGGTCGTTTTCTTTGACCCAAATGCCCATAATACAGTGGGCACAAAGCCATCTTCACTATCTAACTGGTGTTGGTTCCAAATCTACCAGATATACCTAAGTTTTCAGCGTGGGCTCATAGATTCTGTCCATTTGACACCATTTTTACAACACAAATGACGAATTGGTTAGATACTCATACCTGATGGATTCTTTAGTCCATCTAAGAAGGCTTGTCTTGCTGACTTAATTGTAGTCAGGCCATACTGAGTTCTATCCTGTCGAATTCTGCACTTGTTCGAATGACTAATAGCTATTGCAACGCTTAGGCGGCTGCTGCTTTCAGGCGCTGCGTCTTTGTTCTACCGGGGCGTAACTGGACTACGAATAAGGTATAGGTGGTTGGTTTTACCTTGATCTTTCTTTTTCTCTTTTTTTTTTTGATTCAGTATGGGATTAATTGTGTTAATTGTTGCGTTGTTAGTTAAAGCCATGTATAGTTTTTGTTATCTAAAATCGCTCTAATGTCTTACTCTCTGAGCCTATGTTTTTTTTTTTCATTAAATTTTTTATTTTAATCATTTTCCGAAAGGTTGAGTAGAGTAGATATTTTCCAGACTGCGCCTTTTAAGGAGCATTATACTGGGTGTTTCAGTTTATTGTTGCGTAACTTCAAGGTTCGATGGAACTTTTAAAATTAATGCATAAAGTCTATATAAACATGGGTCGAAAAATGCGTGGCTTCCGAAATACAGGGTGTTTAAATTTACTTTCTAAAATAGTTCTTTTTAAATATTTCGAACAATATTTGATATATAACAGTGAAAATTGGTATACAAGGGTTTTTTGGTACGAAAAATCGAACTATGGGCATAGTTTTACTGTAGCCGCTAGAGGGCGCTCTCTACTGTACCTGTAGTGTATTAAAATGACCGAAAATTTTTTCTTGGTGCAATTTTTTGCTTTTTGAATACAAAAACTGATTCTTCGCACTTTTCAACATAAAAAAGCTCTCCTGTAAGTTTTCGTTTTAGCTAGCCGTTTTTGAGATATTTCGATTTTTAAGGTTCGATGCATTTTTAATTATTTATGGAAAAATAATTTTTTTTTAAATTTTCGATTTGAGCATTGCAAGTAATTAAGATGATCGTTTAGATTGTGTTTTTAAACATAGCAATAATCCGTAACTCCAAATAAATACAAAAAAACAGAATATTAATTTGTTTAATTTTCCAATATTATTTTTAACAAATTAAATTAATTATTTACAACTAAAATGCTGGATAGTTAGGACAAACATACAAAATCTAAAGTAGTTGCTCGAAATGTAAACCTAATTGTTCAATAAACAATTCACATCTACGAATGATCGAACGTGGTATAGCATTATTCAAATAAGGCCTTATTTCATCACATGCATTCCTGATTCTGTCTATTAGCATATCTCTTGTGGTTACGGGAGTATGGTATACTTTTTCTTGCATGCGGTAACATAACCGACGAGGATTCTGGAGACGAAGAACGACTGGATATCAACAACTTGCCCGGAAGCTTAATGCAAGCTGAGGTCGAAGTAAATAAGAATCAAAACGAGGATATGTGGAGTTCAGAAGATGAAATACCACTCAGTGAAATCAGGGGTAATAAACGGAAGGAAGTGAAAAAGAAGAAAACATATAATTACGTAAAAGAAGATTTGCCAAGAAATGAGTATGCGTTGCCAATAAACAACGAAAATCAAAATGAACAAGAGCAGTCCCCAACCGAGATATTTTTTAGCTTTTTTGATGACGAAATTTTGAACATAACAGTTGAGAAGACAAGTCGATATGCTCAACAGAAAAACAGGAATATTATTGTTACCAAATCTGAAATCAAATGTTTTCTAAGGCATATTATTGTTGAGTGGCGACAGTAGTGTATCTCGCAGAAGGATGTGTTGGGAAAAATCCAGTGATTCACACAACTCACTTGTTTCTGAAGCTATACTAAGTGACATATAAATCCGAACACCCAGTTTAAATGGTTTTATTTTAATAAAAGTTGGTGAATGTATTTATCTTACTGTAAATAACAAGTGAAAAAATTTTCAGCCTTATCAGTTGGACATTCCGGTTTTTATACTGCTTTTTTTTTAATTCACTAACGCTCCAAAAATGAATATTTCAGCCGCAGTGAAGAATCAACGTTGGCGGATTTTGGTTCTTGACATCCTTTACGATCGGTTACGATGCCTAGAGTACGGAGACCTGTACGATTTCGTCAACTTAGTGAGTTTGATAGGGGCCGTATAGTGGGACTTCGGGGAGCTGGACTTTCTTTTCGGGCAATTGCAGTTAGAGTGCAAAGAAGTGTAGACACTATGGTTAGGTGTTGTCAGGCGTAGCTTCGAGAAGGCCGTACGCAAAGAGCAAGGGGCACTGGACGCCGCCGTAGAACAACAGACCGTGAAGATCGCCGCCTAAGATTATTGGCCTTAAGGGACAGTTTCTCCACTACCTGGTCCATTGCAAATGAATGGTTTGCAGAACACGGAAGACCTATTGGCATGCGAAGTGTTTACCGACGAATGAGAAGTTTTGGCTTGTTTTCATACCGGCCACACTGGGTCCTCCCTTTAACTCGAGAACACCGACGTAATCGCCTTGAGTGGTGCAGACAACGGTCACTCTGGGATCAGGAATGGAACAGTATTGTCTTTAGTGACGAGTCTCGATTTTGTTTAGGCATGCACGATGGTCGTGCCAGGGTTAGAAGGCGACGTGGTGAAAGGAGGAATCCACAGTTTTTTTGTTGAAAGACATGTTCATCACACTGTTGGAGTTATGGTTTAGGGTGCTATCGCTTATGGTTCCAGGTCACCTTTAATCTTCATCAGAGGTAACATGAACGCGCAGCGTTATATCCACGAAGTTCTAGAACCCCATCTTTTACCCTATCTTGACACAATATACTTCTTTCAATATAATGATGTCACATTGTTACCATGGCCACCAAGATCTCCCGACTTATCCCCAATTGAGCACGTGTGGGATATGATGGGTAGGAGACTGCTCAATTTACAACGTCCTCCTCAGACTCTAGAAGCACTTCGAGAGGAGTTGGTGGTTGCCTGGAATGAGATACCACAGGAGGACATGGACCACCTGATCAGAAGCATGCCTAGGCGCGTTGGAGAATGCGTAGCACATCAGGGTGCATCCAAACATTATTGAAGGTCAAAGGGCTTTAAAGCAGTGCAATCATTTTGAAATCTTTATCATTTACTTATTATGCTTCATTAAGTACTTATACAAAATTTTATTAAAATAAAACCATTTAAACTGAGTGTTCGGATTTATATGTCACTTAGTATATTTCTCGCGATAAATTTGAACTTATAATGCCTCACATTCACAAGGCGTCGTTTCAATCACCTAAATAAAAAATTTTTGGAATACGCAGTACCAGAAGAGCATCATAGTGTTGATGAGGCAATGGTTCCATACAACGGGCGACATGGTTGTAAACAGTATATCCACGGGAAACCAATACGTTATGGGTTCAAGTTTTGGGTTGGCGCTACTAGTCTTGGTTACATCTTATGGTTTGAACCTTATCAGGGTACTTCGACGTATGTGAACGCGGCTTACAAATCTTTAGGTGTTGGCGCATCAGTTGTATTGAGCTATGCTGATAGGCTAAAAAGCAAATGGGCAAATCTTAGGTTTCATTTTGTATTTGGTAATTTTTTTCCTCGCCAGCTTTCTTTGAAAGCTTGACTGAAAAAGGCATATGTGGTACAGGAACAATTCGTGAAAATCGTATACCCATGTCTTATCTGAAAAATTCAAAACTTATGAAAAAGGAACAACGGGGAGTGTTTGATTATACCAAAGTAAAAGATAAAAACTTAATTTTTGTAAAATGGAATGACAACAATATTGTAACTTTTGGGTCTACAGCGATTGGAATTGAACCAGTAAATTCAGTAAAGCGGTATTCTCAAAAAGA
This sequence comes from Acanthoscelides obtectus, assembly GCA_963669975.1. Lineage (NCBI taxonomy): Eukaryota > Metazoa > Arthropoda > Insecta > Coleoptera > Chrysomelidae > Acanthoscelides > Acanthoscelides obtectus. Next base: position 9,446,464 of record CAVLJG010000006.1, read on the forward strand.
AAAAAAGTTTGTGTATGTAGATCAGCCTCAAGTTGTCAAGCTGTATAATAAATGTACGTGCGGGGTGAATAGGTCAAACCAGAATATAGCTCAATACAGAGTACAAATCCGAGGCAAAAAATGGTATTTCTCGTTGATCTCTCAATGTGTAGATATGGCCCTGACAAACGCCTGGCATATTTATAAAAAGAGAGGAAATAACGTGGATCAATTAAAATTTAGAAGGAGTGTAGCTACAACTATCTTGACACAAAATAAGAAGACTTATACGTACCAGCAAGGTAAATCAAGAAATTTTGGTGGCATAAGGTATGATCGCTTTGATCATTAGTCATTCCACAAGGCAAACGAACAAGGTGTGCACACTGTCACAGAAAATGTGATGTCGGCCTTCACGTGAAATGTTTTGTTCAATATCATACTATCTAAAATTTGCAATATTGATGTGTTTCTAAATATTTGTACTATTTTCAATATTTTTCTATTATTATTCTTACAGCTACATTTGTTCCTAATGTACTATGTATAGTACATCCTAAAAAACTAACTGTTTATGTATTTTTTTTTAGAATAAATTGAAAATACCTCCAAAGTGTCGTCTTTTAATAAGGTTTTTTAAAAAATAATAAAAAAAAACTTTTTTGCAACTCTTTAGGCATAAATGGGTTAATAAAGACTTATTATTATTATTATTGTGAGCATCCAGCGATGGATGCCACTACTTGACATATTATGCTTGTGCTTTTCATTGCTTGGTAGATTTCTGTTCTAGTGTCCCTCGTATTTTCTATCCATGAATACTTAACTTGCCGTAATTCCTAAATTCGCGTTAACGTCCAGGCGAGACCGTCACGTGCATTCGTAAATGTGATTTCCGGAAAATACACTTTACATGCATTTTGCCTCTGTCAAACAGCTTACATAATTTAGAGCTTCCGGGAAAGTTCATATAATATAAAACGGCTGCTTTAGGGTTGATATACAAGCAGAAACTGACTCGTATTTTACGGAACAGCACGTTCAGAGAAGTTCTGTATGAAATAGCAAGAACCGTGAGTTTCAGTTATGAACCGACTTAAAAAGTCAATATTCAACAGCGGCGAAACTCCGGAGAGTTGCGGGAATTTTATTTTTTTGGAGCGATGCAAGCGAATGAGGTTGCAACCGAAAAATATCAATCAAGCCAAACCGACGAGAACTATATGCCAGCAAAAAAGGGTTTTTCTATAGGTACGAGGGTTATCTTTTAAGTTTTGCATATAGGAACATAGTAGGCCACGCGGATCGAACATCAGTACTGAATCTTAACCTCACTCCTTAGTAAACTTAAATTCGAAGTTTCACAACAATCTCACTCAGTGAATTTTTAAGTGTCACCAAGTCATTAGAAAAATGGAACTCAACCGAGAACATTTTCGCGTCATAATTTATTACAACTTTCAGAGACAATTATCGCAACAATAATGCCTTGCTGAGTTACTGTCTGTTTTCGGCAACGAAGCGCCACATCAGTCCACAGTTTCCCGTTGATATGGAGAATTCAAACGTGGACGGGTGAGTCTTAGCGACGATCCCAGGGTGGGTGCACCAAAAACGGCAGTCACCCAGGAAAACGTCGATGCTGTGCACAAACTCATCATTGAAGATAGGCATGTGACATATCGCGAGATTGACGCAATGTTTCTTAAATCTCTCATTTAAATGTTCATGTGTTCTTTTTTTTCCGCTGCTAAGACACCGAGATTCCTGTGATTGAGTGACGGTTGTATTCGCTTGGTGTTTTAAGCACTGCTTTCATTGAAGCTACAATAGATTGAATATATTGAATATACAGGGTGTTTCAGTTTATTGTTGCATAACTTTAAGATTCGATAGAACTTTTAAAATTAATGCATAAAGTCTATATAAACATGGGTCGAAAAATGCGTGGCTTCCGAAATACAGGGTGTTTAAATTTACTTTTTAAAATAGTTTTTTTTGAATTTTTCGAACAATATTTGATGTATAACTGTGAAAATTGGTATAAAAGGTTTTTTGGTACGACTAAACGAACCATGGGCATAGTTTTACTGTAGCCGCTAGAGGGCGCTCTCTACTGTACCTGTTGTGTATTAAAATGACCGAAAATTTTGTCTTAGTGCAATATTTTGCTTTTTGAATAAAAAAAATGATTCTTCGCACTTTTCTGCATAAAAAAGCTCTCCTGTGAGTTTTCGTTATAGTTAGAGCCGTTTTTGAGATATTTCGATATTTAAGGTTCGATGCATTTTTAATTATTTATGGGAAAATAATATTTTTTGTTCATTTTCGATTTGGGCATTACAAGTACAACACAGCAATAATTCCTAACTCCAAATAAACACAAAAAACAGAATATTAATTTGTTTAATTTTCCAAAATTATTTTTAACAAATTAAATTAATTATTTACAACTAAAATGCTATTGGAGAAACATACAAAATCTAAAGTAGTTGCTCGAAATGTAAATCGAATTGTTCAATACACAATTCACATCTACGAATGATCGAACGTGGTATAGCATTATTCAAATAAGGCCTTATTTCATCACATGCATTCCTGATTCTGTCTATTAGCATATCTCTTGTGGTTACGGGAGTCTGGTACACTTTTTCTTTTAGAAATCCCCACACAAAGAAATCTAATGGATTTAGGTCAGGGGATCGTGGAGGCCAGGCGACTGGTCCTCCACCGCCGATCCATCTTTCTGGATAATTTTCGTCCAGCCAGTTTCTAACTATTCTCGAATAATGAGCTGGACAACCATCAAGCTGGAACCAGGCCAATCTTCTTAAATCTAACATAACATCATCCCACATATTTGCATGTTCAGCCTTTAAAAATGCCAAGAAGGTCGCAGCATTTAACCTTGAAGGCAAAATGTAGGGTCCAAATACTCGATTACGGTAGATACCAATTCACACGTTCACACTAAATTCATGCTGAAAATTTCTTTCCCGAACTGATGCGGATTTTCGTGCGACCAAATATGTTGATTATGAAAATTTACCACTCCACGTCTAGTGAAGCATGACTCATCGGTCCATAATACGTTACTTAAAAACTCCCTATTATTATCAGTTCTATCAAGAATCCACTGACAAAATGTGATTCTTCATTCTCCGTCCCCTGGCTGTAGTCCTTGCACAGGTTGCAAATGGTAAGGACGTCTATGGTCATTTGTAAGAACACGGTGAACATGGCTTGCTGAAATTCCCAAGGCACCAGAAACTCTCCTAACACTTGTGGTCGGATCTCTATCAAACTCACGCAGAATCATACGGGTAAATCTGCGCTGACGAACATTTATGTTTTGATCCCTTTGGAGATTTCCAAAAAAATTTTCAATTATTTGACGATGCACTCTTACAAATACTAAGCGAGTTGGATGTCGTCTGTTTTGAAATCTTCGTGCGTATTCTCTGGCTGCTTCTGCTGCGTTTCCATTTACAAAGCCATACACAAAATGAATATCCGCTAACTCTTGATTGGAGAATAAAAATGGCATTTTTATAAAAACAGGTAAAAGAAACTAAATTTCGTGCATTCAAAAAACGTTTCAGTTTTCGACAGACAACAAAACTAACTGTCAACTAATTGACGTTTAACCTTATTCTGCTTTCAATTTCAAAAATAGTTGCAGGTACAGCCTACTTCTCAAAAATTATCGAGATACTGACTTTTTAACGTTATTTTATCATAAATAATTAAAAATGCATCGAACCTTAAAAATCGAAATATCTCAAAAACGGCTAACTATAACGAAAATTCACAAGATAGCTTTTTTATGTTGAAAAGTGCGAAGAATCAGTTTTTAATTCAAAAAGCAAAAAATTGGACTAAGAAAAATGTTTCGGTCATTTTAATACACTATAGGTACAGTAGAGAGCGCCCTCTAGCGGCTACAGTAAAACTATGCCCATGGTTCGTTTTGTCGTACTAAAAAACCCTTGTGTACCAATTTTCACTGTTATACATCAAATATTGTTCGAAATATTTAAAAAAAAAACTATTTTAGAAAGTAAATTTAAACACCCCGTATTTCGGAAGCCGCGCATTTTTCGACCCATGTTTATATAGACTTTATGCATTAATTTTAAAAGTTCTATCGAATCTTAAAGTTATGCAACAATAAACTGAAACACCCTGTATACAAAATTTAAATATTTTTCCGTTTATTGTAAATACCTAATTTACACCATTTATTTTGACGCATTTTCATAAATAAATAATCACAATACAAACTACGAGTATACTAGATCATATCGAAATATTTTTTACGATTGCCAAGAATATCTGCGGCCGCTGGGATGATACGTGGCAATATCGGCGGCTGCTGAACAATAAATCCTCTTTCATCGCTGTATTAGGGGAATTTACATGCGATTTTCTCCGCCGAAATGGCGGCAGTTTTTGACACTGACAGGAGAGTTTCATTGCTCATTGTTATCTAAGCTGTGCTTAAACTGCAAAAGGAGCTGTCCATCATTGATTTCTTCCCAGTCGCATATACAATACCAGAAAGTTTGGTTAATGCCACGTCAGGCCATAGCATCAAAGCATTTTATGATATGTGGAGAAACCGACCTACTTCTTAGCCATGATCTTTTTGTTTTTATCTTATGTATTCTACGTTAATTGTCCGTAGACTACGTTTTTCTTCTGTACATTAGCTTATAGTATTGCACTCGGCTCATTTGTATTTTCTAATAATGATAATCATGTTAACATGGGGGGAAGCGCATATCTAACCTCTTGCCTCATGCGCACAAAATTCTGAAGCCGTTCCTGGTCTGAATAAGGATAAAACGGAAGTTGTAGGAGCTGAAAGCAGTGTTCATATTTGTATTTTAAGTATGTGCGTGCTTACCTGTTCGACAGAACCGTAGTATCTTCTAGAAAAGACCCCTCTTCTTGATATGAGGTCGCTGGCGGTTGAGCTGCAACAAAAATGATAGAGTTAGAATATACTACATACCTTTCAATCATCTTAGCCTAAAACACAGATAATATGTGTAAGACGTGTCAATCCCTACATCTCCCTGATGCATAATGCAATTATGAAAAATGTTTCACAAATAATGACCTTTTAAGTAAAAAAATCATCAAAAATAGTGATGTTTATTGTTTGTGTTTTTGACTTTCGGTCGTTGACTGGCGGAGATATCCATCTGTCACTCGAGGGTTGCCAAGTCTAACGACGATCACGTCCCGTGGTGGAGGGTGCGAAATTAAACTTTTACATTTGCTGGTTTTGCATTTTTTTCGTGAAAATGATTATAAGCATCTTTGGTAGATTGTTCGATCCGGAATGGAAAAGATCTCTTATTTATGAAAATATTTTTGGTATCATCTAACCGTTGCAATCAGTGCACAAACACAGTGACATATGATTTATAGCATAACCCGCTGCCCTATCAATACAAATTTAAAGTTATGTCTGATTTGGCAGGGTAATGTCGCAGCCAAATGGCAGTCACTCTTTCTGACACAGTCCGGATCGAAAGATGACGATACTCGTGGAATGTATTGATACTTCTAAGTATAGGATACTATCGAACATCCCTACTGTCAAGATATATAACCCAAGGTACCGACGGAGCTATTTTGCGCCGTTATGGTAATAATTTTAAATTTTCGTTTGCATTTTTTCAAGTGTTGTGCAATGATTTTGGGAAAAATGTCACGAATACTCTTATAAAGCATAGAAGAGCATATTTCAACAGTTGGCGGAACTTACTCCACTGGGACCAGGAGGGTGAAACGGGATATTAATGCACAATCTGGCAACCCTGTCGCACCCTCACAAAATGGCCACTGACAACCACCGTGTTGTGATTGAATAGCATGAAATTAAACCTTCAGAGTATGTTTTGTGACTGGTACCAAGAGTTGACAGATCCCACACATGTGTCACTCCTTGAAATGCAATAATCAGCTGTATTCAAATAGTGTCTAATATAAATATAACCTAGAATGTTTACTCGTGAAAAAAGAAAAATATGGCAAATATGTAGTTTTTTTGCAGGTTTCATAGGTTTGCTGGTAGTTTTAAGGCATATATTTGGGAATTTCTTAATCGCTGTGAATATAGTGTGGATGTTTGTTCAGTTCCTGAACAATGAAAATTATTCAACTTTATGGATGTATGGATATCAAAAAACCTGAATGGTTTTGTGGGAGTATCAATCTTAGGTTTCATAATGGTTCTGATGAACGGCAAGTAAATGATTGAATGGTTGGAAACGAGCAATATCTTTTGGTAGAGCCTGTCATCAAGTAGGTGCTTAATGGCTATCTGCAAGAGGTTTATAGGAAAAAACACCCAGTATCACATAGCAATTGAAGAAAACATGAATTTTATTCAAAAATCAAACATTTATTAAAATTTTGTACTGAATTATATGTAATTTCATAATATTCAATAAGCTGGTAATGTTTCAATGACAAGATGTCATCTCATACTTTGACAGTATTTTGTTTTCAACATTTCATAGCTATTGGTTGCTAAAATTTGTTGATTGGAACTAGAAGCTCATTTGCTGTATTTGACGGGCTGTTACCCTATAGGTGGAGAATAACGGTCTGTTGTTGATGAAATTGGCCCTAAGGGTATTATACGCCTTCACAGCATTGTAGGTAAAACCACGATGGGCAATATTATTTTTATAACTAGCTATGTTGAAGTTGGAGACGTGCGTGAGATTTCTGATATTAAGACCTCCGCGTGGTACAAACTTTCTTAGTAGATAAGTAGGTGCTATAGTGTATCCGACTCTTTGGACCAAGATGAGCAGATGATATACAAAAGACTGATCAACCTTGAACGATCTCAACTCATTGATCTTTTTTCGCAGACCATAAACAAGCCTACGGCAGGTATTTTGATTGTTTTGTACTCAAGAGCTGGTGAAGGAACCAAGACAAGGAAAGTAAACAACATCTGAATAATTTATTGACGACATCACCAAAGCTTTAGCTGGTTCTTGAAGACTTCGTCACTAGTAGGCGTTGAAACTACGAGTAAAAACGTGAATAGTGGTCCTTTCCCAACCAACCTCATCTTATTTTTTACGGAAGCGTTGATATATGATAAAGAATGCACACGTCGTATGGTAAAAAATAACAGACTTTATTGCAGGAACGAAGAGTAGTTACAAGTATTGAACAAAATCTGTCTGTGCCTCGATATAATTCTAGTATTTATAGGAAAAATAACAGAGCTGTATCGAAAAAAAAAGAAGTAAAAAGCAAATATTTCTTAATGGGCTTGCTTGCCATACAATTCAATCTGTTGGAATAATGGGCTTGTACCACATAGTTATGTTACCAACAGTATTCCATAACTTATACTAATACTACGTTATTATAGACAAAATGACAAATCATATTACGATCCCACAGTATCTGCTGGATATAACGGAGACATTGCTGTCTCGTTATTGGAACACGCTCATTGTCTTGTAGAGTTCCGTCGGGATTACCACCGATATCAGTGCCGGCAGCTATAGTCGAATAGCGCTAATTATGTTCTGTGTGACATGCTAGAATTCTAGCCTTCAGTTTCCCAGTTGACGATGTCGAGGAATAGCGTATTCGCTTTCCTTTGTCGAACTTTACGCGTTAATTACAATGCGCGGGTTTCTTGAGAAGTAAGATGATACTTGGGAGTAGTTAGTGGTTAAGTTAGTTTGAAACTGCCCCAAAGAACGGATTAGGACACGTTTCCAAAATTACAGCAATATGTTTCATGCGCATGTTCTGTAAGAGGTTGCAGATTACCTTCTGGTGGCTTGGCAATATATATACAGGGTTATCCAAATTAAGTGTCCACCATTGGTAACTTTGTTATTAGTAAAAATACAAAGTTGTTTAAATTAGCAAACTAGTAGCATTTTTAACGCTGGTAAAAATGAGAAATAAAAAAACAATTGAGAGTCGTTATTTTGATTTTTTTCAGTAAAATAACATTTTTTTAAATGGAAACCCCTGTATATTATATTTTTTTCTGTTAAAGCATCAAATTTTAAACAAAAAAGTTCATGATGACTTTTCCGCTAAAGTCAAAATAACGATAAATATTTTTAATTATTTGCAGTATTATAATATTAAGACGGCTATGAAAACAACATGGCGTTCGCGATTTGACAGCATTAAGATAAGCGACAAATTGTTAAACTGGACAACTTCGCAACTAGAAGGCTTTGGAAAACAATGATAAAATCAAATAATGTCAAACATTAGTGTAAATACTTGTTTATAAGCTTTATTGTGTCATTAATTTAAAGAAAAATGTTCTCCCATGAAGAAAAGTGTGATATGTTAGAATGCTATTTAGTGTGCAGAAAATCCTCCTTGAGAGCAAGAGAATACTACAGTGAATTATATCCCGCTCGCATTCAACCGTATGAACGATATTTTCTGAGACTTTATCGAAAATTTAGGGGCAACGAAAATGTTTTTGCTAAAACAAGGGCAAAAAAAGAATTCATAATAAGCGAGGCCACGGAAATTGCAGTTATTGGATATTTTGAAGCTTATCGTGAGAATTCAATAGCAGATATTCTCAAGGACTCTAATTTCAGTTATGGTACTGTTCAAAGGATTTTAAAAAAATACAAATTTATTCCGTATAAGTACCGACCAGTTCAAACGCTTTTGGCAGGGGATCCAGAGAGAAGACTTGTTTTTTGCCATTGGTATCTTAGCTTCTGTCGCCAAAATGTAAATAACTTTCGTTACCTTTTATGGACAGATGAATCAAATTTTTCAAATTCTGGAATGTTTAGTAGAAAAAACCACCATTATTGGTCAAGAGAAAATCTTTTGTTAGTACATCCAAGAGGCCCACAAGTCCGTTTCAGTTTCAACGTTTGGTGCGGTATAATTGGTTCAAAAATTGTTGGCCCGTTCTTTCATGAGGGAACCCTAACTGGTGAAAGATATGTGGAATTTATGTCAGAAATTATGACTAATTTCTTAGACGAATTGGATCTTATAAGTAGACATCATCTGCATTTTCAGCAAGATGGCGCACCTGCCCACAACTCCAGAGGAACTTATCATTTTCTAAGTACTACTTTTAATGATCAGTGGATAGGAACAAATGGCCCAATACAGTGGCCTCCCAGATCACCAGATCTAAACCCACTTGATTACTTCTTGTGGGGTTACTTAAAGAACCAAATTTACAAGCGAAGGTACGATAACCTTGACGCGTTAAAGACTGCAGTTAGGGAAAAGATAACCCAGATAGATGGTAGGACCATACTTAAGACAGTTCGAGCAGTTGAAAAACGTGCCCAAAAATGTATTGAAGAACAAGGTGGTGTTTTCGAGCATCTTCTTTAAAAAAAATTGTTATTGTATTTTGTAAGATTATAAGTTGATGTTGAAAATAAAGTTTGTCGATACAATTTAATTGTTTCAGATTGGAGGCCATAACTTCAACAATTTGTAACCTAGGAGAAAAGTTATTGTAAGCTTTTTTGTTTAAAATTTGATGCTTTAACAGAAAAAAATATAATATACAGGGGTTTCCATTTAAAAAATGTTATTTTAATGAAAAAAATCAAAATAACGACTCTCAATTGTTTTTTTTTTATTTCTCATTTTTACCAGCGTTAAAAATGCTACTAGTTTGCTAATTCAAACAACTTTGTATTTTCACTAATAACAAAGTTACTAATGGTGGACACTTAATTTGGATAACCCTGTATATAGGCAAAATCCGCAAACAGGAGGAAAGTGGATTCGAGCAGAAAATAGGATAGGTAACCCGAGCGATACATATTTCTGCTGGTTGGCTTCATCAGGCCCGAAATGAATGCACATATGAAACTACAAAAGTAGATACACATGCCCACACATCCGGATACGGGTGTAACCTGAGGAAACGAAGATGGAGAGGGAAACAAAAAAACGACACACGAAGTCCACAATAAGAGCCAACCTACACACTGTAGTATAGAATGGCTAGAAGACCTCGAATTTTCAAGGAGACATCTAACCACAAGCACGCGGCTGGTTATAGCCACTTACTGTGGTACTTCAAGCCCAAAGGATCTACAAAGAGAAAATGATCATGCGGAGAAAGGTATCAACAAAAAGTAGGAAAATAATGGGCAAAATCCGCAAACAGGAGGAAAGTGGATTCGAGCAGAAAATAGGATAGGTAACCCGAGCGATACGTATTTCTGCTGGTTGGCTTCATCAGGCCCGAAATGAATGCACATATGAAACTACAAAAGTAGATACACATGCCCACACATCCGGATACGGGTGTAACCTGAGGAAACGAAGATGGATAGTAGATATATAGTATTCATAGTTAATTGCCTTAACTGTTAGGAGAAGATATCCTTTAGTTTCTTTGGGTAGAAGGCAAAGTATTGCAAAAGTACACTCCTATAACTTAAAATCTCAAGCTTTCGAATACTTTTTTCTTCATCGTCTGGAGCTGGAAACAATTATTAAAATAGCAACTAATAGTAATTAGGAGAAAATTATTTACTTACTAAGTCGGCGAGAATGTTGTTGATATTGTTTTTTAAACAACAGTGAAGGGAACACAGTCGACGAATAGTGTAGATGTTTTTAACAGCTATGACCCCTAGATCCAATTCACCACAGAAAAAGAAGATGATAATCAATCTGTTCCTTTCCTGGACTCAAAAATCATCCGAAATAACAATATCTTAATGGTAGACTGGTACATGAAGCCTATGGCATCAGGCAGATTCCTGAATTTCAGATCCTACCACAAACTTAAGATAAAGATAACTCTGGTGAAACAAATGAAAACAAGGGTCACTAGCATTTCTGACAGTACCTTCCATCTTTCAAACTTACGCAAACTCTCAACACTTTTCGCGAATAATGGTTATCCGAAATACCTGACAAACAGAATCTTGTTCAGCTCTCCCGCTGCTATACCATTGTCACATAACAATGATAACAACAATCCCAATAACAATGACAATCCTCCTAATGATTCAGACATTCCATCAATTTCCAGAACTAGTTTCGCAGTGCTACTATACATTAAAGATCTAACACCAAAACTTTCTAGATTACGCAACACTTTAAATTGCCGTATTGCTTACAAATCCTCACTCACAGTCAACAATGTCTTCTCCAAAATGAAAGATAGAGTTCCTCTGCTTGGCGTATCCAACATTGTCTACTCCATCAATTCTAATAACTGCAATCTCACATACATAGGTCAAACCTCAAGATCCCTTAAAGGTAGAATAACTTCCACATAAAAGTGATGCCAGACTGCATCCAGAAAGATGTGCTCTAGCCTCACACGTGAATTCCACAGGGCATCAAATGGGATACAATGACGAAAATTCTACACGGACACTGCTAACCTTCGGCCATCTGTCAAAAGGTTCATATTACTCATGATTCCATGCCCACCATTTTGTGCAATCATCAAGTGGCTTCACGCTTAACTTTCGTTTTAAATATTTTTTAATCTGTTTTTAACTTGTTCTTGTCATACAGCTGTGTGTAGTTTGTATAATTTTGACCATTGTACCGTTTATCCAGCTTTCGCCATGTTACTGGGTGTTTCCCTCATCCTTAACGTAAACAACAATTAGCAACATCCTCACATACTACTGTAAGTTAAAATAAATTCATTTTACACCATTGTTGCTACTCTTATCAATGTAATTGCAGCTCCTGATGATGATGGCAAAGACCATTGAAAGCTAGAGAGAATAAAAAAAGTATAAATTTTGTCGAAGTACCCAACAAAAGGAGGAAGCTTTAATTTTTAACCTATATATATTGTAGTCACCGTTCTTGGCGGTAACGACATCAACGCCATATGAAATAAGTAAGCAGATCGAGTCGCCATATCATGGGCGGATCTTAATTTTCCTAACTGAGGGAAACCGATTTACAATTATTTACTAATCGTATATTCTTAAAAATCTTCTAATCAAGTACATAAACATGGCTAGAGTATGACACGCATTCGATGTTTTTTAAAGTTGAAATAAAATTTTTTTACCGAATTTAAAATTTAATACAAAATACCACATCTATTTGCTGACTTGATGGAACATTTAATATTGGATGTGGATATGTGACAAGCTTATGAAACCATCTTCAATAATAAAAATGCTCAATTATTCCTGAAGTGAAATTCTACAAAATAAAGTACTAGTAGACAAAAAAAAATAAATTTTGACGATGATGCTCTTAGACTCAAGCTTTTAAATCTACGTCGCCTTAGCAAACATCAAGTTTGTTACTTCCATATCTAAATATTCAAAAATCTACTTTGATATACATATAGAATTAAGAATTATAAATTTTCAAAATTGTTTCACTAAAAGTATGAATTATTGGACCTTTGAGTTCAGACTCATCTGAAGTTTTCCCCAAGTGAATAATTATATCAGTCTGCTCCATATTAAAGACTTTATGCTTGTCCCAGTCGTTTTCAATCAAGTCTTCTTTATATGTCACACTCTTGGCCCAAACTGTAGGAGTCATCTTCGCTAGAGCATCGTCCCAAACTTTTAAAACTTCCTCGTCATCATAGCCATATTCCCTAATATGAGGATCATACGAGCCCCTTCCCACTTCAGATGGCCCAACTATTGAAATCGTAGTTTTTACTTATCAAACACAAATAATAAAAATGTAGCAGGGTGTTATAGGTTTAAAATATTAACAATGAATATTTTGATAATATATAGTAGAAAACACCAACTTTATCACTCCCTAATCAACTTTGCAGCATAAAAATAACACAAGTTGCAATTACAGCATATCAAACTATTTTCATTTCAATGCAAAATAAGTCTATAACGCATAGGTGGCTGTGAAAAATAAAAGCCATGGTAATTGTTTTTATTAATCACAGCTGACAGAATACGTTTAAAATAGTTTTTGGTAGTTAAGATTTTCAAAATAGGTAGAGGAAAGGTTATTAATGAGAAAATTCGGTTACTGATAATTAAATTTTTTGCCAAAACTTGGTTAACACTATGCCCCAAAGAATTTCAGGCATAATAAAAGATAAAGGTGATGTTACCCAATGGTAATCTTTCAATTGTTGCTTTGTTAACTTCGCACATTTATTCGCACATTGTTTATTTGTTCAGATGTTCTATTAGTTATAGGTCTAAGTGATTTCAAATATGTATTTTTTACGACTAGAGTGTATCTAAAATGTTTTTGAGAAAATAAATTGTTTTAGAAGTAAATAGTTTCGTCATGTTTAGTTTATAAAGGCATATTTTGGTACAAATCTTGAAGTGGGCCAACTGAAGTGGGGCTCGTAGTACAGTTTAGCTATTCCCCAGACTAACTCAATAGGGAGGTATTGACAATGGTAACGGGGGAGCCGCAAAACTTGATGTCCATGTTCATGTAATATTTCGTTGGTTTCGATGGTTTATTAAGGCAACACATATTTAAAAGCTCGAGTTTAAAAGCGTCATCATCAAAATGTATCTTTTCGTCTTGAAGCCATTGCTTCAATTGCATTTTACTCCAACTGGAATTTTGGATTTTTTCTGTTAAATAACTATGATAAGAGGCATTATCCATGATTACTAAAGATGGCGCTTGTAACGTATGTATCAGCTTCCCATATATCCATTTTTTTGTAAGAATCTTTGTCTATGGAATCGTGGTAGTCAGCACGTCTTGATTTTGTAGCAAATAACAATGCAGTATCTCTCGAAAAACCGTTTTTGGTCCCAGCATGGAGAACAACATACCGCTTGCCGGTACCCTGATGGCCGCTTTTCAAACCATTTACGATCTTATCTTACCAAACTCGTTTAGAACACCCTTTGGCAAATTCCCACGTTTCATCCAAGAAAATGCATTGGAGAGGGTTTTTACTAATCAAGTTATTCATATAATGTATCAGGAGTCGACAGTTATCTTCTGTCTTGTAAGAAAAACCGCAAGCTTTCAATAGACGCCTTAAGCTTGAATCCGAGGCGTTGTATATGTACCTTTTTTTAAGCCCCTGAATGAGCGCAGAGGTCGTGATATGTTGTCCTTTACTTCTTATATAGTAGAAAGTATTCCCAATTTCTGTTTTGACGGCATCACTTACATCATCAATCTTGCATTTTTTGATTTTGTGAGTTTCCTCAGGTGTGACTAGGGCCAAACCTTTCTTATTATCTGATTCTATTCGCTGAACACTGCGCAGACTAACCTTCAGCGCATCTGCTACTCTCTCCAGTACTCATGAAGTGTTATTTTGATTCTCTAATAAATTTAGCACTAGCTGTCGGACTTCTCCATTGATCGTATTTCCGGTAATTATACAATTTTATATTGAAGACTGATAAAAGGTCAACTCAATTTGCACGCAGATGTCAAGTCACTCTGACAAATATGGTTGAAGGGCACTCATTCGTAACATCAAAGTTTTCGAAGCGGTCCGCAATGCCAAAAACCAGCACGATATAGAAGTTAGGCACAGGATAATGTCCCAGCGTAATGGCAGTTTGCCCTTCTGGACGCTGGCCAAGCAGATTGAAAAGAACTTCTTACACAGCAGCCTTTCACCACTTACGCGACAGGATGGAACTATTGTATTCGACTCAAAGGCCAAGGCGGAAGTGCTAGCCAAGCTCTTTGCTGCCAACTCCACCATGGCCCAAGTGCCGTCAATTCATCGGGTCCCCTACACCATGGGGGAGGTAACATTCAAACATAAAACAGTAAGACGAGTGATCTGGTCGCTTCCATCCTATGGCCTCCCAGAAAAGCTTTGCAGATGGGTGACTGACTTTATCTCTGACCACAAGGTATCCGTCGTAATTGACGGGTTTCCTCTTCATCGCACAACGTCAACGCGGGTGTTCCCCAGGGATCGGTCTTGGCTCCGACACTGTTTCTCTTACATATCAACAACCTCTTTTCCTGCTCGATCAGCCCAATACACAGCCTCGCTGATGACAGCACTCTGCAGGAATTCAGTGACAAGCCGATCTCTGCCGCTGAACTGGAAAAAAGAAGACTAGCGACGACTTCCTCTCTGACAAGAGATCTGGAGGCTAGCACTGCTTGGGGACGCAACAATCTTGTAAAGTTCATTGCTTCCAAAACACAGTACTGTAGTTTGACGAACAACAGACGTCCTAGGGTTCATCCGGTTTCGATGGATGGCCGAGTTCTGCCAAAAAGCCATTCATTTCGGCTGGTCAATAGCTGCAGCTGCTGGGAAGAAGCTAGGCTATTTGTTTAGGGCTAAAAAGTACTTTTCTCCGCATGACCTTCTCATTCTATACAAGGATCAGTTAAGACTTAGCCTGACTTTGGCGTCCCATCCTAACCGTGTCGAAGTTCGTACATCCAGAACTGGCCCATACGACCGCTCCTCTGTCCCGAGGGTGTCGAGATTGTGGAAGCTTTTCCCAGTTCTACTAACTTTAGGCAGTTCAAAAATTGTATTAACAATCGACAAGAACGGTGACTACAACTAGGTGTATACAGGGTTATCCAAATTAAGTGTCCACCATTAGTAACTTTGTTATTAGTGAAAATACAAAGTTGTTTGAATTAGCAAACTAGTAGCATTTTTAACGCTGGTAAAAATGAGAAATAAAAAAAAAAAACAATTGAGAGTCGTTAGTTTGATTTTTTTCAGTAAAATAACATTTTTTTAAATGGAAACCCCTGTATATTATATTTTTTTCTGTTAAAGCATCAAATTTTAAACAGAAAAGTTCATAATGACTTTTCCGCTAAAGTCAAAAATAAAGTCAAAATAACGATAAATATTTTTAATTATTTGCAGTATTATAATATTAAGACGGCTATGAAAACAACATGGCGTTCGCGATTTGACAGCATTAAGATAAGCGACAAATTGTTAAACTGGACATACTCGCAACTAGAAGGCTTTGGAAAACAATGATAAAATCAAATAATGTCAAACATTAGTGTAAATACTTGTTTATAAGCTTTATTGTGTCATTAATTTAAAGAAAAATGTTCTCCCATGAAGAAAAGTGTGATATGTTAGAATGCTATTTAGTGTGCAGAAAATCCTCCTTGAGAGCAAGAGAATACTACAGTGAATTATATCCCTCTCGCATTCAACCGTATGAACGATATTTTCTGAGACTTTATCGAAAATTTAGGGGCAACGAAAATGTTTTTGCTAAAACAAGGGCAAAAAAAGAATTCATAATAAGCGAGGCCACGGAAATTACAGTTATTGGATATTTTGAAGCTTATCGTGAGAATTCAATAGCAGATATTCTCAAGGACTCTAATTTCAGTTATGGTACTGTTCAAGGGATTTTAAAAAAATACAAATTTATTCCGTATAAGTACCGACCAGTTCAAACGCTTTTGGCAGGGGATCCAGAGAGAAGACTTGTTTTTTGCCATTGGTATCTTAGCTTCTGTCGCCAAAATGTAAATAACTTTCGTTACCTTTTATGGACAGATGAATCAAATTTTTCAAATTCTGGAATGTTTAATAGAAAAAAACACCATTATTGGTCAAGAGAAAATCTTTTGTTAGTACATCCAAGAGGCCCACAAGTCCGTTTCAGTTTCAACGTTTGGTGCGGTATAATTGGTTCAAAAATTGTTGGCCCGTTCTTTTATGAGGGAACCCTAACTGGTGAAAGATATGTGGAATTTATGTCAGAAATTCTGACTAATTTCTTAGAAGAATTGGATCTTATAAGTAGACATCATCTGCATTTTCAGCAAGATGGCGCACCTGCCCACAACTCCAGAGGTACTTATCATTTTCTAAGTACTACTTTTAATGATCAGTGGATAGGAACAAATGGCCCAATACAGTGGCCTCCCAGATCACCAGATCTAAACCCACTTGATTACTTCTTGTGGGGTTACTTAAAGAACCAAATTTACAAGCGAAGGTACGATAACCTTGACGCGTTAAAGACTGCAGTTAGGGAAAAGATAACCCAGATAGATGGTAGGACCATACTTAAGACAGTTCGAGCAGTTGAAAAACGTGCCCAAAAATGTATTGAAGAACAAGGTGGTGTTTTCGAGCATCTTCTTTAAAAAAAATTGTTATTGTATTTTGTAAGATTATAAGTTGATGTTGAAAATAAAGTTTGTCGATACAATTTAATTGTTTCAGATTGGAGGCCATAACTTCAACAATTTGTAACCTAGGAGAAAAGTTATTGTAAGCTTTTTTGTTTAAAATTTGATGCTTTAACAGAAAAAAATATAATATACAGGCGTTTCCATTTAAAAAAATGTTATTTTACTGAAAAAAATCAAAATAACGACTCTCAATTGTTTTTTTTTATTTCTCATTTTTACCAGCGTTAAAAATGCTACTAGTTTGCTAATTCAAACAACTTTGTATTTTCACTAATAACAAAGTTACTAATGGTGGACACTTAATTTGGATAACCCTGTATACATCTATTTCCAAAGCACCAGATATCACGACATGCTTAATTCGATCCGAAAATAGGAAAATAAACAATATAATAACAAAAAAAAATTGTTGAAAAAGTTACATATTAAATGTGATCTATGAAATTGATTTATATACAAGCGAGAGGGGAGGCACATTGTGTCACAGCTGTTATCTATTAAGCTAAAATTGTGACAAATGATTCAGTCTGTTACAAATAAACACTTTGATCGTTGCATTTCTTTCTCCAATCAATCTCCTATACACTTTACATGCAACTGTTAGCACATTATATAGTTCGTCAGGAAGTTATATGCAGGATATACTGTTGTAATAGTTGCTATACAAAACTACGCAGGATCGGTTTCATGAGCGTGTCAGGAAATTTTATAGAGCATTTTACGTGAAAGTATTTAATGACATTAAAGACAGATTAAAAAAGTGCATTGAAATAATATGACACAGAAAATTGCAGGCTTTTTCTATGGCTACGACTTTACTAATAACGCAAGGATTTTTCGTATTACGATCAATATAATTATGCTGGATTTCATTAAAGCTCCCCGGGATACGATTATACGTTAGTAATTAATTCAAAAATTCCAAATGAGCTTTTATTTCAGAGACGTGAAAGGAAATCTGTAGATTTCAGATTACTTCATTAAGATTAGGCACAGCTTTAGATTACTTTGCCATAAACAGGTCGCTACCTGAAATCGCCACAGTTGGCGATGATTCCTTGAAAATTAAACTTCATACAGAATATACAGGGTGGCGCATCGAAAACGAAACAGACGCATTTACTGGCAGCTCAGTTTTTTTTTTAAAACGCTCAAAACCGTCGATTTTGTTTTCGAGGGGGACACAAGTTTGGCAAAAAATCACGTTAGCACGTGCAGCCCCCTAAACGGGGGGGACACCACCCTCAAAATCTTAAATGGAAAGGGGGGTCAAGTGATACCTTATTTTAAAGGTCTTTCAATTCCCTTTATAATGATATAAAATTAATGTACTTCAGTTCAGTAGTTTTGAAGATTCATTGATCTTAAGCTTAAATAAAACTAATACATCATCATCATAGTGGAGATCAATACATTTGGCAGCAAAGTAATTTAAAAATGAAGAATGAACTGACCCTTTAGGCAAGTAAATGTTGAAAATGACCACCATGACTCTCCATGCAATGATAAAGATTTTGCTCAAAACGTTGTCGCACATTTTGCAATATTTGAGGATTAATTTGAAGGCACTCATTCAGAATTCTTTGTCGCAGGTCTTCTAATGATGTTGGCTGAGTAGTATAGATTTTGCTTTATAAACATAAAGAAACCCAAAGATGATAAATCTGGCGATCTTGGGGGCCATTCAATGGCACCTCTTCTACCAATCCATCGATCTGGAAACGTCTGATCTAAATATTTTACACGTAATGCGTAATGTGGTGGGGCACTATCCTGTTGAAACATCAACCTATTCGCAATGTACCGCCGATCTTTCTGGTTTTCAATTACGGCTGTTAATGCAGGACCTATGGCGTCTTCCAGTAATTCAAAATATATTTCACCGATCAAATTTCCAGGTAAGAAAAGAGGACCAACTAAATGATCGCCAAAAATACCGGCCCAAACATTTAATTTTTGTGGCTGCTGTGTATGAACCTCATGATAAATTCTGGGATTAGAGTCGGACCAATATCGGCAGTTATGACGATTTACTACGCCATTTAAGAAAAAGGAACATTCGTTGGAAAAGCAAGTGTTGAATAGAAAATGGTCATCGTTTATAATTCGTTCATATCTTCACAAAATTGTAATCGCCGATCAAAATCGTCTTCATTAAATTCTTGTACCAGGTGAATTTTATACGGATGAAAACTATGGGCCTTTAGAATCCGTTGGACAGTGCGTCGACTAACACCACACACAGCCTCCAATTTGCGGGTACTTAACGTAGGATCTACATAAACTTGCCCTAAAACCCCCACTTCTATTGCTTCGTTCCTTATGGGATTTTGGATGTTGCGTTTTTTATTGGCGGCTGACCCAGTTTCCCGAAATTTAGCTACAAGTTCTAGAACATATTTTCGATGCACGTTACTGTTCTCATGTCGCCCATTAAATATTTCTGCTGTTCTATTAGCGCACTGATTATTTCCGAAAGATATTTCGATAACTTCAACTTTTTCTGTTGTGGAATATACCATGGTTAATTTATGTAATAAAGCGTTACACGTTATTTTAGCAACAAAGTTTGGTCATATCAATCGCAAACTATGTACTAAATTCCTATTTAAAATAAGTACGAGATATTTCCTTATCTTTCTTCAAGATATAATTTTTTTGCCACAAAAAAACGCTCCAATAGCTATTTTCAACAACAAAATGATAAACAAACCATGAGCGTAGTGAAGAGGAGCATTTACTTGTTAAGTAAATTCTTTTAGTCAAATTTCTTCTGAGGGTGGTACAAACTAATCTGATGTACCTATTAAAGTCTACTTTAAGCTTTAAATCAATACATCTTCAAAACTACTGAACTGAAGTACATTAATTTTATATCATTATAAAAGGAATTGAAAGACCTTTAAAATAAGGTATCACTCGACCCCCCTTCCCCTTTCCATTTTAGGGTTGGTGTCACCCCCGCCCAGGGGGCTGCACGTGTTAACGTGATTTTTTGCCAAACTTGTGTCCTCCTCGAAAACAAAATTGACGGGTCTGAAAGTTTTTCCAAAAAAAAACTGAGCTGCTAGTAAATGCGTCTCTTTCGTTTTCGATGCGCCACCGTGTATATTAGGACCCATATTACGCACAAAGAGTTACAGCGAAAAAAATATCTATTTGTTGATATCTGATAAGCTAAAATCAAAGGAAAAACTGATAAACAAAACGCTATTACAACAACAAAGACAAAGAAGCGAAACCACAGGGATATGTTTCAGAAGTTACATCAACCAAACTTGCGAATAGTTGACTCTAGCACCTACAAGTACTATCAACTCCAACTTCGGTAGCAGGAGACTCAGTGAACGATGGACCGCGTTGATGGAATGGATAAGTGCTGCCAACCATCATAGGATCCTCGTCACTCAAGGCAGCACTATGTGCTCATTATGCTACCAGCCTTGGCGTACTATGTGAAAGTTGCATAAACTAGACATAGGCTTAATGCTTTCCATCTTCATACACATGACCAACCGCATACAACGTCGCTTCATGCTTTTAGCAATCATCAGTCGATGGTAATGCTAATGGTACCAATCACTATATGACAATATCCTTATTACCTATTATATTTAAAATATACTAGGTGACATATAAATCCGAACACCCAGTTTAAATGGTTTTATTTTAATAAAATTTTGTATAAGTACTTAATGAAGCATAATAAGTAAATGATAAAAATTTCAAAATGATTGCACTGCTTTAAAGCCCTTTGACCTTTAATAATGTGTGGATGCACCCTGATGTGCTACGCATTCTCCAACGCGCCTAGGCATGCTTCTGATCAGGTGGTCAATGTCCTCCTGTGGTATCTCATTCCTGGCAACCACCAACTCCTCTCGAAGTGCTTCTAGAGTCTGAGGAGGACGTTGCAAATTGAGCAATCTCCTACCCATCATATCCCACACGTGCTCAATTGGGGATAAGTCGGGAGATCTTGGTGGCCATGGTAACAATGTGACATCATTATGTTAAAAGAAGTCTATTGTGACTCTTGCAACATGTGGTCGGGCATTATCTTTTTGGAAAGTTGGATCTGCCAGGGTGTCAAGATAGGGTAAAAGATGGGGTTCTAGAACTTCGTGGATATAACGCTGCGCGTTCATGTTACCTCTGATGAAGATTAAAGGTGACCTGGAACCATAAGCTATAGCACCCCAAACCATAACTCCAACAGTGTGATGAACATGTCTTTCAACAAAAAACTGTGGATTCCTCCTTTCACCACGTCGCCTTCTAACCCTGGAACGACCGTCGTGCATGCCTAAACAAAATCGAGACTCGTCACTAAAGACAATACTGTTCCATTCCTGATCCCAGAGTGACCGTTGTCTGCGCCACTCAAGGCGATTACGTCGGTGTTCTCGAGTTAAAGGGAGGACCCAGTGTGGCCGGTATGAAAACAAGCCAAAACTTCTCATTCGTCGGTAAACACTTCGCATGCCAATAGGTCTTCCGTGTTCTGCAAACCATTCATTTGCAATGGACCTGGTAGTGGAGAAACGGTCCCTTAAGGCCAATAATCTTAGGCGGCGATCTTCACGGTCTGTTGTTCTACGGCGGCGTCCAGTGCCCCTTGCTCTTTGCGTACGGCCTTCTCGAAGCCATACCTGACAACACCTAACCACAGTGTCTACACTTTTTTGCACTCTAACTGCAATTGCCCGAAAAGAAAGTCCAGCTTCCCGAAGTCCCACTATACGGCCCCTATCAAACTCACTAAGTTGACGAAATCGTACAGGTCTCCGTACTCTAGGCATCGTAACCGATCGTAAAGGATGTCAAGAACCAAAATCCGCCAACGTTGATTCTTTACTGCGGCTGAAATATTCATTTTTAGAGCGTTAGTGAATTCAAAAAAAGCAGTATAAAAACCGGAATGTCCAACTGATAAGGTTGAAAATTTTTTCACTTGTTATTATAGTGAGATAAATACATTCACCAACTTTTATTAAAATAAAACCATTTAAAATGGGTGTTCGGATTTATATGTCACTTAGTATATTTGATAGACTGCTAATAATACAGAATAAGTTCAATATTCAATATTTCTGAAAACTTTCCATGTAAGACTTGCAAACTATCAAACTGGACTTAAGCAAGCAAGTACCTACTTCCTGACTCAATAGTTCGTTATTTTCCTATCTATTTACGCGACCCTCATAGAACAAAAGCGTTCCACGCTGTATATTTTTGCCTGGTGAGAACGTAGCTTCAGAATTTTTTGAAAATGGAACGTTGCCCTTACTACCAGATAACACAGGAAACAAAGTGAAAAGTAGTGTATCAAAATCTATAATAAATCCAATGTTCGCTATTACCAAAAACTTTCCTTATAAGACTCCCAAATGATTCGCGTACAAGTAGTTCATATTCTTTACGTATCTAAAGTGGAATCGCCACTCGTTATGTGAGTTCAAGTTGTGGAACATTCGAAACTAGGTTGAACTAGCAACCGGCGCTCCGTCTCAGCATTCTTGGAACAAACGTTACGAGATCGATCTCGGAGATGAAATTGGGCATTCAGGACAAACAGCATGCAATAAAGTTTTGGATACTTTATATGCACAATCGTTTTGCTGACGCAGGGGATGCAGGAAAGAACGAGATCAGAATGTGCTTACAATTTATGATTATTTTATTGTATGACTTTGGATGGCATTTATGTCATTTATTCGGATGAGGGACGCTAGTGCTACGACAAATGATCTTAAAGGGAGTGGGTTCCTCCAAGTGCTTTCCCATAATAATAAACACTTCAGTGAGGCAAAGTTTAGAAAAAGCGCTTACACTTAACCTCGCTGTGGAAAGAAAAGTAGTTACGATAGTCACATATGACTGTACAAAGCAAAGTAATGTGAAACAACAAAGCAACGTGATTTAATAGACGCACAGTTCAAGCGGTTCACATCACAGAATTAAAATTAAATCAGTGCAATGATGTAACCTGGCAGCATGAAAGGTGAAGCTTTTTCAAGTCTTGAATCTTCGGAGACATATGTCTATATTTACTAAGTCAAACCTGCAGCAGCTTTTTTTAATTACTTGTAACCTATAACGAACCGAGAAATCCAAACAAGAGTAGGGCAAAATTGAAGAATATTGCAAATACGACAGGATCAAGCTTATAAGTAATTTTTTCCTGGTCTTAAGCTGGTCTTGAAGTTGGAAATCTACTTGTTGAAATATAAAAGTTACAACTTGGCGTAAGTATTTTGAAACAGGTAATTGCTGTGTCTATCAAATTTCAAGTTAGAGTCTAAGATAACATCCAAGTTTGAAGAATGTTCTACTATGGAGATACGCTCGTTGCTTATAATCAGAACAGTGGCTTCCTTTATATTATTATTCATGTGTTGGAAAAAAAGCATACCTGAAATCTGCACTGCTTTTTGGCAAAATCTGTTATGTTAACTAATTTAATATTTTAAACGACACTCCATTTAACTGGAATAATCTGAAGATGTATAGACAAAACTTAATACCGAGTGCAAATCAATCATATAAATTGAATATAGCAGAGGTCCCAGCAGTGACCCCTGCGGAACATCAGATGAAACCACAGTTGTAAAACAGACGCCCCTGATAATCCAAACTGTATTTAATATGTACACCAGGATTTCATCTATTTTTTTCGTGTTTAGATTGATTTCACTTGTTTTAAATGTCACTAGTGACTGCATTTTTACATTAAGTGAGCATTTGGAAAATTTTGATGACACTGAAATAAAAAAAATTCGAATCCAATATTAATACACAGCGGGGTGGATACTGAAAGACCATGTTCTTTGTAAGGCCGATTATTATTGCCATGGGATGTCAAAATTCTTCTACTCACACTAACACCCATAAAATCCAAGAACGCTTACGTGGCGGTGAGTTGCTCGTGTCGTGAATTTCTAAATGCGGCCCCTAGCCTAGTCGATTTCGGTCGACGACGTTAAAATTATAATACGAGCTCACAACAAAACGTAAGTAAGAAATTAATTATTACCATTTTGGATGAAATATCGCTAGTGTCCCAGAAAAGCCTATGGTTCCTTGTAAGACTAATAAAAAAATTGAGGGTTGAGAACTAGGGTGCAAGGGCCTTATTAAGAACATTTAGGGTTGATGAAAATATTGGTGTTTAGTTTTCTAATTGTAGGGGACTGTTCCAACTGTTCCAACTGCCTATTTAATGAATTGACTGAAAAAGATTTCTAGGGCTATCTGGATCATCTTGATCTTACAAGAAGAGGGCCAATAAGAGGAGCATTTTGGCCGATTTAGTTTTCTTTTATTTCAACATGAAGGTTATCAGCTACTTATTTTATATCGATATCACACTCACTAAAGTTATTTTCAAAATATTTTTACGAATATATTCTTAGCTTCACGATTGTGTTTAATTAATGATCATTGAGTGCTCCTTATGAGAATAAATCATTGTAGGTATTTAATGTTTTAGGAAGACATTTTTTTGTAGTTTAAGTGTAATTTAAGCAGAGATTTTGATCACAGAGTTAGTTTCAAGTTGAACGACCAATGACTTTTCATATCGTCCTTGTATAGAACCGTTGAAAGGCTGTTCGCAAGAGCTTAATAAAACTTAAATTCGGTAAATAGTGATTAATTCTACAATAAATAATGTTTTACAAGTTACATGATGGAGCAAAGTGTCAATTGATACTTTCTTTGTATCAATTGTCCAGTAAATAGATCACCAACCTTAATGGCAATTAAAGTCCTTTCATTTGTGATAAAATTAAAATAAGTGGAACTTAAGCACGAATTTTATTTATACTCATAAGATTGATATTCATTGATCATATTAATACTACTATAAAGAGTGTTGCTTTTAATACAAAGTGTATGGGATCCGTATTATCAAATCCATACTAATGAGATTGAAAGTGTGCAGCGAAGATTTCTTAAGTAGTTGATATTCAAGTTAGGTGGTGTTTCCCCAGTCGGCCGATTGACCAATCAAAGATGTCGATCATATTTGAAATGCATCCTCCTGAGCTAAGGAGAATTTTTAGTAGCCTAAATTTCTTTACAAACTCATACACAGTGAAGTATGTCATGATTAAGTTACCAATATACTTTATGTGTTCCAGCTTTAACGCTATAGCAGATAATTGCGACATTTATCATAATAAAGTCAAATTCAAATTCAGAGAAAATATTGTTATTTAATTTATAATATTCGAAGCATGCAGTAATCTACTCGTTTTTTTATCAATTTTTCAAGAACCTGGTCGGAATTTTATTTTAATTACAAATCCTACAATCTAACGTTTTGCTTTAATCACTTTGTCCTACAAGTGGATTTTTCTGTTGGGCAATAAAGGTATATTATTATTATAAGACTAGTTTTAAACGAAAAAATATATATGTAATGTTTGTATATAACTATATATGTAAATTGCTTAACAAAACACAATCCACTATAAATTTCCTGATACTGTGGCGAAGGCAGTGGAATATTATCTTATTAGCACCTACCAAACGTACACTTTGAATACATTTTTTCTATTGTTTTTGTATGATTTCGAACTACTTCTTAATATCCAGATCAGAATTATACTAAGTGACATGTAAATCCGAACAGCCAGTTTAAATGGTTTTATTTTAATAAAAGTTGGTGAATGTATTCATCTTACTGTAAATAACAAGTGAAAAATTTTTAAGCCTTATCAGATGGACATTCCGGTTTTTATACTGCTTTTTTTTAATTCACTAACGCTCTAAAAAAGAAAATTTCAGCCGCAGTAAAGAATCAACGTTGGCGGATTTTGGTTCTTGACATCCTTTACGATCGGCTACGATGCCTAGAGTACGGAGAAGGTACGATTTCGTCAACTTAGTGAGTTTGATAGGGGCCGTATAGTGGGACTTCGGGAAGCTGGACTTTCTTTTCGGGCAATTGCAGTTAGAGTGCAAAGAAGTGTAGACACTGTGGTTAGGTGTTGTCAGGCATGGCTTCGAGAAGGCCGTACGCAAAGAGCAAGGGGCACTGGACGCCGTCGTAGAACAACAGACCGTGAAGATCGCCGCCTAAGATTATTGGCATTAAGGGACCGTTTCTCCACTACCAGGTCCATTGCAAATGAATGGTTTGCAGAACACGGAAGACCTATTGGCATGCGAAGTGTTTACCGATGAATGAGAACTTTTGGCTTGTTTTCATACCGGCCACACTGGGTCCTCCCTTTAACTCGAGAACACCGACGTAATTGCCTTGAGTGGTGCAAACAACGGTCACTCTGGGATCAGGAATGGAACAGTGTTGTCTTTAGTGACGAGTCTCGATTTTGTTAGGCATTCACGATGGTCGTGCCAGGGTTAGAAGGCGACGTGGTGAAAGGAGGAATCTACAGTTTTTTGTTGAAAGACATGTTCATCACACTGTTGGAGTTATGGTTTGGGGTGCTATAGCTTATGGTGCCAGGTCACCTTTAATCTTCATCAGAGGCAACATGAACGCACAGCGTTATATCCACGAAGTTCTAGAACCCCATCTTTTACCCTATCTTGACACCCTGGCAGATCCAACTTTCCAACAAGATAATGCCCGACCACATGTTGCATGATTCACAATAGACTTCTTTCAACATAATGATGTCACATTGTTACCATGGCCACCAAGATCTCCCGAATTATCCCCAATTGAGCACGTGTGGGATATGATGGGTAGGAGATTGCTCAATTTGCAACGTCCTCCTCAGACTCTAGAAGCACTTCGAGAGGAGTTCGTGGTTGCCTGGAATGAGATACCACGGGAGGAGATTGACCACCTGATCAGAAGCATGCCTAGGCGCGTTGGAGAATGCGTAGCACATCAGGGTGCATCCACACATTATTAAAGGTCAAAGGGCTTTAAAGCAGTGCAATCATTTTGAAATTTTTATCATTTACTTATTATGGAATACTATATTTTTTACCAAAATAAATTTTTATTTTTCATTGTGATGTAGTCATCAGAATAATAATTAATACTTTTGTAAAGTGGTGTAAGTAAATTAATAAGCATCTAATACACAGTGTGACCCTATGAAAACGTCGCACCCCCAACACGTCAATATTGATTTCTAGGGGAACGTCTTTTCATCTGTAGCCGTAAAATACAGGGTGACCCAAAAATAAGATATTGCGGTACATTTTAGATTTTTAAATCGAAACTCCTATTTTTAATTTTTAGATTTTTCATAAAGTTTTTAGTGGCTTTGGTATAGTAAAGTTTATACCTATCTTTAATCGTTGTGAAGCTATTTGAGCTTATAATAAAATTCGACTAACTCAGATTAGGTATAAAAATAATAATGGATACCAGCAAAGAACATTTAACATTAGTCAGTGTCATCGTTTGTCATAGAAAACTGTGTCTTTCATTTCAAATTACCTACCTAGTTGTGATAAATATTGAACAATGACATGTACACACTTACTTTTTTCCAAGGACTTCAGTATCAACCAGACTTGACTAAGAATAAAAAATGCTTCTTCTCTGAACACGCTGATTGGTTATTGAAAACTGTGGAAAAGGACCAAAAACAAAAACAAAACTCGAACGAAATGTAGCCTGCTTGATGGAATCAAGAGTTTTGGGTTCTGTTTCAGTATTGCTTTTATTTTTGAGGTTATAGCATAAACTCAACTGTCCTGTTAGTGAATAACCGTCTTAAGGTCCAAATCATATATCACATTGTCCTCGATAACAATACTTGCTCGCCGGTGCGCAAGTAAGGGGAAGCAAAATTTGTAAAGATAATGTTTACCATATTTTTCAGATATGGAGAATCCGGGGATGCAGCCTGTCCTCAGGATACCAACCATCAGGTAATTCATTATAATGTAACGTCTGAAACTTGTTGTTTGCGTACATTATCACTTCCTGTTCTCAGCGAAGTTTATGAAAAATGCTCATATGTATTTTGATAATAACACCATGTTCTATTCAATCCAATATGGATTTCGACATGAAGTTGGCCGATGACATAGTTGATGTTTTCGGAGAAAATTAATGCTTGCAGGCGATGTTCTGTGATTCAAGCAAGGCATTGGACTGTGTATCACATAGCGTTTTCAAAATCAAACTTCTGGAAATTGCTGAAAATTATGCTCAAAGATTACTAGTAAAAAGATTTTCATTTTTGGTTAACAAATGAACTGTGCACTGTTCTTGATGAAAAGAATACTGCACAAGCTTTATATAAAGCTAGTAAGACCGTGGACGCCTATAATAACTTCAAAGCGCTTAGAAACCGTGCTCTTAACATGATCAGGAGGGACAAAAAGACATATATCGAAAATTTGGCAAATGAAAGTGATTCAAAAAAATTGTGGAAGTCTCTCAAACAACTTGATATAAATTTTCGTAGTAAACCAACCCTTCCGGCAAGTTTTAATGACCCTACCAAAATTAATGATTATTTTTTAGCTATAAACCTGTATATTCACTAGTTTGCGAAAACTGTTTCAAAAATAAATTAAGCTCTGGATAATTTTTTTATTGAATAAGATTAGTTTAAATGACGTATTATAGGCAATAGGGAGCCTAAAATCTGATGCAAAGGGAATTGATGGTATATCCCTGTCAATGATGCAGCTTTGCCTGCCATCACATCGTCCACATCTTTAACGACTGTTTGGAAAAAGGCTACTTTCCAAACACATGGAAACAAGCTCTAATTATTCGAATTCCAAAAAAAATTAAACCTACTGAGTATAATGATCTCGGACCTATCAGTTTATTACCAATTTTATCTAAAATTTTAGAAAAAATTATAAAGTTCCAATTTACCGCTTATCTAGAAAAATTCTTTATACTTCCCGGCACTCAATCCGGTTTTAGAAAAAATTATAGTACAACATCTGCCCTACTTAATCTGCAAGACAATATTTTAAGTGCCTTAGATAAGAAAATGGCACTAGCCTTAATCTCTATAGACCATTCGAAAGCCTTTGACAGCATCAATCATAAATTATTACTTGCTAAATTAAACTACATAGGTCTTGACAGTGTATCCCTTTCATTTTTCGACAGTTACCTTCATCAAAGAACTCAGTGTGTTTTTCTCAATCAAGAAATGTCAAAAGTGACAATAATTCCCTCAGGCGTACCTCAGGGCTCTGTATTGAGGCCGCTTCTGTTCCTCATATATACGTTCGACTTAAGCAAAAGTATTGATAATTCTCATGTCATTTGCAGACGATACGCAATTGCTCCATTATTTTAACCCAGATAATGTCAATAATACTATCCCAATTTTACAAAACGATGTTAATAAATTAATTAAATACTCTTTAGATCAGAATCTACTTATTAATCCACAAAAATCTAAAATATTATTATTTTGCGCACAAAGAAAAACATACAATGTAACACAGCTCTTGAACATTCAGATAAATACCTGAATTTTGCAATTTTCTGATTCTGCAAAAATTCTTGGTGTTGTTTTTGATACAAAATTAAGGTTTATTGAGCATGTTAAAAGTCTAGCTCAGAAAACCTACCTACGGCTGCGTACTCTTATAGCAAACAGGTATTTACTAAATTTTAAGTTGCGTAAAAAACTATGTGAAGCATTGGTCATATCTATACTAAATTATTGTAATATCGTATACTATACCTGTTTAGACAATTTCACCAGAAACGTTATTCAAGTTATTCAAAACAATTGTATACGATTCATTTTTGGTTTACGTAAATTTGATCATGTATCAGCGAAATATCCCGTTCTAAACTGGTTAAAAATTAATGACATGGTCAAGTATCACTATTCAGTTTTTGTTCACAAATTGCTGCTAACGTCTGAACCTTATTACTTGAAGGAAAAAATTTCATTTAATAATGATGTTCACTGTAGAACTCTCAGAGAAAATAATATTAGAATACCCCTGCATATGTCTACACTTTTTAAATGCAGTTTTTCTTACAATGTTGCTATTATTTATAATGACCTTCCTAAAGTATATAAAGAACTTTCATTACCTGTCTTTCGACAAAAAGTTAACCCTCCAAACATATAATTTACGTAATCATTCATTTCTTTTTCATTCCATCTTTAATTCAGATTAATAATTTTTTGGTGCATTTGGGTTTGGAAAGTATGCCTTTTTCTCTTTTTTTAAATTTTACTTTCGATGTAATGAACCAAATCTGTTTGTGGATAGTGTATTCTTTTGAACATCTGCTAGAGACTATATGGTTAAGTGTAAGAGTAGCAGCATGGTAAACTTCGCCATGTAAGTCTGACATTTGGCTATACTACAATGTAATTGTGAATAAATAAAGACGTCTATTATTATTATTATTATTGCATCAAAAAAATTGTCCAAGTTGCGCTGAAGTTAGCATAAGGCAAAAAAACTCGGGAAATACCTAAGCTTTGTATTTTTTTTCGGAAAAATCAAAATTTTGTTCCCGCGCCTCTGAGGAGCAAAGCCCCTTGACATAGCGGTAGGAAGGAGTGAGTTCACTGAACGTCAGTCGGAGCGAAAGGTTGCTAAGGTTGTCTGTTAGAGAAGTGTTATCGATCAGTTGGACGACCTTTCTCTGAACATCTAGTATGGACAACGTAGTCGGGGTGGAAACACCCCAAATATGTGAGCAGTACTCGAGGCTAGGTCTTATATGGACCTTGTTCAGAGTGGGGAGGTTATTTAGAGAAAATTAGTGCTTCTGATCATTTTTGGGCATATTCAACAAGCACACAAACATTTGAGACCTGTCTTATCTCATATTCCCCTTCTCCTTTTTTATACTTGAACTACCATGAAGGCCCAAAAGCCTAAACGCCCATTGGATACCGTCGGATTATCTCTAATTAACGGCCTGGAAGTTGCACGAAATTTACCGGAAATGTAAATAGGTCCTTGTTTTAAATTCAGTACTACTAAATATGCCTGCCTCAGGCACTTTTTCATGCCCATTTGTTTGGATACGAGAACGGATGTTCATATTCACACATGTATATACATGCATAAACAGACACATACATATGTAGACTCGGTACGATTTTGCGACTCTGCACACTCCGATGTCACACAGAT
This sequence comes from Acanthoscelides obtectus, assembly GCA_963669975.1. Classification (NCBI taxonomy): domain Eukaryota; kingdom Metazoa; phylum Arthropoda; class Insecta; order Coleoptera; family Chrysomelidae; genus Acanthoscelides; species Acanthoscelides obtectus. The sequence continues at coordinate 9,477,655 of CAVLJG010000006.1, forward strand.
GTTACGTCGGGGTGATGTTCCGTATTCCCATTAAATGCGCGGGTGGTAGGACGTATAACCAACGGCGTAGCTTCAAGCGGACAGTCATGTTGATAATTTACATCAGCTTTACGTCTTGCGTGGAGAATTTGCAAATTCTAGATACTTTCCAATCCTAAATATTACAATTATTTGTAGTCAGTATCCAAAATGTGTAAATGTATTCCTATAAAGTTACATTATATCGTTTTTTTTTGACTTTATATAGGAATGAACTATTTGCACACTAGCCTACTTGGTCAAGGTTTTCTCGTTTTTTTTAAAGCTATATAGGTTTCATACGTAATCACCCTGCCGGTAACATGTAGACCGCAACGTAGATTGTCAATTACACAAGCTTTCAGTTTCGCTTGAACGTGTACCTGTAATCGAGTCTTTCGCGTTTTTGATCCACTTTCCAGAGTCCGATTCAGCTGAAATTTTGCACGTTTGCCCTATTATATTGATATCGAATGAAAAGGCATGGCGAGTGAAACACAATAGGTGAAGTGACGTCACTGAATGCGACGTCCTATACATGCAGTATTATGATATGGAGAAGCTCTCATGATGAAGCTGGAAGGTGACTATGGGGACTGTAATAAAATGCAAAGCTATCAAGTTTGGACTCGTTTGATCCTTTTCGACCAGTACTCCGGTCCTAGGGTCTGATTATTAAGTTTGTCGACTTTTGTATAGAATAAATGTTTATCTGTAGCAACCATGTCAAATTTCAGCTCTTTAGCATTAGATATTCAAATATTCAAACGTTCTTTCATCATTATATAAAAATCTTACACACGGTGAAAGATATAACATCAGATGAATAAATAAATAAGCTACAAAAAGCATTGACCGCGGCATAAAAAATGAAATAATTACATTTGTGTAATACCCCATAGGGGTAACAGGAGGTAAATTGAAAAATAATAGCTTTATCCACTTTTCTATAATTCTGAAAAACTGTTTAAACATGCAATTTTCTAGGCGTAGATGACTTTTATATTTCTTCTCATCGGTAACGCTTACACCCAGACTTCAAATTTTCTTTTAAATACACTGAAGTTATGAAGTTTTTTAATATCTGTAGGCACAATATTATAATATTTTTGGCCTAAAGAGCTGTAACATCTGGTAAATACACTTTTATTTGATCTTGGCATCATCATTTTGGATGGTTTGCTTCATGTATCTGAAATATGGTTTAAGTATGTAATATGATAGGTATAATATTCAAGAAAAACAATTGGTGCAAATTCAAGAAATCTGCTATTTTGAATAGATGAGTTGTCGGATACTTTATGGATATATCTTTTTCAGAATAATTTTCGTAGTTTACAACGATGAAATGTATAAGTTTTATGCTGCACCCCACTCTTTTATACAATAAGTGAGCTGTACATTATTTTCATTTGAGGTAATGTTAGTATATTTGTAAGAGCTTTGACGTCATGTGATAGATACCTCTATTTTTGTATAACAACAGTAATGTGAATATTGGGATGGGAAATGGGAATCTATGAAATTCCCGAGACTCGTCACTAAAGATAATACTGTTCCATTCCTGATCCTAGAGTGACCGTTGTCTGCACCACTCAAGGCGATTACGTCGGTGTTCTCGAGTTAAAGGGAGGACCCAGTGTGGCCGGTATGAAAACAAGCCAAAACTTCTCATTCGTCGGTAAACACTTCGCATGCCAATAGGTCTTCCGTGTTCTGCAAACCATTCATTTGCAATGGACCTGGTAGTAGAGAAACGGTCCCTTAAGGCCAATAATCTTAGGCGGCGAGCTTCACGGTCTGTTGTTCTACGGCGGCGTCCAGTGCCCCTTGCTCTTTGCGTACGGCCTTCTCGAAGCCATGCCTGACAACACCTAACCACAGTGTCTACACTTCTTTGCACTCTAGCTGCAATTGCCCGAAAAGAAAGTCCAGCTTCCCGAAGTCCCACTATACGGCCCCTATCAAACTCACTAAGTTGACGAAATCGTACAGGTCTCCGTACTCTAGGCATCGTAACCGATCGTAAAGGATGTCAAGAACCAAAATTCGCCAACGTTGATTCTTTACTGCGGCTGAAATATTCATTTTTAGAGCGTTAGTGAATTAAAAAAAAGCAGTATAAAATCCGGAATGTCCAACTGAAAATTTTTTCACTTATTATTTACAGTAAGATAAATACATTCACCAACTTTTATTAAAATAAAACCATTTAAACTGGGTGTTCGGATTTATATGTCACTTAGTATATAATAAACAGGGTCCTAGTAATGTGCCCCGAGGGATACCAAATTCAAGATATTTTGTATCACTTTACAAGGTGTTCATTTGAAAACTTCTCATCACGGATTTATGGAAGTCCACTGATTAAAAGAAAAAATGACGAGACACGTCAAAAGATTTGTCATGGGGGCGACTTTTTAACCAAAAACTACTTCACCCCCTTTCATCCTCTGCCACCCAGGTTCATCCCTTTAAAAATGTTAAACGACAAGGGGTATCGAGTAATAGCTTGTTTGAAAGGCCTTTCAATGTCCTTTATTTTGACGTTTCTGACGGTCGATTCATTTTCAAGAAAATTAGAAAAATCTTTATATATTTAGATAGAAAACAAAAACACACGAAAATATCACTTTTTATTTCAATAAGTGTTCAAAATGTCGCCGGTTATTGGCCAAACAATGATATAGGCGACGTTCAAATTCCTGACGGAGATGTTCAAAAACATGTTGTGGAATATCATATCAGCTTCCGATGATGCGTGCACGAAGTTCATCCAGGCTGAGGAGAAAACACAACAGATTTCAAATGGCCATATAGAAAACAGTCTTATGGGGTCAAATCAGGAAATCTAGCTGGCCATTCTATAGCCCTCTTTACCCTATCCATTAATCTGGAAACTCGTCGTCCAGCTATTGCCGATCCGGAACACCATAGTGAGGAGGAGCGTCGTCTTGCTGCAATTATATTAGTAATTTAAAGTATAAACGAATTGTAGATTTGGCAAACCCTAATGGCCAACATTTTGAACACTTAATGAAATAAAAAGTGATATTTTCGTGTGTTTTCGTTTTCTATCTGAACATATTAAGATAAACAAAGATTTTTCTAATTTTCTCCAAAACGAATCGATTGATTTTGAAAAATCAATCTTCAAAATAAAGGACTTCGAAAGATCCTTCAAACAAGCTATTACTCGATGCCCTTTATCATTCAAGTTTTTTGACAAATCTTTTGATGTGTCTCGGCGTTTTTTCTGTTAATCAGTGGCTTTCGATAAATTTGTGGTTGGAAGTTTCCTAATGAGCACCCTGTATGTTTGTCTCTTTTAACATACTGGGTCCTTGCACTTAAATGATCTGTTAGTAGCTGCTGCGCCTATTTTTTCTAATAAATGAGGCAACATTTCTCGATCCACCCTATCGAAAGCCTTGACAAGATCTATGTACATATTACCTTAGATTGGATTTTTTATATGTGTAATCGCATACACGGTCTACCAGCGGATGTGCAGTTCTCAAAAGTGCAAGAACGCGTTATTTCTTCGGGAGAAATTGAACAAGCATCTCTGGAGCGCGTCTCTCATATTTTCGCTATATATACTAAGTGACATATAAATCCGAACACCCAGTTTAAATGGTTTTATTTTAATAAAAGTTGGTGAATGTATTTGTCTTACTGTAAATAACAAGTGAAAAAATGTTCAGCCTTATCAGTTGGACATTCCGGTTTTTATACTGCTTTTTTTTAATTCACTAACGCTCTAAAAATGAATATTTCAGCCGCAGTACAGAATCAACGTTGGCGGATTTTGGTTCTTGACATCCTTTACGATCGGATACGATGTCTAGAGTACGGAGACCTGTACGATTTCGTCAACTTAGTGAGTTTGATGGGGCCGTATAGTGGGACTTCGGGAAGCTGGACTTTCTTGTCAGGCAATTGCAGTTAGAGTGCAAAGAAGTGTAGACACTGTGGTTAGGTGTTGTCAGCCACTGGACGCCGCCGTAGAACAACAGACCGTGAAGATCGCCCCCTAAGATTATTGGCCTTAAGGGACCGTTTCTCCACTACCAGGTCCATTGCAAATGAATGGTTTGCAGAAACGGAAGACCTATTGGCATGCGAAGTGTTTACCGACGAATGAGAAGTGTTGACTTGTTTTCATACCGGCCACACTGGGTCCTCCCTTTAACTCGAGAACACCGACGTAATCGCCTTGAGTGGTGCAGACAACGGTCACTCTGGGATCAGGAATGGAACAGTATTGTCTTTAGTGACGAGTCTTGATTTTGTTTAGGCATTCACGATGGTCGTGCCAGGGTTAGAAGGCGACGTGGTGAAAGGAGGAATCCACAGTTTTTTGTTGAAAGACATGTTCATCACACTGTTGGGGTTATGGTTTGGGGTGCTATAGCTTATGGTTCCATGTCACCTTTAATCTATATCAGAGGTAACATGGACGCGCAGCGTTATATCCACGAAGTTCTAGAACCCCATCTTTTACCCTATCTTGACACCCTGGCAGATCCAACTTTCCAACAAGATAATGCCCGACCACATGTTGCAAGAGTCAGAATAGACTTTTTTCAACATAATGATGTCACATTGTTACCTTGGCCACCAAGATCTCCCGACTTATCCCCAATTGAGCATGTGTGGGATATGATGGGTAGGAGATTGCTCAATTTGCAACGTCCTCCTCAGACTCTAGAAGCACTTCGAAAGGAGTTGGTGGTTGCCTGGAATGAGATACCACAGGAGGACATTGAACACCTGATCAGAAGCATGCCTAGGCGCGTTCGAGAATGCGTAGCACATCAGGGTGCATCCACACATTATTAAAGGTCAAAGGGCTTTAAAGCAGTGCAATCATTTTGAAATTTTTATCATTTACTTATTATGCTTCATTAAGTACTTATACCAAATTTTATTAAAATAAAACCATTTAAACTGGGTGTTCGGATTTATATGTCACTTAGTATATCCATTTGATGAATAGAGATATAATGAAATGTATTTGGTGCCTGAGCATAACTACAAGAATTATTTAGGTACAGGAAACATCGAAACTGAGTTCGTTCCATTTGATGTGATGATGGATTTTAGATCATCAAATCCCGAGGATGTTTTATATACTTATATACGATCGCCATCTCTCAAGAAAAATAAAGTAAGGAAATTTCCCGTTAATAAACTGTAAGTTAGATAGACACACCTAAACTATTGATTGAACGTACTAAGAAGCAAATAAAAAACGAACGTTGAAAATATTTTTCTCTGATAAGAAATATACCCTTTTATACCTGTTAACATTAGGACGACAACAAAGCTCCTATGTATACAGGGTGGCTCATCCATATTTCACTCGTAAACAAATACAATTTGGGAAAATCCATTGATGGGATGTTAAACACAAGATTGGCAATTATACAGGGTGTCCCAATTTTGACATACATATCAAAGTTGTTTTTACTATATTCCACTGCTCCACTTGATTCAAAACGTTCTCGTAGTGTGGAAAATGTTTCCGGCCTTGTATGTCGCATATTGGGGTACCGTTGCTTATAAATGCGAGATGCTAAGAAACTATTTCTTTGGGCTTCCCCCGGAACGAACATCATATTTACCGTTTCTTCTTTAGAAAAATTCTTTTTCAAACACATTTTTATTATAATGCTCGCAAAGCTAATTTTGACAGTTTGTAACTAATCAAAAAAGACGTGCTAATAACCGCAAAAATAGCCGTAAAAACCCCTATGTGCCTAGTATCAAAAGAAAAACCTTATGAGAAATTGAATCCAAACTTGCACAAATATATAGGGTGCTGCATTTAAAATTTTTGAGAAAAACTACATATTGAGTTTTTGACCACCCTGTATGAGCAAAAATTAAAATTTGAAAAAGTAACAAATAAGATAAAAGCTGAGATGTGCAAGTTTTTTTTTATACAAAATTCAGCACTCTAAATTTCAAAATGGCGGACTGAGGGGTTGCCGAAGTGGGAGATTTTTCTAGACAAAACACCTTATATCTCAGTAGCTGATTACCAAAAGTATGTTATATCAATTTTCTTCTTATGAATTGGTTTATCCCAATATGCAATAAAATTTGAGGCATTCCATTTGAAAAATCATAACTTTGATATGTAGGTCGAAATTGGGACACCCTGTATAATGACCAATACCCTAGAAATGTGCCCTCAAACGTCATGTATAACATCCCATTAATAGATCTTCCCAAAATGTATTTGTTTATGAGTAATATTCCGTCCACACATGGATGAACCACCCTGTATGTTACAATCATCACATAACATAATTATGCATTCCAGGCCTCAATTAAAAATTTTTTTAATTCTGACAGTTATGTGAAAACTGCTGGCAACCTGAAAAAGCTGTATCATAACTACTGCTATTCAGCAAAAAAGCGCGTTATACCTATTCACTGTTAAGCATTATCGCGTCCCTCAATTTTCCGCCTACATTTCCTAACAATCGGAGAAACAGTACGCAAATAAAATAACTTTTTCGTGCTTTGTTTAGAGTTAAACCGTGCCATAATTGCGTTGCCCCCGTTCTTCAAACACTTTACAAACAGTAATTGTTGTGTACCTGCGTCTGACACGTGTCGCCTAAACTTTTATTCACTTTCCTACTGCCTCGCACAATCTGTGACAGGCAACGAATTCTAATAGGTCAGAAGGAGTTAAGCAAAGCAGTGGGTGTCGCCAAAATTAGAAAGCTTCAGTTCATACTTTTTTGAATCGGTAAATGATCTAAAAAGCTCAAATTTACTTAGATTTCTCGCAACATCTCCCCATTTGGAAGGTATGCCCCTTGAGACAAGAAGAAGGATATGGTTACAAAATGATGAGTCCCATGGATTCTATGCTAGTGCAGTAAGGGGGTATATTGATGAAACATTCCCTAGAAGATGGGTTGGCTGACTAGGACCAATTTTGTTAGGCCTCACGTCTCCCAGAACTGAACCCTCTGGATTTATTTTACTGGGGATGCGTCATCGAAGCCGTCAAGCAGCACGCAAAATATGCGATTTAAGTTTGAAAAGTTTAATTTTTAAGAAGATGCAGGTTGTGCATAAGAGTCGATGGTAGTCATTTCGAAAATCTGTTGTGAAAATCGTTATAATAATAATCTTTTATTTCACGCAATACTTATATACATTACAAGATGTTAATTATCAATGGAAATGAGAAAATACCACCTAATGTTCTGTTCATTATTTTGATGCCTGCATACAACATTAAATAAAAAAGCATCATGGACAGCTGTTTAAGACGGTTGCTGTAATAAAAATCTATTACACCAACTACAAAGTTGTTATTTAGGCACAAAAGACAGCAGCACCTATTATTTTTTATTTGTAGCATTTCGATTTCACGACAAAAGTTAAAACTATTCAGTTTGTAGTGTAAAGAACCCACAAAAGTTACACTATTTTTGAAAGAGCATTAGATAACTAGTTATCTGATTAAGTCTGGTACATTTTTTTTTTCATAGTATTTAGTCAAACTTTAGGAAAGGGTTTCGTATTGAAACCAAATGTAATAATTTAGTTTTTTTCTTAGCATACCGTGCTAGTTTTCAATGAAATGAATACTATACAGGGTGAATTCGAAGTTGAGTCATTTATTTTCACAGTGAGTAGATCTGATCAAAAGAAATGTTTTTTTCCTTTAACATTTTTCTGGTAAAATTAAATTAACAAAGTTATAGCCCTTTAGAAGTTAGAGTACCGCCCTGTCTCAATAATATTATGTGCTCGTGTTTGGCAATAACGGATATAATCCGCCTTATCGGTTCATCGCATCGGAAACAAAAAAGCGAAAGAATTTGAAAGGTTTATCACGATGTCAGTCAATGTTTCAGTCGGTAACGCGTGAGTGAATAGTGGTGTTTGTTGCGTGACTCAAACGAAATATAAAATGGCACATGTTTACGAAAATGCTGAACTTGTGAACTTGTAGACATGATTCTTATTTAATCGAGTGGAACCAACCCCTCATGCCTTTGTTAATGTAGTACAACGGGTTCGTGAATCAGGTGACTTAAGACCTCACATATGGACGGCATGCCGGTGCTCCAAGACCTCACGATCAAATACAGGTCCGCACTGAAATACTTGTCGGGAGGATACTTTATAAAACAAGGTAAAAATTTTTTTTTAATTTTTTTTCATTTTTACACACATATTTTGGTTTATCTTCCTTCTACAATCATTATCTGAAAATTAATGACTCAACTTCAAAGTCACCCTGTATATCAACAAGCTATCAGTTGTAGCCCAGGAGAAAAATCGTTCTTTATAGCCATATCAGGCAAAACAGGATCAAAAGGAAGGGATTTTTTGAACAAAGTGGCAATATAGCGAAAACTAGAAAACATTTACTAAGGTCATGTTGATTTTATCTGATTGATCTGTAGTCAATCTACCTCCCGTGTTACTCTGGCGTGTTGTTTCTTCTATAAACAAAGAAAAACAGAAATATACATTAGCATACATCGAAAATATGTACTTCTTAGGAAAGGGGTGAGAGACGAGGAGGAGGATAGGGGATGTAAGATAAAACCTTTTTACAAAGTATTATTATTATTATGAGATACCCCGCATCAATTTATGGATGAAATTATGAAGGGACCTTATGATATTATACACCTTGAGTAACGTATCAATAGCAAAAAGAACTTAAAACATCTGTGTACTAATTTCTATCAGTTTGTTTACCTCTAATCTGCCAGTTAGGTAAATATATTTTTATAATATACTTTTTATCATGTTGATAAATTTTTTATCGTTTATATATATTCGATATATAGATATTTGGCAAGCTGTTATAAATTTTAAATAATAAATAGTATATTTTATGTTGGGTTTCTATTATTAGGATTTCATCCTCTTTTTGCTTTGTATTGTATTCCTAGCTATTCAAATGTTGCTTGTTTGTCTGAATAAATTGGACAATATGATGCATAAATAGTTGTGTGTAAATACTGTGGTTTCAAAGAATAGTCGGATACGTGATTTTTTTATTTACCTTAAATGCCAGAATGCAACACTTCATAGTAAATTCTAGATTCAACTAAGGGGTAATATAAAAGCACTATGTGATTCAATTATTGTGATATAGGTATTTGGGGCGGACTGAGTCTCGTCGACAAAATCTTGTGACATTTAAATGGAAACGAATAATTACTGTTTCTGACGCAATTCTTATAAGACCTTTTAGACTCCAGATGAATGGATCGCTGCGAATGTGAACTGCAACTGCTGATAAAAACTATAAAACTGTTTCAAGAACGCGTCGACAGAACCGCTAAAAATTCCTCTGATCATAACGATATAGTAGACATGGTCTACTCATCACTGAAAATACTACTAGATACTTTTGCTCTGCTTTTGATAGCTTACCTACAGGGAGACTTAGACCATGCCTATGATTGCCAGTAAGCATGAAATAGTGCTGTACACGATTGTGTTGATCGGACAAACCGAAACAGTATTATCATATTATTATTTTTGTCACATCCCACTTCTGAACAGAATTAATCCCAGTACTGCATTCCAAATCGAGAAGCAAATTTGCTGAGCATGTCGATGAAATTTATTTATCTTGCATGTTTCCTTGTATTTTCTTCGGTTACGCCCCTGTACCGTGTGCAACCATGCTTCAATAGCTTTTAGCTATTTCCCATCCCACTTCTGATCTCAGTACGGCATTCCAAATCGTAAAGCAAATGTGTCGAGAACGTCTATCACATTTCTTTCCTTGCCTGTTACTTTATATGTTTTTCGGTTACGCCCCTGTACCGTGTACACCATGCGCCAATGGCTTTCAGCTACTTCCCATCCCACTTCTGATCTCCGTACGGCATTCCAAATCGTGAAGCAAATGTGCCGAGTCCGTCTAGCACATTTCTTTCCTTGCCTGTTGCTTTATATGTTTTTCGGTTACGCCTCTGTACCGTGTACATCACCATGCTCCAATAGTTTTTAGCTGTTTCCCATCCCACTTCTGATCTCAGTACGGCATTCCAAATCGTAAGGGCACGTTTACATCGAGCGCGCTTCGCTTGGAGCTGTGCGCCTCACTTCATGTCAAGCGAACCTCTATGCGTTCGGGTTCATTCATATCGGAGGCGCTTCGCTTTTCATACCTCGACTGTTATTAAAACACACTTTATATTTAAAGACGCATTTTCCAAGCATTTCACCATGGCTCCTTCACGAGTTAAGAAGATATTACTACTCGAAAGTATTGCGTTGAAAGTGAATAGAAAAAAACTAAAACGATCGTGGGTGCATGAGATTAATATATGTAGGAAATCGTTCGGAGAATTCTATCACCTCTATCGAGATGCCAGAAAATATCCAGAAAAATTTTATGAATACTTGAGGATGTCAAAGGAATCTTTCGACCTTCTCCTAAGCCATTTGGATCCTTATTTATGTGGGATTGGAACCAATTTCCGTGAAAGGATTTCAGCAGAACAACGTTTGGTTATAACATTGAGGTAAGCCAAAATAAAATTATAGTGTTTATGAAAAACTGAGTTTTATTTTATTAAAAAATACATTTGTCCGAATAAAAATGTTACGCGTTATATCCTGAAAAAAAACTTCGCATAGGGGTGTCCAATTCACTACCTTCAGATACATTGTGTGTGGTCGGATCCGGATGTGTTGACTGTATCGGTATGTGATGATGGTATGTATGATTGTCCGAAGCGGAACTTGAGGGAGCGGGGAAGGTAAAGACACGTGCCGGAGGTTGTCCACAAACATTTTGTGAAACTTCACTTTCATGCTCCTCAACTTGCTGAAGAAGCAGTTCCTGAAACTTTAATCTTAGACGTAATCTTCTTGAAGCAGGAAGACTCTTCATGTATGGCAAAAGACTCTTTAGGAACAAAAGATCATCATCATTTTCTTTAAGTGATTCAGACTCTAGGAGCTCAAGTTTCCGTTTTTCTAACATTATTAGTTCGCTATTGTCGTTTTCTGTTGCCAGTTGCTTCTTTCGCTTCTGCGCCCCCTTCCGAGTTTCAGAAGTAGAAGATAATCGGCTTGCAGACCTTGAAGGTGCTTGACTGCTGGTCGATGGCGGTGACAAAACATTGTCAGAATCTTGCGACTCTACGTCCTGTATATCATTATATTCTAAGTCAATATCTTCTGTGACCCTTTCCGCTTCTATATTTGCATCCCTCAGTGGGGTTTGCAGATGGTCTTTTAAAAATAACAAAAGAGAATAATATTGCCAAGGACTTGCTACAGCTTCATTTGCTCCACTGCCTGATCTGGGTTTTTCTAACTTTTTTGTTTCTCTGTTAAAGTAGTCCCTCAAGTATTTCCATTTATTTTTAACAGTTTGAACTGAAACAAAAATTGCTATTAACACCAAGCATATTTTATGTATGTTTGTTGCAGATTTCTTGCTACTGGAGAATCCTATCGATCCCTAGCTCTACACTTCAGATTGGGGGTGGCAACAGTTTCAAATATTGTAAATCATACATGCATGGTAATATGGGATACCATGAAAAGTGATTACCTACCAAAACCTACACAAGCAACGTGGCACAATAAATCACAACAATATTGGACCAAATGGAATTTTCCAAATTGCATAGGCAGTATTGACGGCAAACATATTGAAGTTAAATGTCCCTCCAATACCGGATCTCTATACTATAATTATAAGCAATATTTTTCAATATTACTTCAAGCCCTAGTTGATGCTGACTGTAAATTAATTGCGGTTGATATTGGGAGTTTTGGACGCCAAAGCGATGGAGGAAATTTTAGGTCCTCGTCGCTTTTTCGAGCATTAGACAGAAAAGAGCTTGACGTCCCACCTGATCAATGCTTACCACAAACAAATATAAAAGCCCCATTGGTTATAGTAGGCGATGAAGCTTACCCTCTGCTTCCATACCTAATGAGGCCATATCCTAGAAGAAATTTAGATAATTCAAAAAGAATTTTTAATTATCGTCTCTCCAGAGCCCGGCGATGTGCTGAATGCGCATTTGGCATAATGAGTGGCAAATGGCGAATTTTACTAAAACCTATCGAAACAAAAATTGAGACAGCTATAAATATTGTAAAGGCCATTTGTATTTTGCACAATTTTGTTATAGAACAGGAGGGATTTAAGACAAATAAGGAATGTCAGACGGGCTTTAGCGGCGATATTAATCCGAGTACCTACACACACTCCCAGTATCGCTTTTCCGAAGATGCAAAGAGAACCAGAGAAATATTAACAAATTATTTTGTGACTACTGGTGCAGTTGAGTGGCAGAATCAATTTTCTTTCGTACAATAAATGTATTATATAGTATTATCTTTGAGTTTCTATTCCCTAATTATTTTGTTCTTTAACTACTCTGCCTTAAAAATTAAAACTGCTACTACCTCATACACACGATGGTTTATACAGATGACGTATCGCAAACCACTTATACATAGAATAAAAACACGAATACGCCCCTATACATGGAAACCAAAACCGATGCAAAAATACGGACAACAAAAAGAAGACATCGACACATTCTAAAAGTTGATATATTATATCCATCCCTAGTTAAAACATAATATGAACTCACCATCTTTTCCAACTTCGTCTCCTATTTCTTTCCACATTTTTTGTAACGCGTATACATTTTTATGCAACGCATGCTTCGGATTCCATATTGCCTCTCGTTTAAAAACGGCGGTGATAATTTCTTCTTCCATTGTGTTTATGCAGATAACCCTCGGAGTTGTCTGAACAAGCGAGGCAAAACGCAACGCAAAACCAACACATCGCGTTTTCCACCGCTCCGCATAGTATAACGTAAGGCACAGCGCGTAGCGCCATGCGCGCGGTCTGAACACATTCATTTAAAGCTGTGTTGTCGTTCCTCTCGCTTCCTACTGGGCTGTAAAGCAAAGCGCACAGCTCCAAGCGAAGCGCGTTTGATGTAAACGTGCACTAAAGCAAATGTGCCGAGTCCGTCTAGCACATTTCTTTCCTTGCCTGTTACTTTATATGTTTTTCGGTTACGCCCCTGTACCGTGCTCCAATAGTTTTTAGCTATTTCCCATCCCACTTCTGATCTCAGTACGGCATTCCAAATCGTAAAGCAAATGTGCCGAGCCCATCTAGAACATTGCTTTCCTTCCCTGTTACTTTATATTTCCTTAGGTTACGCCCCTGTACCGTGTACACGACGCTCCAATAGCTTTTAGCTTCTGTGACCTGTGAAAATGCCTTCCATCCATCCTTTTCTCATTCTACTCCGTCACCGCATATTTTGTCCTACATGAATATCAATCTGAGCGAAAAATTCGGCCGCGTCACCAGCTGCCAGGTCAACTGAAGAAATAGCGGCTGCCAGGAAGTAATTGACTCAGAGAGTCCTTCAGACACCTTAAAATTTCAGACAACGTCGTGACGTGCGAATTCGATACATAAGAGCAATTTTCTACTTCCATAGCGTCCGAGGCTTTATTTAAAAAAGCGTAAAGTTGATTGACTCTATACTTTCTACGCTGCATATCAAATCTATCATATTCCATGGCAGATGTAGGGAAAATATGTGTGTCTTATATATGTCCAACAGGTGCATAGTATCGCTGAGGTCGGCAGCTTCTTAATAATACAAGGTGGTACGCGGTGCCAGATTTGGCGTAGGAAGTAAAAAGGGCATTGCATAATGTTGTAGAAAGTAACCCAGAATAAAAATTCTCCATTTGACGTTATAAATTTGCAACGAAAACGGAAAGGTACACCAAACATTTTAGGAATATTACGTCTGACACACTCTTTGATGTTAAAAAAAGACAATATTTCTGTATACGTATACATATATGTGTCCCGAAAAAAGTGTGCAATATTCTACCAGCGGTTTCTAGAGCTTAAAATAGGAAGAAAAGTTTATATAAACATAGGTCGACAAACGTCCCCTTAGGGCGCTACGGTCTTTTAAAGGGGCTCCCCTGAAGATGGTTTTTCCTTAATATTTCCGAAACGTGTTCAGATAAAAACATAAAATTTGATATTCTAGCCTAGTTTTTTATGCTGGATTTAAAAATATTAACAACTTTAGACAGTTTTGTTTGGAAGCGTATGTAACAGGGACGGACTCAGGTTATTTTACCCCCAAAATTTTTGTGTGACTCTAGTTTTGAAATTCAATATTAGAATTTGAAAATTTAGGGTTTTCTACATAAAAAATGTACTTTTATTGAATATCGATAAATTGTGCCATTTTTGAATAAAATCAAACTAAAAAATTTCTCACATGATAGGAAATGTACTGCGAATTTAAATGAATTGTTGAATAATAGCTTTAGGGCCAATTTGACCAACAACAGTCCGCTATTCTCCACCTATAGGGTAACAGACCGCCAAATACAACTAATGAGCTTCAAATTCCAATCAACAAATTTTAGCAACCAATAGCTATGAAATGTTGAAAACAAAATACTGTCAAAGTATGAGATGACAGCTTGTCATTGAAACATCACCAGCTTATTGAATATTAAGAAATTACATATAATTCAGTCAAAATTTAATGTAAAAGATTCATGTCGCACCCTTCATCACGGGACGTGATCGTCGTTAGACTTGGCAACCCTGCGAGTGACGGATAGATAACCCTACTAGTGAAAAAGTCATTCAAACAATAAACATTAATAGTTTTTATGATCTTTGGACTTAAAAGACATTATTTGTGAGACGTTTTTCATAATTTTTTGTCTATGTTCATAGTAATTGCATTATGCATCACGGAGATGTAGGGATTGACACGTCTTACACATATTATCTGTGTTTTAGGATGGAGAGGACAATGCTTTTATTACTTTGAAGAAATTCATTGACCCGTAAATTAATAAATGCTTACTATTATGATGTAAAGCAAGATGAGGATTTGGATGGAATGTATTTTATATTCTATTTTCTTGCAAAATACAGACAAATCAACATTATTCAACAGGTATGTAATGATAACAGTATATTGAACTTAAATTCGAGATTGCCATGAATTAATAAACGTACAAATCTGCTGCCAAATTTAACAGCTAGAAAATCGACCTATTAGTTGCCGCATTCCCATTGGCTTTTGGGGATAACTGATTGTTAAATGTAAATTTATAACACAAATCAAAATACATGAAAGTTGACCTGTTTCCTCTGTACAAAAGCATTGTGTTGGAATCAAGAAGTGGTCTTGTTTATAATACAGTCGAATTTTCACGATTTTATTTAATATTTTGTTAGAAATCACAAATTGCATTTCGATAAGGTATTTTCCCATTGGTCCATAATATTAATGTTGCTGAAATCGGCCCTTAAAAAACT
Organism: Acanthoscelides obtectus; assembly: GCA_963669975.1. Lineage (NCBI taxonomy): Eukaryota > Metazoa > Arthropoda > Insecta > Coleoptera > Chrysomelidae > Acanthoscelides > Acanthoscelides obtectus. The sequence continues at coordinate 9,493,046 of CAVLJG010000006.1, forward strand.
AAAAAATATGCTTTTATAGCTAACCGAACCAAACAGTAGAAAATAGTTTTTAATTACAAAGAGTTTGTAATAATAAATTACCTCAAAATAAAATTATAATTAATTATTAATAATTTTTTTAGAATCTTTCAATTTGAAGCAGGTAGTAGATGCTCCCACGAGAGTTACAAGCCACTCACAAACATTGATAGATGTTATTATCTGCTCAGATGGAGAAAATGTAAGAAACTGCAATGTTGTACCAGTTATCTGATCATTCAGCTGTTGTTTGTCACCTCCATAAAACGTTAAGCAACCGGACGCAGAAGTTTTACACGTTTAGGGACTTTCGTAACTTTAATGAACGTACCTTCTATGATTTATTTCATTCGACTCATTGGGATGATATTTTTCAATTAAACAGCGTTAATGACATGGTAAATTTTTTAAATAGCAACATACTAAATTTATTTGATAATTGTGCACCTATGAGAACACTTAAAGTTACTAAGCCACCAGCTCCTTGGCTAACATACAATATTAAAATGATCAATAAGGCTAGAGATAAAGCGTATCTAAGGTTTAAAAGAAGTAAGTCAACTGCCCACTGGAACTATTATAAAGAACTCCGTAATTACGCTGCTGCTGCTCTGCGGAGAGAGAAAAAGGCTTATATGGAATATATCCTATCTGGGAGGAACAGTAAAGCAATATGGAGTTCTCTTAGGAAACTTAATATAATTAAGTCCTCTATAAATACTCTTCCAGATAGCTTCAATTACGCAGATGAAATAAATTCACATTTCTCAAATATTCCGATCATAACCAAGACACAAAAGCAATTAGAACTACTGAACAAATATCAAAACAATAAGTTTCTCAAGTCATTCTGTTTCCAAAAGGTTGCCAAAGAATCTGTTGCGAATAGTTTCTCATTTATTAAAACTAATGCTGTAGGGGCTGATGGAATCTCACTCATTATGATAAAATACATTTTCACTTTGCTCTTAGACCATATTACATTTATAATCAATCACGCAATATCAACATCATGTTTCCCTGATGTTTGGAAGCAGGCTATCATCATACCTATTCCTAAAGTAGCGATTCCCACGTCTGTAACGCAACTTAGACCAGTCAGCTTACTTCCCGCATTTTCGAAGCTTTTGGAACGGGAAATGAAGATACAAATATCTCAGTATATTTTCAGTAATGAAATAGTTCCATCAATGCAGTCTGGATTCAGGGAAAACCATAGTACAACAACTGCTCTAGCCAATGTCACTGATGATGTTATAAGAGGCCTTGACCAAGGAAATATCACTTGTTTAGTTCTGCTGGATTACACAAAAGCTTTTGATATGATAGACCCTGAAATTCTGCTACTTAAGCTGTCTTACTATGGTTTTACTGATGCTGCAGTCAATTTGATAAGCTGCTATTTGTCAAATAGAAATCAAAAGGTCTTAACAGCTTCGAAAATGTCACAGTCAACTGCTATAAGTTTTGGTGTTCCACAGGGTTCCATACTGGGACCTTTACTTTTCTCTCTATATATATCGGATTTCCATCAATATGTCCATAATTGCACAATCCATCACTATGCTGATGATACTCAAATTTATTTTAGTTTTCAACACAAAGATTTTAAAATTGCAGAAGCATTGCTCAACGCAGACTTAACAAGGCTAGTAGACATCTCGTGCTCGCATAACCTAAAAATTAATCCATCTAAATCTTCAGTTATGGTTTTCGGCTCAAAAAACAAAAGAACATTGATCAAAACGGAAATTAACCTTAAAATCTATGATTGCCGGCTTCCTATAATGAATGAGAGTAAAAACCTGGGACTCTGGATTGACACAGAACTAGAATACAAAAAACACGTAAATTCGTTATGTAGTGCACCATACTGCATTTTGAAACAGTTTTATCCACATAGGCAAATAATATCTACTTCAGTAAAGCTGAAACTGTGTGAAACATTAATTATATCAAAAATCAGTTATTGTGACAGTATATATGGCGCAGCTCTATCATATAGTGAACAAAGCAAATTACAGCGTATTCAGAATTCGTGCATCAGATTTTCTTGCGGAATACGAAAGTTTGATCATATTTCTCATAAATTTAAGGAACTTGGTATTGCAGATTAAAGGCATGCAAAAGCTTCACTTATTGACACTCACACATAAGGTTTTAGCTACCAAACAACCACAATATTTGCATAATAAGTTAACACGATGTAGTGACATAAATCAACTGAATACAAGGAATAGGAATATGTTAGTGATACCCTTACATTCTAAGGCTGTCTACAAAACATCATTCAGCTACAATGCTATTAAATTATACAATGATCTGCCTGTTACATTCCAAAACTATACGTTATTTAATTTTAAAAAGAGGCTTAAACTAAAACTACAAGTCGAGGTCTGATGATGCGTACAAAATGCTAGAAATATGGACTATTCTTGTAATTGTTCTGTGTTGTTAATTATTTAGTAATTATTGAGAATTATGGATACATTTTTGTTGGTAGAATGTTTTATTATATATATAAATTTTTTTTTGTTAAGGTTAAGGTTAAGTTGAAAAACGCTAATTTTAGCGACACTTCGCCTTTTTTGTACTTTTACTTAGGTACGAAATAAAGCCCATTTATTTATTATTATTATTATTATTATTATTATTATTAATAAAATTCAAGTTATTAACAGAATAATTCAAGTATAGAGTAAACAGCGTGGGGTGCTTGAGTATTAAATATTACAATCATTCTAGTTTAGTTTTGCATAGCAAAAACTTTGAAAGCGGCTGCATTTGAAGCCTTGCGTTCATAGGGGTTAGGTGAAATGCATTAGAAAATGTAGGATTAACCGAATTTAGCTATTTCAGATCCATCTGCGAATGAACGCATAGATCTTTGGATCCATGACAACTTAATCAGCAACAAAGTTTTTCGGAAATTTAACAGGTATCCAAGATAACATTCTGCCTATGGCTTAGAGAATAAAAGATGAAGAGGAACAAAAATATACCCACTGCGCAATATTTGGCAAGAGGTAAATTGAATTTTACGTCAATTTCCGATCTTTCCCTTCAGTTAGATCCACAAAATAAGGAGGGCAATTTTGTTGATTGAATTTACATGAAATCGATTGCGAAGCAACATAAAGGGGGATCTGCTTAGTCTGGGGTAGCCGTAGTTTTCTTGGGACAAGCGTGACACTGTGAAGAATTGAGCCTTTTAAGAAGCTTTGTATTATATCACGTCAACCTTGTTGTACAATGAGGTTACCTGCATTGTTAACCAGAGACGTAGGTGGTACAGCTTCGTGCTTCCTATCAACGGTTTTGTGTACACTCTATTTCATCGACGGATAAATCATCAAAACAAAATTAAAAACAATAATTGATTTTTTATGAATATTTTAAAATTTTTCGAGTCAGCTGCTAACCCTATTTAAATAAATCGTTACAACTTTTAAACTGAATGTCCTATCATATTGGAATGAATTTTGTGGTGATTGCAAATAATAGGCCGTACCAGTAAAGTGAAAATTTCCACGAAATTAAATGCTTTAAATTTAAAAGAAAGAGGAATATGCTGAATCTCACTATTTTTTCAATGATTTTTAAAACAATTGCCAAATTTCAATAAAAATTGTCCTATTTACCCTACCTTTTTTAAATGTTAAGTTATTCTACATGTTATTAGCTTCCTAATGGTGAAAAACTGCAAGTTTATTACTTAGATACAAGTTTTTAAATCAGCGTTTCAAAAAGCAGTGAACTCAGTTCAACGCCAGAGTAGGAATAAAACAACAGTATTAACCTACATGAATCATTCATTATCTTTAACAGATAAAATCAAATACACTTGTCTATAGGATAATCATTTTGGCTTAATGCATCAAATGTTCAAAATGGCCACCCCGTTGCTGCAAACACATTGTAGCGCGAAGTGAAATTTGATGAGTTGCCCTACGAATCATCTCGGGATCATTTTTGATTTCGTTTGCAACACGCAAAACTCTTTCTTCAAGTTCCGCTTCGCTATTTATGGAACTGCTGTACACCCTTTGTTTCATTGTCTCCCATAAAAATAGTCGAGAGGTGTGAGATCTGGGGAACGCGCCGGCCACCCAACAGGTCCTTGTCGACCGATCCAGCGGCCTGGATAATTTTCATTAAGAAAAGACCTGACGATCAGCGAGTAATGGGCAGGACATCCATCCATTTGAAGCATCATTCTTCGACGGGTTTGCAGCGGCACTTCTTCCAACAGCAAGGGCAGTTCAGTCCACAAAAGCTCCAGAAATCTCTCTCCGTTAAATGTCCTCGGGAGTATTATTGGACCAATCAAAAAGTTGTCAATCAGTGCGGCCCACACATTTACAGAAAATTTCACTTGAAATGTTGAAGCCCAAGGTTTTCATCATTTGGGCACCACTTATGTAAATTTCGACAGTTCACGATGCCGTCTCTCGTGAATTGAGATTCATCTGTCCACAAAATTGTTTTCCGGAATTCAGGATTGTCTCTTGTTTTTATTAAAATCCATGTAGACATAACGCACCTTGGACGCCAATCCACATCTTCATGCAAGTGCTGCACCCTTTGATAATGGTATGGATGCAACCCTGCTTTCCTCAAGATCCGCCAAACCGATTTCTGGGATACGCCATGACGTAACGCCAAACGTCTCGTACTAGTAGTCGGGTCAGCAAACAAATAATCCAAAATGGCTTCTTCGATAGCAACATGAATAATAACACCTGGTTCGCGGCGATCTCGAGGCAAACCAAGTCCAGTGTTAGCCAGTCTTCTATGTACTTCTTGGAAGTTGCGGGCTGATGGAACAGGGCGTCGATTTGGGAATGCAGCTAGATAAGCTGTGCAAGCACCTCTAGCACTCCCTCGGTACATTCCATAATAATAATGGATATCGGCAATGTGTGCCGGAGGGAAATCACTTATACGTGGCATCGCGACCAGAAAGCGAAAGCGTGATATGTAGCAAACGAAACTGATAAAGTTGGCAGGAGAAACACAAATAGCTGCCTAACTGCCCAAAATTCAATTGTTTTTCAACTGGGCCCGCTTCCCCACACGTACTTCAGCCCGCGCGACTCTACATTGAATCACCAAAGAAAGGTATCTACATGATAAACAATGGTGCCTAGCAAGACGATGCGCAAGGGCTTTTTTATAAACACTCATAGAAACTGTTACATTTGAGTAATAAACGTGCAATTTTTACTTTTATAAAGCTGATAACATGTAGAATAACTTACAAATAATAAAAGGTAGGGTACAAGGGACGATATTTATAGAAAATTGGAAAAATGATGAAAAAAAAAACAGATTTTCATCAAAATTTTCTTTATTCTAAATTGATGTCATTACTTTTCCTGGAATTCTTCACTTTTCAGGCACGTCCTTTTACCAGCAATCACTACAAAATGTATTCCAATATGATAGGACATTTAGTTTAAAAGTTGTAACGAGTTATTTCAATATGGTTAGAAGCTGCTACTAAAAATTTTAAAATATTCATATATTCATAAAAAATCAAATTCATGTTTTTTTGATGATTTATCCGTCGATGAAATAGAGTGTAGTTTCCCTGATTTTGAAATGTGCACTTTATGAAGACTCACACTGTATAGTAGGGCATCGAAGGGGGTAAATGGGTACTTACTGGAGCGTTGTAGGGTTTTGAAGGTTAGATTGCAGAATGAAAAAAAGCTATGAAATATAACAGATTAATGTTTAATTTATGTGAGCCTGCGAACAGGATAAAAAACGTCAAAAAAATTGAAGGGACTGATACTCAGCATGAAAAATTTGGGATACAGAAACACTTATAGGAATAATAAGGTACTTACTCAGCAAAAGGTTCCTAAATTTTAAACAAAGAACAGCTTGCAATCTATACCTAAAGGTAGTTTATTATACATCGCACTACATAAATACAGTAGCGGACAAAAGTTTGGAAACATATTTTAATACACTACAGGTACAGTAGAGAGCGCCCTCTAGCGGCTACAGTAAAACTATGCCCATGGTTCGTTTTGTCGGACCAAAAAACCCTTGTATACCCATTTTCACTGTTATACATCAAATATTGTTCGAAATATTTAAAAAAATCTATTTAGAAAGTAAATTTAAACACCCTGTATTTCGGAAGCCACTCATTTTTCGACCCATGTTTATATAGACTTTATGCATTAATTTTAAAAGTTCTATCGTATCTTCAAGTTATGCAACAATAAACTGAAACACCCTGTATAGGGTTTAGATCCGGGGATTGCGAAGGCCATGTTTTCCCAACAATTTAAACAATTGGACCCGTTAGAGAACTAGAAAAACAGCGCCAAACCGTGATGTTGCTTCCACCGTGCTTAACTCATACTTTTTGTCGAATCCATTTCGTATTGGACGTCTCACATATGCCGTACCGTCAGATCCAAACAAGTTAAATTTGCTTTCATCGCTCCATAAAAAGCTCAAAATCCACCATGCGTCTATGCACAGAAATATTCTCAGTACCCTCTTCTACGATTCTTTTGAAAATATGGGTGGCCGGCAATCGAGAATCTTCATGGGACAAACGTTTAATGTAGCGATCCAAAACATAATCGGTTTCTTCGGTCTTCCGCGTCTGGGCCGTGTTGCTGTTGATCCGTATTCTTGATATTTACTAATAATTTTCGAGTTCGCCCTTTGTTCATTTTTAATCTTTGATAAATATCAACATTTCTGTCACCACTTCTGAATAATTCAATTACTTTGTCTCTTAAATCTTTTGAAAATTCTTTTACTTTTGCCATTCTCACTGATGTTAATATTTACCGCACGCAATATAAGGGTATCGCAGAACAAACAAATACGGCAAAACTGAAATGTTCCCATACTTTTGTCGTTACAAAAACTGTTGTATTAAAAAAAACGCGTGTTTTTATTTGCAGAGAATTTGAATATAATAATATACTAAGTGACATATAAATCCGAACACCCAGTTTAAATGGTTTTATTTTAATAAAACTTTGTATAAGTACTTAATGAAGCATAATAAGTAAATGATAAAAATTTCAAAATGATTGCACTGCTTTAAAGCCCTTTGACCTTTCATAATGTGTGGATGCACCCTGATGTGCTACGCATTCTCCAACGCGCCTAGGCATGCTTCTGATCAGGTGGTCAATGTCCTCCTGTGGTATCTCAGTCCAGGCAACCACCAACTCCTCTCGAAGTGCTTCTAGAGTCTGAGGAGGACGTTGCAAATTGAGCAATCTCCTACCCCATCATATCCCACACGTGCTCAATTAGGGATAAGTCGGGAGATCTTGGTGGCCATGGTAACAATGTGACGTCATTATGTTGAAAGAAGTCTATTGTGACTCTTGCAACATGTGGTCGGGCATTATCTTGTTGGAAAGTTGGATCTGCCAGGGTGTCAAGATAGGGTAAAAGATGGGGTTCTAGAACTTCGTGGATATAACGCTGCGCGTTCATGTTACCTCTGATGAAGATTAAAGGTGACCTGGAACCATAAGCAATAGCACCCCAAACCATAACTCCAACAGTGTGATGAACATGTCTTTCAACAAAAAACTGTGGATTCCTCCTTTCACCAGGTCGCCTTCTAACCCTGGCACGACCATCGTGCATGCCTAAACAAAATCGAGACTCCTCACTAAAGACAATACTGTTCCACTCCTGATCCCAGAGTGACCGTTGTCTGCACCACTCAAGGCGATTACGTTGGTGTTCTCGAGTTAAAGGGAGGACCCAGTGTGGCCGGTATGAAAACAAGCCAAAACTTCTCATTCGTCGGTAGACACTTCGCATGCCAATAGGTCTTCCGTGTTCTGCAAACCATTCATTTGCAATGGACCTGGTAGTGGAGAAACGGCCCCTTAAGGCGAATAATCTTAGGCGGCGATCTTCACGGTCTGTTGTTCTACGGCGGCGTCCAGTGCCCCTTGCTCTTTGCGTACGGCCTTCTCGAAGCCATGCCTGACAACACCTAACCACAGTGTCTACACTTCTTTGCACTCTAACTGCAATTGCCCGAAAAGAAGGTCCAGCTTCCCGAAGTCCCACTATACGGCCCCTATCAAACTCACTAAGTTGACGAAATCGTACAGGTCTCCGTACTCTAGGCATCGTAACCGATCGTAAAGGATGTTAAGAACCAAAATCCGCCAACGTGGATTCTTTACTGCGGTTGAAATATTCATTTTTAGAGCGTTAGTGAATTACAAAAAAGCAGTATAAAAACCGGAATGTCCAACTGATAAGGCTGAACATTTTTTCGCTTGTTATTTACAGTAAGATAAATACATTCACCAACTTTTATTAAAATAAAACCATTTAAACTGTGTGTTCGGATTTATATGTCACTTAGTATAAAAACATTCACCAACTTTTATTAAAATAAAACCATTTAAACTTGGTGTTCGGATTTATATGTCACTTAGTATATAATAATAATAAGGATAGACACTTCGTGAAATGTGAAATTTATGAGCAAGCTGTCCTTGGCTTGGCGGTTCGCTCAGAACGTGAAAACGTACCTTTACTATGCGTTGATACTATTGCATGCAAGTTGCGTTCAGATACCACATTCCGAACACGCTTAGGATCTCGGGCTCAATTCTAATTCACCCGATACGAAAATTTTGGAGCAAATGACGATGTGATTTAGACATGGCAGTATTCTCAATCACTCTATTAGAATCGGACCTTCATCACAACGTGTTCGAAATGTGCTCCGTGGGCAGAATGGTAATTTACAAGAATTTCACGCGTAAGATCGTTTGCAACAGGAGAAGTCCATACACCCGATAACAAAGGAAATAGGACAACTAGTGAAGACTGTAATATTTAAGGGTGTGAATCTACACGAAAAATTCAAGTTAGTTTGCTTTATAAACTATTGTCCAAAAATGTTTCCATACAAAAACTCGGGGTGTTGAAGTGTTAGGGAAAAAAATGGAAATTAATTAATATTTTCAGAACCGCTTCAGATATTTCACTGATATTTAGTACTAGTTAAGGCTAATAAAGTTGCATATTTTTCAATGCAAAAATAATTTTTAGTTTTAACAGTGGCGTGCGTAGGAGTATTGACGTCGATACTTTTTGAGAAAAAGATGGTACGACAATTGTTTTTCATCAAATAAAAAATAAAAACCGGTCTATTGTCCGAGAAATTTAATAATAATAATAATTAAATAATGCAATTTAGCAATACATATCTAGTTGCTCTGGAATATGTCACTGGCTTTTGACATCTGACAAGACTCTTTTATTCAAATCTGTTCGCTGTGGCATCTTTTTCATTATTTTGTTTTTACAGTCTTGTTAATAACAGTGAATTATAACAATGCAGAAATGGCGGAAATGCATTACTTATATGGCCTTGCCGACGGTAATGGTGAGCACGCCAGACAGATTTATCACCAGAGATTTAATAATAATAAACCGTCTTTTATTAGAAAAAACAAATTACAGATAGTGCATATATTATTATCTATAATTAGATTAGTGAGCAGCTTAATGGCGAAGTTTAGCTATGGCAGCTATTCTTACACTTAACCATTAACTGCATAAGAATAATAGATGGTAAAAAAGTACAGCTGTAAAGAAAATAAAAGGAGGAAAATGCCCATGTAACTGATTACAATCTAAATAAAAATTAGCTTAAAAATATAATGCTGGATAAAAACACCTTTAAGAATCACCATTGAGCAGAAGAGCTCTTAAGTGTTTTTTGAAACTATAAAGCGGCAGGCTTGTTGTTCTGTAAACTAAGCTATTGTACAACATGCATGCATTATATGAGAAGGACCTGTTTTTATAAAGGTAGATCAACATGTAGTAATTTAGCATGTTTCAAGCAATACGCTGCTGAGGTTTTGGACAAAGGAGGGCAGGTTGATGTAGTCTATACCGATTTTTCAAAAGCTTTCGACCGTTTAGATCACGGTATTTTGATACAGAAGTTGTCAAAAATTGGTTTAACGTCTAGATTTCTTGATTTTTTCCAGTCATACATTAATAACAGACATTTACGTGTAGATTATCGTGGTTACAAATCATATCCGGTGTTGGCTACATCAGGCGTACCCCAGGGTTCAGTCCTTGGCCCTTTGTTATTTCTTATATTCATTAACGACATAGTAAGCGACTTGCGGTGTGAGTATTTGCTGTATGCTGACGACCTCAAGATTTTTAGATGTGTTAATACCTTAGATGATAGTTTAGCATTGCAAGCAGATCTGAACCTTGTACATCAGTGGTGTGAAGTTAATAATATGCATTTGAATGTTGATAAATGTTGCACTATGACGCTAACACGCAAGTTGGAACCGATAGAATCTGTCTTTGAGATTGGAAACAGCTCGCTCCTGAGAGTTTTTTCGTTCAAAGATTTAGGTGTTTTGTTTGACCCCAGAATGACATTTATCGAGCAGATAAATACTATTGTAGCAAAAGCGTACAAAAATCTTGGTTTTGTTATCAGAAACAGCAGACAATTTCATAATCCTAAAACTTTAATCTTACTATATTATGCTTTTGTTAGATCTATTCTCGAATATTGTTCTATTATTTGGTACCCGGCTTACGATGTACATTCCCATAATCTTGAGAGAGTTCAGCGACGTTTCGTGAAGTATTTGTGGTATAAAGAAGATAGAGTTCATCCTGAAAGGGGCTTTCGTAATGACATATTATTAAGCAGATTCAATCTGCCAAATTTAACGAAGCGCAGAAATTTATTCGCTGCTACCTTTTTGTGTAAATTGCTCGATGGCAGCATTGATTGTCCTTCACTCTTAGAGAAAATTTATTTACACATACCTAATTTGCGTACTCGTCATGGTAGCAACAGTTTATTCTATTTACCTGTTCCTAGAACAAACTTATTGTTGTTTTCACCACTCTATGTTATGTGTGGCATTTGTGAAAGTGCACGTGCACTTGATATCTTTCACTACAGTAAAGACAGCCTTCGAAGGTATTTTCTAACTGTCGGCTGAGCATGCTGTACTTCCTGTCTGTTCAATGGAGTGTTCCGTTCAGGCAGTGTATTGAATCTAAATAAATAAATAAATAAATAAAAAAACAGATGAACTATGAAGTGGCATTGTTAAAGCGAAGGTATTACGGATATGTCGTTGATGAACATTATACCTAAAAATTAGTTTTTCACGTAAATAAATTGGAGTTCCAGAGACAAGTAACTTATGTATAAAGGTTAGATAGTTGTATTTAACTAAATCTGTCATCTTTAACCAACCTATTAAAGGATAACGATCCGAAACATGATCAAATTTTTCTAAACTAAATATGAATCGTACGCAGTCATTTTGTACCACAGATATTCTGTTACGACTTGCTACATCCAAACAAGGATGATAAACTAGATTGCAATAATTAAAAATAGATAACACAAAAGATTCACACAACTTTTTTCGCACTTTAAAATTCAGCAAATTTTTGTTCGCATACAGATTTATCAGACGGATGAAACTTCTTTGTAAGAGGTTATCTAAATGTTCACGAAGCCGCACGTTTTCATCAATAAACACACCTAGACACTTGACACTTTCAGAAAAAGGAAGATTTTGATTGTTAATAGATATACTCAAGGAAGCTTTGACTTCGGCTCTTCTGTGATTTGGACAAAACAGTACAGCAGAAGATTTAGAAGCATCAACGGTTAGGCTGTTATTGGCTGACTGGGAGTCAATGTCCTCGTTAATTTCCATAGTAGCAGTGTGGAGGTTCTCAGGATAAAAGAAGTAAAGCAGTTGAGTGTCATCCGCATAAGACTGTAGCTGTGAATTTTGAATGGACTTAGCAATATCGGCTACATAAACTAAAAATAACAAGGGTCCTAAAATTGAGCCCTGAGGCACACCCGAAGTGATAAAGTGCTCACTTGACAAAACTCCAGAAAGCGAGACGCGCTGAGAACGGTGGGTTAGGTATGATTTAAAAAACTGCAGTGCTATTTTATCAAAACCATAAAATTTAGCTTAGCATCAGTGCGTGATCAATTATATCAAAGGTCTTGGAGAAATCCAGTGAAACTAAGGCGACACACATTTTTTTATCAAGGGCCCTGATAATGTTGTCCACTAAATTAAGAAGAGCAGTTGTAGTACTGTATCATTTTCTAAACCTAGACTGATGTACTGGGAGTATGTCACTTGACTCTAAAAAATCTAAGATTTGCAAATAAATGATTTTCTCCGAGATCTTTGACAAAACACCCAAAAGATTGATGGACCTAAGATCCGAGAAATCGGTGGGCTTCCTGACCTTAGGTATTGGCCTTATATCCCGATCGTGCTTTTCCAGATAGTCGAACCTTTTCTAATATTCATCGTCGTCTTGTCGAAACTGGTTCTGTCCGAAAAGGAACATCTGAAGGTACACTTCTAAGTGTAAGAACACCTGCAATTGAGGAAGCAGTACTGTACAAAGTCGAAGAACATCCTAAAACGGGTACGAGGATCGTTTGGACACTTATATATTTGCCATCAAATTGTATCGAGAATTTTAGTGGATTTTTTGTTATATCCGTACCATATTTTAAGAGTACAGGCATTGATTTTCCAAGGCGTGTGACCTTTTGTCAATGGTATCTTCAAAAAATTACACAAAATCCGCAATTTGAATCAATGATTCTGTTCACGGACGAAGCTAATTTTTCTCGAAATGCCATTCAGAAATTCCACAATAATCGTTTGTGGGCAGAAGAAAATCCCTGTGCCGTAACCGAAACCCATTTCCAACACCAATTTTCATATGGGCAGGAATTATTGGCAAGCACTTTATTGGCCCAATCTTCTTGCCGGTACGACTTGATGGACAGACTCAATTTTCTTCAACAACAATCGCCTTTGCTACTTGATGATGTTCCGTTAGTAATAAGAAACAATTTGTGGTGCATGGCATGATGGTGCGCATTTCAGGTTCGTAATTATTTACAAACTGTTTATCCAAATCGTTGGATTGGCCGCGGTGGGCCCCAAGAATGGGCACCAAGGTCTCCAGACCTCAACAGTTCAGATTTCTTTAAAAAGGGACATGGACATACATTTAAAAGGTAATAAATTAGTTCCTGTGGGTCATTCGAAGAACCTAGGTATTATAATGGATGATGACTTAAAATTTGTTGTACACGTAGACTATCTAATTTCTCACTGCTAGGCTATTCTCAAGAGCTTTATTTGCAAATAGGCTATATTACATAAATCTGCGAGAAAGCAATTGTGTGAATCTTTCTTGTTTTCAAAGATGTCGTATTGCTTAGTGGTTTGCTATCCCTATTTAGATATTATAACAAGAAATCGTATTCAAAATATTATGAATACATGTTGCAGACTTGTAAATGGTCTCAGAAAGTATAATCACATATCGAATGCCATTAATGAACTCAAATGGATGAAAATTGATAAAATGTATAAGTACCAGCTCCTAAGTCTGGCTCATAGGGTTCTTTATTCAAAAACACCGTCATTTAGTAAACAAAGTTCATACGTAGAGGGAATATGCATGGCATTAATACATATATTTAACATACAACGCGATCAAATCATAATTATAATTCTTTAGACCGCAGTTTAAAAGAAACCAATCCATTACCCAAATCTGTTGTAACCCATAAGTAGCCACAAATTTTCCTTACTTAGATTATAATTTATTCTGTGGTTATTGTATACAGGTATCAATTTTCTACAAACTCTGTATTTTTTATATCGCGTATTGCTAAGGGGGTTAGACGGTAGAATAGATATATTTTCTAAATCTCGCCTCCTGTAAGAATATTACAAATAAAAGACGTTAATAATTATTATTATTATCGGAATCTGATATATCGCAATCGACGATTATCAGTACCGGCCAACGAATTCGAATAGATTAGGAGCCACCCATATACAGGGTATCCAATAAGTACCACTACAATTTTAAGGAGGAGGCAGGCTTTGGACTTACCTCCCAAATAACAAAAACTTACCTATATGTATAAAAGTGTCACCGTTTTTGAGATATTGAATTTTTTATTAAATTTAAAAAAACGACCTTTTCATTTGTGGTCTTTAGCTGCATGTACAAATAAGGTTATACTCTGTTCATTTTTTCTATAAAATACTTCTAGATAGTTGTTTTATCATATACAGATGCAACGTAGTTAAAAGATATTAAGAAACCATGATAAAATAACGACTGATTTTGGATTTATAACCAGTGGATTGGACAATCACGTGGCCTGCTCGATCACTAGACCTGAACATCCATTAGATGTCTTCTACTGGGGCTGTCTTAAGGACAAAATTTATTCAAAACCAGTTCAAAACGAAGAATATTTGCGAGAACAAATACATCAAGCTGCTGCTGAGATAGCCCAATTGAATCTGAGAGCTCTAAAAGCGTCTTTTCTTAAAAGATGTCGAGCGTGTATTGGTCGCCCATTTGAGCATATTTTGTCTATAAATGAATAAACAAACAATTTTGCTTTATTTCATGCTAACCCGTCCTTTACAAAAATAATTCTTTTGTATTGTTACTGACTCGAGTCCGAATTACAGTAAATTTCATAAAGTCATATCACGAGCAGGTAATAATAATGTAGCTTTGTCCTATTTAACATGTCACTGATCGGTAACCAGTGTAACTTGGATTAAAGTCCAATAATTACATTGTAGTGTCAGTTGTGTGTCAGTCACTCACAAAGGCAACTATCACTTTTTTCTGTTCCAAATAGTACGTGTGGTGCCTTTCTGCAATCTGTTTTCAATGAGCAATCTTTTTCTTCAATATAGTGCAGTTATAGCCCAGCAAATTTTTGTTTCACCACATATGGTCAAAGTTGACGTAAAAATATCAGAAAGTTATAAATCCCAAAATAGTCCTTATTGGATCATGGTTCCTTAATATCTTTTAACTACATTGCATTTGTATATGAGAAAGCAACTATCCTGAAGTATTTTATAGAAAAAATGAACAAAGTATAACCTTATTTGTACAAGCAGCTAAAGACCTCAGATGCAAAGGTTAGTTTTTTTTTAATTTAAGAAAAAATTCAAAAACGGTGACACTTTTATATAGGTAAGTTTTTGTTATCTAAAGTCCAAAGCCTACCTTCTCCTTAAAATTGTCGTGTTACTTATTGGACACCCTGTAAGTTTACTTTGTATTGTGTGTCGTCAAAATGGGGAAGTTTTAGTACATACTTTTGACTCCTTTGTCTAACAACGCCTACCAAGGTGACAGCGTTATAGCAACATAATAATAACACCTATCGGAAACATCTACCTCCATTAGGCATGTGCCGCTCTTTGCAAATTATGTAAAAAGCACCATGTCTTGAAATCGTCTATCACCATAATTATCTGCAAACGCCCACACTCTTAAAAAGGTCACTAAGGGTGGATTTCACAATTTAACAAACCATTATTCTGCACCAATAGGGTACGAGTACCAAACAGTCCGTTAAATATACCCAATCAGCCTCAAGATCTCTCCGTCAAATTTTTGGCAGCAAACAGCATCAAAGTATTCAAAACAAAACACTGTAAAATATGAAGTGACAGCTTGCCATTGAAATCTTTTCAGTTTATTAAATATTATGAAATTATGTAAAACTGAGCCAAAATTTTTTAAAAGTCTGAGTAAAATTATTTTTTCAGATTAGCTGAAGGTTTTTCCATGTTTACTGCAACTTTTGTAACCCATATGTGATTATATCACCTACTGTGTGCTTATAGTTTATCCTATATTTGCAAACTTGCACTTCCAAACCCTTACATGAAAAAGCCTTTTCACTAAAATTTTTGTTAGGTGTTGCATTTCAACACATTCATACACTTCTTCCCAGTTCCTCAACGATATTTTAACCCCACTGTTTTCGATACATCACTGTATCTATCGTCGCCATCCCTATATTGTATCCCCACCAGTCACCAGTCAAAAACCTTAACCTCCAATATTTTATCACTATTTATAATTCTTTTTAGCTCTTATTTTTCAGTAATTACTAATAATTTGGGTCTATGTCTACAGTAATTGCATTATGCACCTCCGAGATGTAGGGATTAACATGTTTTACACATATCGGTGTTTTAGGATGGGACGACATACTGTTTTGATTGCTTTAAAGAAATTCATTAGCCCATGAATTTATAACAAATGGTTACTATTATGATGTAAAGAGAGATGAGGAATTGGTTGGAATACATTTTATATTCTATTTACTTGCAATTACGCACAATTCAACAGGTATGTGTAGCTATAATGATCACATATACACACAGTATAACAAATTTCGAGATTGCCATGAATTAACAAATGACCAAACCTGCTGCCAAATTTAACAGCTAGAAAATCGACCTATTATTTCTTTCATTCCCATTCGCTGAGGGGATAACGGATGGTCAAATGTACACCTATAACATAAATCAAAATACATGAAAGTTGTCCTATTTTCTCTGTACAAAAGCATCATGTTGGAATCAAAAAGTGGTCTTGTTTATAATACAGTCGAATTTTCACGATTTTATTCAACATTTTAATAGAAATCACTATTATTCTGAGACATTTGACAGCTTCCGTCAAATTGCATTTCGATAAGGTATTTTCCTATTGGTCCATAATAATACTGTTGGTGAAATCGGCCCTAAATATACGAATGTCATAACCGAACTGTAAAAAATTGACTTACGTGCACTTCGATCCTCACTACAAACTCAGGAGACAAAAGATCCTTGGCTGGCTCCTTCTATCTAGTCTAAATTCGTTGATATCGGCGAATATCCTTTAATGATCGATGTCTAATAAATAACACTTCTGATTCGCTTTTCCTTTTCGCCAATCAATCCAGTGCTACCTTAGAAATCGACTACTAACCATAAACATGGAAGATGAGGGTCGTCTATGGTTTTACTGTAACCATTACGTGTACATCAAACTAGATAACTTCAGCTTTTCTCATTAAGCGACACGGCGTATCATAACAAAACTTCCATTACGGCAGCAAGTAATGAATACCTCTTTAACGGCTGAGTTTACATTCGAGTTATGAAGATACTTCCGACTTCATTAAAATGACTGAATTTTACCACCACAGAAACATATTAAAAGTAACACGAAGAAGGCTCAATAAAAACGCTGGATGGGAATTGAATGTTGTTATGAAATTTATGAGTCATCTTCTATGGATTCTCGAGAGGGTCCAACGTTTATAGACTCTATGGGTGTTGGTTGTATAGGGAGCATAAAAAACAATGTTTACCGGAAACTGAATCATACAGTTTTATTTCAACGCTATAGCTATCACCTTTTGATGATAATTTGTAGTAAGCTAGAAGCCAAACTAGGAATTGGCATATGTAGTGAATAACGATGCGTACAGAGAGCGTGGAAGGCAAAGTTGTATCATCATATGAAACACAAAGCATTTGTTACAAAATGTAACTATTGCTCTCTGCGGTCAAAACAATTTCGTTTCCTATAAAAGCATGAGGATTTTCATCGCTCCAATACCTGCAGTTATGCTTATTAACAAATCCAGTTAGATAAAATGTGCATTCATCACTGAAGCAGATAGTCTTTACATGAATGGTATTGTCATTAACCATTATTCCAAAATGAGCCAAAACTTCAATTTGAGCGGCTTCATCCGACACTCTCCAATGATCAAGTTTTTTTATTCTTATAGATCTATTTTGGCTAAATTATACTAAGTGACATATAAATCCGAACACCCAGTTTAAATGGTTTTATTTTAATAAAAGTTGGTGAATGTATTTATCTTACTGTAAATAACAAGTGAAACAATTTTCAGCCTTATCAGTTGGACATTCCGGTTTTTATACTGCTTTTTTTTAATTCACTAACGCTCTAAAAATGAATATTTCAGCCGCAGTAAAGAATCAACGTTGGCGGATTTTGGTTCTTGACATCCTTTACGATCGGTTACGATGCCTAGAGTACGGAGACCTGTACGATTTCGTCAACTTAGTGAGTTTGATAGGGGCCGTATAGTGGGCCTTCGGGAAGCTGGACTTTCTTTTCGGGCAATTGTAGTTAGAGTGCAAAGAAGTGTAGACACTGTGGTTAGATGTAGTCAGGCATGGCTTCGAGAAGGCCGTACGCAAAGAGCAAGGGGCACTGGACGCCGCCGTAGAACAACAGACCATGAAGATCGCCGCCTAAGATTATTGGCCTTAAGGGACCGTTTCTCCACTACCAGGTCCATTGCAAATGAATGGTTTGCAGAACACGGAAGACCTATTGGCATGCGAAGTGTTTACCGACGAATGAGAAGTTTTGGCTTGTTTTCATACCGGCCACACTAGGTCCTCCCTTTAACTCGAGAACACCGACGTAATCGCCTTGAGTGGTGCAGACAACGGTCACTCTGGGATCAGGAATGGAACAGTATTGTCTTTAGTGACGAGTCTCGATTTTGTTTAGGCATGCACGATGGTCGTGCCAGGGTTAGAAGGCGACGTGGTGAAAGGTGGAATCCACAGTTTTTTGTTGAAAGACATGTTCATCACACTGTTGGAGTTATGGTTTGGGGTGCTATAGCTTATGATTCCAGGTCACCTTTAATCTTCATCAGAGGTAACGTGAACGCGAAGCGTTATATCCACGAAGTTCTAGAACCCCATCTTTTACCCTATCTTGACACCCTGGCAGATCCAACTTTCCAACAAGATAATGCCCGACCACATGTTGCATGAGTGACAATAGACTTCTTTCAACATAATGATGTCACATTGTTACCATGGCCACCAAGATCTCCCGACTTATCCCCAATTGAGCACGTGTGGGATATGATGGGTAGGAGATTGCTCAATTTGCAACGATCTCCTCAGACTCTAGAAGCACTTCGAGAGGAGTTGGTGGTTGCCTGGAATGAGATACCACAGGAGGACATTGACCACCTGATCAGAAGCATGCCTAGGCGCGTTGGAGAATGCGTAGCACATCAGGGTGCATCCACACATTATTAAAGGTCAAAGGGCTTTAAACTAGTGCAATCATTTTGAAATTTTTATCATTTACTTATTATGCTTCATTAAGTACTTATATAAAATTTTATTAAAATAAAACCATTTAAACTGGATGTTCGGATTTATATGTCACTTAGTATACATAGAATAAAATCAAATTCTAGTGGTTCAGATGGAATAACTTTGTGTACTTAACACATATTATCAACTGGTGTTTAAAGAGGGGATATTTCTCTAATCAGTGGAAATACCCTATAGTTGTATCGCTGTTCTGATCCTACCATGGTCAACTGAGACCGATCAGTCTACTGCCTATTTTTTCTAAAATATTGGAACGTGTTGTTTACGAGCAGCTCTGCGCCTACTTATATCTTAACAAAATTATTCCATCTAAACAATCTGGATTTCGACAAGGTCAGCTTCGGCACTCGGTGATTTAACAGACAATATAACAATGGCACTTGATAACCAAAAAGCAGCAGCTCTCATACTTTTGACTTCACTAAAGCATTTGACACCATTAATCACTCACTTCTTGTGTCTAAATGCAGTAATTATGGATTTTTTTGAAAAACCTCTCGTTTATTCAAACCTACCTTGAAAATCGGTATAATAAAAGTTCGTCTAAATCAACAGTACTCTACCGAACAAAAAATTTGTTCTGGTGTACCACAGGGATCAGTCTTAGGACCCCTGTTATTTTCGTTATATATCTCCAATTTAGAAACAGAGGTAAAATCATGCTGCATACAATTTTTTGCAGACGATACTCAAAATTTTCTATTCA
The DNA here is from genome assembly GCA_963669975.1 of Acanthoscelides obtectus. Taxonomy (NCBI): domain Eukaryota; kingdom Metazoa; phylum Arthropoda; class Insecta; order Coleoptera; family Chrysomelidae; genus Acanthoscelides; species Acanthoscelides obtectus. Next base: position 9,512,861 of record CAVLJG010000006.1, read on the forward strand.
TTTAGGAGTAATGAATTGGAAACAGCAAATAATAAGATTAATCAAGATCTTGCCCAAATTGAAAGTGGTCATAATCTCCGTTTGAACCCTTTAAAGACAAGTATGTTGGTATACGCAAATAGGACAAAAAGCAGTGCTTTAAAAAAGGACATAGATATACATTTAAAAGGTAATGAATTAGTTCCCGTGGATCATTCGAAGAACCTAGGTATTATATTGGATGATGACTTAAAGTTTGTTTTACACGTAAACTATCCAATTTCTCAGTGCTACGCTATTCTCAGAGTTTTATTTGCAAATAAGGCTATATTAAATAAATCTGCGAGAAAGCAATTGTGTGAATCTTTCTTGTTTTCAAAGATATCGTATTGCTTAGTGGTTTACCATCCCTGTTTAGATATTATAACAAGAAATCGTATTCAAAATATTATGAATACATGTTGCAGACTTGTAAATGGTCTCAGAAAGTATGATCACATATCGAATGCCATTAATGAACTCAAATGGATGAAAATTGATAAAATGTATAAGTCCAAGCTCCTAAGTCTGACTCATAGGGTTCTTTATTCAAAAATACCGTCATATTTAGTAATCAAGTTCATACGTAGAGGGAATATGCATGGTACCAATATTAGATAGGTATAGAGATAATTTTTCAATTCCACGCGATAGTACAGCTCTATTTCGGAATACATACATTTACAATGCAATCAAATAACATAGTTCTTTAGACCGCAGTTTAAAAGAAAACAATTAATTACCCAAATTCAAGAAAAAAGTTCTACTTGATCAGCAGCGAAATCTGTTGTAACTCATAAGCGGTCTGATGTTTTCCTTATGCCTTTACTTAGATTATATTTTATTCTGTCGTTATTGTATTGATTTTCAAATTTTTTTTATAGGTCTCTTATTGTTAAGGGGGTTAGATGGTAGAATAGATATGTTATCTAAATATCGCCACCTGTAATAATATTACAAGTAAAAATGGCGTTAATTATTATTAAAATAAAGGACTTCGGAAAACCTTTCAAACAGACTATTACTCGATACCCCTCGTCATTTAAAATATTTAAGGGGGGATAAGTGAAGAAGTTTTAGGTTAAACAGTTGTCCCCTTTGGCAAATCTTTTGACGTGTCTCGCCGTTTTTTATTTTAATTAGTGGTTGTTGATATATCCGTGGTGGGATATCGAAATGGTCACTTTTCTTGAAGGCCCTGGTTTTTTCTCGGTTTAGTGAAGATCAGACGTACTGTAATCATGGATGAAAGTGCTCAGACAAGGACACTATTTAGTGTTTTTGTTAGTTTATTGGTGAAGATTGGCGAAGTTGTAAATTTCAAACGCTCCTCGGCAGACGACAATATTGCGTTCACATTCGCCAGCAATAAAACCTACCTTTTAGGATGATTGTAGAGAAATGTAACAAAGTTACTTTATTGCTCTAGACTCTAGAACAACAAAGTCTTTGTTTCATTTAGTCTTCAACTTTGTCGATTAACAAAGATGATAGGCTTTTGACTGTACAAACAGACTTCTTCAAAGATACAACAAAGAATTATACACAAAAAAAACACTATGGATAGAAAATTATGTGTCGCTTTCTTTACCTCGCGAAGAGAGGCATTGAGTCCGGATTTGCCAATGCAGCAGATCGGCGCTGCCAAGTATCTATAAATTTGCTTATTCTCGGTGAGTTGTAGGATTTGTAATTAAGGTTGTACTGTAAAATTAGCGGTAAGATACTCAACCTACCTTTTAGGATGATTGTAGAGAAATGTAACAAAGTTACTTTATTGCTCTTGTAGATCAACAAAGTCTTTGTTTTATTTGGTCTTCAAGTTTGTTGATTAAGAAAGATGATAGGCTTTTGGCTATACAAACAGACCTTTTCAAAGAGATAACAAAGAACGATAAACAAAAAAAAACCCTATGGATGGAAAAGTGTGTGTCGCTTTCTGTACCTGAAGATAAGACACGGCCGAACAATTAAAACCTGCATGCTTTGTCTGGAATCGCGCTTATCGTTTTTCTCAACATTCCAGCAACTTGACAGATGTTCGTTCTAGTTTCATTTCCGTTATATTCGGAAGAGTTTCTTTTTCCTTTTCGCACACAGCTTAGTTCTTATAACGCTTTATTACGTTTCTGATTTAAAATGGAATTTGCCCGGTTGACACTGCAGTTGCCAGCAAGTATCATGCTAGACAATACGGAGCTCAGTGTGTGGAAGACGTTTCTCGAAAAGAGGATGCCGTTGCGCGCAACAAAAGCCTTGATTAAATTTTTCCGAGCACTGCACGCGATCGTTGTGCGACACATGTTTCGCTTTAAGATGATGTATGAGGAAATTGCGTTTGGAAATCGGTAGGGGTATAGCTAGGAGACGCGTTATTACAGTTAAGGCAAAATATGTTTGTATTATTAAAAGTGTCATCTGGCCAAGATATACAGGGCGTTCCTTAATGATATGCGAATATTTAAGGGTGTGAAATTTCTATGTTGATCATATAGTAACTAATTTAAGACGATTATTATTTAAACTCAAGTACCTCACTAAATATCTAGACCATGGAACAATGAAGCGTTATATGCACTTATTGAATGTCGCCCAAATTATGCCATACTAGCTTGGGGTGGTGCTCTCGCCAACCAAATTAAGAAGCTAGAAATAATCCAAAACCAATTTTTAAAAATTATTTTTAAACGGCCAATTCTATGGGGTTGTCCAAAACAGACGCAGGAAAGTAAACGCATGTTAAAACAAGAAATATTGATATTCAAATCAAGTTGGGTACTTTATTTTGAAGGTTCATTTATGCCATTTATGTATGAAAAATAATATCGCTCAAATGTTCACCACGACTGGATTTACAGACGTCCACGCGATGGTCGAAATTTTCAATGACATTTTGCAACATGCTCGGTTCTATGGCATTTATCTCCGCGATGATGTTGTTTTTGAGTTCTTGTAGGGTGGCTGGTTTGTTGACGTAGACTTTGCTTTTCAAATATCCCCATAAAAAGAAGTCCAAGGGAGTCAAATCGCACGATCTTGGTGGCCATGGCACATTTCCTCTGCGCGAAAACACGCGATCACCGAAAAAGGACTGCAATCGATGGATATTGACGTTGGTTGTGTGGCATTTTGCACCGTCTTGTTAGAAATAAACATCGTCCATATCCATTCCTTCAAATTACAGCAAAAAATAGTCCTCTATCATTACGTGATATCGCTCAGAATTGACGGTAACGGCGTCCCCGGCCGCATTTTCGAAAAAGTAAGGTCCGATGATGGCTTTTGACCACAATGCACACCACACAGTCACTTTTTGAGGATGCATCGGCTGCTCTTGATACTCACGGGGATTTTCGTTCGCCCAGATGCGGCAGTTTTGCTTGTTTACCGTCCCATTCAAAGTGAAATGCGCTTCGTCGCTGAACATGATTTTTTATGAAAAATTGGCATCAATTTGGTGGTGTTCAAGGAGCCAATCTGAGAACGTTCGGTGCAACAAATGGTCGGCCCCGCGCAGCTCTTGCGTCAATTGGATCTTGTAGGCGTGTACATTCAAATCCTTGTGGAGAATGCGGAGCAAACTGGTTCTCGAAATGGCCAATTCTTGGGATCGACGCGTTTTTGATTGTTTCTGATCGTCTCTCACACTCTCCTTCACAACAGCAATATTTTCCGCTGTGCGAACGCTCCGTGGCCGGCCAGAGCCTGGCAGATTTGCCACAGAACCTGTTGCCTCGAATTTACGCACCAGACGGCCGATGGTTGTTTCGTTTGGGCGGTTGTTGCGACCGAAATGTTCACGAAGCGCGCGAAACGTATTTTTTATTTTTGCACCATTTTTGTAGTGCTCTTGAATAACTTTAATGCGGCCTTCAATCGAATACGATTCCATAGCGATTAATAGTAAACATTCAACTAACAAAATGACATGTCGGTGACAGAAAACAAAGATGGCGTCTATATCAAATTGACTTTACTTTCCTGCGTCCCTATTCGACAATCCATGATATCTGCCTGATATGTTATATTCCGAAGCGAGACTACTCGATCGCAGGCAACTCTTTTTTTACAATGTTTTGGTCAATTAATTTAAAAATAAAACAAACCTCATTTCATTGGACCAGAAATATGAAAGAAGAAGTAACGTCGAGGATATGAAAAGAACACCATTTGCACCAACAAATGTAGGACAAAGATGCTTCAGTTGCCTCTCCACTAGATTTTATATCTATTTACCAAGCCATATAAAATACAACATCAAATAAAAATCGATTCAAAATTGAAATAAAAAAAAATCTTGTTAAATAATCATCGACACTAAAATTAAAATAAATTAGTATTTGAATATAATATTATTACACTTACCTTTATGGTTATGTTGTATTTAACTTTATGTATTAATTGTATTTAACTGTTTTAAGCGAAATTTCTTATGAAAAATGTTTTCCCACGCAAAAGAATTAAATTCCTGTGTGGGATTATTTCAGCTTATTTGCGAATATATGCATATTTATTTTCAATAAACTGTAATACTTTATACGTGAATAAACTTATATTGTTATTTTTCCTTATATTACGCTCTTGAATTTCCTGGACGACATGTTCAGCCGAGTAACATGCTGACGCATCGGTGCTTTCCGGCCTCGATGCAGAACAATTGGTTTTGGCAAGCAACTCCTCAACTTTTTGTTTCAATTCTTTAACTTCTTTTCTTAGCTCGGGCACTTGAGGAAAACCTTTACGACATTCAGGGCAAAATAATTTCAAAATTCGGTTCCTTAGGGTGAGGCATCAATCCTAATCAATGACCTAAAAATAGAATTATAATGAAATTTAAATTATTCATAGAATAATTCAATTCTACTACATTTTCATAACTCTCCCCTTATTGATAGTTGTCAATAGAATGATTGTAACATTTAATTTATCAAGCACCCCACGCTTTTAACTGTGATATTGAATTATTCTGTTAATAACGTAAATTTTATTATAATTTTATTTATAGGTCATTAATTATGATTGATGGTTCGACCATCTACTACTGTAATAATGGGCGATTTTTTTGCTAGTATCTTTTTGGCAACACCGTTTTTGACAGACGACGCGTGAATCGTGACTTGTGTCAGTGTCAAACTTGTTCAGTTTGGCCTATAATTTATCCATGAATCGACTTACGAACGAACAACGCTTGTAAATTATTAAATTTTACTATCAAAATTCATACTCGGTTAAGAGAGTGCATCGAGCACTGCTTCCAATTTATGGGCAATTTGGTGGGCCTACTGAGGGAGCTATTCGGAAGCTTGTGACTAAATTTGGAACCCAGTTTACATTATTGGACATTAAACCACCAACACGCAGACGTAGAGTGAGGACTGAAGAAAATATTGCGGCTGTATCCGCCAGTGTTAGTGATGACCGTGAGATGTTGATTCGCCGCCGTTCGCAGCAATTGGGCCTCTGTTACTCGACTACGTGGAAAATTTTGCGACAGGATTTGGGTGTACAACCTTACAAGATACAGCTGGTGCAAGAGTTGAAGCCACACGACCTCGCACAACGTTTCCAATTTGATGTATGGGCGCCGGCAAAGTTGGAGGAAGATCCACATTTTTATCGCAAAATTGTGTTCAGCGACGAAGCTCATTTCTGGTTGAATGGGTACGCTAACAAGCAAAATTGCCGTATCTGGAGTGAAGACCAGCCAGAAGCATTGCAAGAGCTACCAATGCATCCCGAAAAAAACACTGTTTGGTGTGGATTATGGGCCGGTGGCATCATCGGGCCGTACTTCTTCAAAGACGACAATGGCCGGAACGTAACTGTGAATGGCGAGCGCTACCGTGCGATGATAACAAACTTTTTTTTGCCCAAAATGGAAGAGCTGGACTTGGCTGACATGTGGTTTCAATAAGACGGTGCCACATGCCACACCGCACACGAAACATTGGCCCTATTGAGACGCGAGTTCGGTGACTTTTGGGGCCCGTCAATTGGCCGCCTAGATCGTGTGATTTAACGCCGTTGGACTATTTCTCGTGGGGCCATGTTACGGCTAATGTCTACAGGGATAAACCGGCAACGATTGACGCACTGGACGCCAATATTGAAGCATTTATTCGTGAGATACCGGCCGATATGTTGGAGAGAGTGTGCCAAAATTGGACCTTGCGCATGGGCCATCTAAAGCGGAGCCGCGGCCAACATTTACATGAAATAACCTTTAAACATTAATTTGTATCGACCGTTCTATCGACTCAAATAAAGATTTAATCGTTTTTTCAATTTTTTTGTGTTTTTTTTGAAAATTAAGTCCTATACCTCTTAAAAAATCACCCGTTATAAACTGTTTGTAGTTGAAAATGATTTTCTACTTTTTAGTTCTTTTAGCCATAAAAGCCTGCTTTTTAGTTTTTTAAACTATTATTAATTTTTAATTTTTTAGTTCAATTTATCAATTACTTTTTTGTAGACACGTGGTATTGAAATGTCTCACGAATCATTTCGTAATCTAATCCTTTTTTTGAAGCTTCAAGCATGGGGGTTTTCCTGTTAACTTAGAGCAATTAAGTTCTTCAATCCGAATACAGTCTAAAGATCCTACACAACTAAGTGGTACATAAGCTTGTCGTGCAAACAGCAAACAGTCGTGAGCCTAGATAAAATGACTGCATGATCCACTATACAACCTTGCATTTTGTGGACGGTCGACGCCCAACTCACTGAATTATTGCATTTTCGTCGGTCCTTGATACGTGTGCGAAGTTTCAAATTAAAACTTCTGGAAATTGGTGAAAATTATGCTTAAAGATTTTGTTACATATGGTACATGCATACAGGCCGAGCTAATAAAAGCGAGTTGAAAAGACATTTTTTCAAAATTCATCATCCTGTATCTTAAAAACACTGCATTTCCGGACCCATACTTATACTGGATGCGACATCTATTACTTTTTTTTTACCTCTAAGTTTATGTGTTACTGGTTACTGGTTCAGCTGAAGGGCCTAGACCATACCAACATGCTCGTCCAGCTCGTACTCGTGGAAACATTGCCGCAGTGAGTGAAAGTGTGCCAGAAGATCCAACCACCTCGACTAAGCATCGTTTGCAACAATTGGGAATTAGTGAGACCACTTTACGCCGGATTTTACACATTGATTTACACCGCCACTCATACAAAATCCTACTAACACAAGAATTGAACCGGCATACCATCAACAGCGTCGTCTTTTTTTTTCAATTGGATGCTGGAAAGAGAAGACGGATTTTCGGCCAAAGTGCTCTTTCCTGATGAGGCTCATTTTCATGTAAATGGGTACGTAGTAAGCTAAATTGCAGATTATGGGGGGCTGAAAATCCACACCAATATCATGAACAACCTCTCCATCCTGAAAAAGTGACTTTTTGGTGCGGATTATGGGCTGGTGGCATCGTTGGACCATTCTTCTTTGAGAATGCCGAAGAAAAGGTATTTACCGTCAACGGAGAACGTTATCGCGGCATGTTAACAGACTTTTTGTGGCCACAATTGGATCGTATTGGTGCCAACGATTTTTGTTTTCATCAAGACGGAGCAACGGCTCACACATCTTTCCAAAAATCGCCTTATTGCACACGAAATTTCAAGACCGCGCAATTTCACGAAATTCAGATGTCAGTTGGCCCCCGAGATCGTGCGATTTAATACCTCTTGATTATTTTCTTCGAGAATTTTTGAAAAAAAAAATATATGCGGATGGTCCCTGGACAATTAAAGACCTAACGCGCAATATTCGGACTGAAATTGCGGCCATAGACCCAATTATTCTGGGAAAAGTCATTGAAAATGTTGATGTTCGGATGTTGGCCTGTAAACGAGCCGCGGTGGTCACATGACTGATGTTATTTTTCATGCAAATTAAGAATGTGCAAACAACGAACGACTTTTTAAAAAAGCGACTTTATTTAACAGAAGACGAATGCGTACTGGTCACCTTGGTTTACATGCATCTCTTACTTATAACCTACGCTAGAACAAAGGAATCGAAAAGTGCAAACCTAAGCAACTCTACATATTAGATCATCATCATAGCAGTGCCGTAATTCCTCCCTCTTCAAGAAGATTGAACCTCCTGGTTCAAAGGAAAAATCTGGTTAAGTTCAATGTCATTTTTGACTGGTTGATTTTTTGGTTCCTTTTGCTTCAAAAGAGAGAACCATTGTTTTTTTAAACAAAGTATAATTACAATAAATGTTAAAATACATAAAATAGTTAAAATGCTAAACGTGGACGTTTTGTGTGAAAAATCTAAATTTTTTAATTTATCGTGTAATAAAACATTATTCAATTGTATATCCGAATAACCCTTTACATCAGTATTTTCAAATAACATATTCTTATCATAGTTCACCATAATGTTAGGTATGTATAAAGGTTTCGAAATATCAAAAATCTTCAAATACTCAGTATGATCAATAAATGTTTTACAGTTTAAGCTGATAATAGAAGAGGAATCAATTTCTTTTCTTTCTTTGGTGCAATCTTCATATACCGGAATATTCTTGTTAGTATTCACTAAATAGTTACCATGTTTTAATTGAATTACTTCTGAAAATGAACCTTTTGCCAAGAATGTACAATTTTCAACTTTAAGTAAGATACAACTGGAATGGATTAGTATAGTACAGTAAAAATATTTATTACTCAATAATTTGCATTCATCACAAAAATGTATAGTTTCATTTTCGATAATATTTTTATGTTTCAATACCAGAATATTATTTTGGTGTATAATAGGGTATATATTGGAATATATAAAGTTACCAGTAACTGTTGGTATGTGAAGAACAAATATGATTTCTTCCTCGAGGATTATAATACTTAATTCACGTAATTCGAAAAATTCAAAATTGTGCAGTTTATCGAGTGGGAGAAGTTCATTTTTGTCAAATAAATCACTTAATAACGAATGGATATAATTAATTTCAGTCTTACTCAGCTGTAAGAGATTTATGCCCTGATTTGTGCTCAGGTTAATGGTTAACAGTAAGTGTGATAAATAATTAGAAAATCTTTGAATAATTATTATCTCATTCAAGACATACTGAGAATTAGCGTATTCGCTATGCAATTTGTAGAGGTTATCCAAATTATCTCTGTGTAGCCTTCGAAGTTCTTTGTGATCGACGTCAAAACGATTGAAATCGTACCCGAACACACCGGACGATTTTTGCACTGTTTCGGTCTCGATTGAGCGATACTCGTGAATCAATACCGCCGATTATCGATTCGGTACGCCGATATCCTGTTCGCAGCGCCAATTAAGAATGTGCAAACAACGAACGACTTTTTAAAAAAAGCGACTTTATTTAACAGAAGACGAATGAGTACTGGTCACCTTGGTTTACATGCATCTCTTACTTATAACCTACGCTTGAACAAAGGAATCGAAAAGTGCAAACCTAAGCAACTCTACATATTAGATCATCATCATAGCAGTGCCGTAATTTGCATAAACGGCATAAGCCAGCCTTCATTTATCAATAAAAAAATCGATTTCACCTCGTAAAAAGCATGTTGATTTTTCAAATAGAAAAAAGTGTTAGATGACGCACTCTGTATAAACTTTTTAAATATTTTTCGACAATGAATAACCCTTTAAAATATCTTTGTCTATTTTTTGAACATCCTCTATAGTGACACGAGTTTCCACACTCGACTAGGTATTTTCTTTCAGCCAAGATTGTGTGTGTGTGCGTTTTTACTGAGCAAAGTGTAGTGTGCGATATGCAAGTAGTGCTCCTTGGAAGTCGATAAACGCACGGTCAACTCTAACAGCATTAGCACAGGAAACTCCGGAACTTCTCAATGTCGTCGAAGTTTGCAGCACAAAATCTTTATCCTTTTAATAAGCGCACCCGTCTACTTAGTTAAGAGTTTTTGCCACTCCGCAGAGCTGTCGATATCTGCGGTACGCGAACTCCGACGAGCCTACGCGAAGACGCTAGGGAGCCATTAAAACTTCTTTCAGATGCATGTTCAAGGTGATATCAATTTACTTAGAAGTGCCTCAAGCGGATGATTCTGAGTTTGAAAAAGTACAAGGGGAGGAAGTTTTTGTCATATCTCATCAGGATAATCCGTGGGTAGTCATAGAACTTCCGCGATTCCGATGGATAATCAACAACCAGACTGTATCAGCAGAAAGAAGAGGAAGTGAAATCAAAGGATCAAGTAGCTCGTGACAGTGTTTTATACGCACACACCTTTCACGGTGCCATTAATTTTCTGTTTGTCGGAACCTTTTAGAAGCCTTGAATGACTAGGAAAAAACGTAACGTAACGCTGTCAAAAACTCATGAGCAACAGTTGTTTTTGAATAAATTGAGGGTCCAGGGTTTTGGTGGTACCTCCATTTCTCTTCTACGTTCTTAATAAACCGATCGAAAGTTTCGTGTTGCTTATAAGAAGCATCAATCAAACTGTTTTATTGCCACGCTAGAAGTACGACAGGGCTCAAATTTATTTTTTCTCTATTGTTTACAGCATTCGTCAATGACTTGTTGACATCGTATATTGTGGGAAGTAACCGTTTGCAGCATAAATGGGCAGTTGCTTATCGATTTCGCAGGAGAAAGGAATATGATCATAAAAAGCACAAATTTTCAGAGGAAAGAAATATACAGGGTGTTTCAGTTTATTGTTGCATAACTTTAAGATTCGATAGAACTTTTAAAATTAATGCATAAAGTCTATATAAACATGGGTCGAAAAATGCGTGGTTTCCGAAATACAGGGTGTTTAAATTTACTTTCTAAAATAGTTTTTTTTAAATATTTCGTACAATATTTGATGTACAGTGAAAATTGGTACACAAGGGTTTTTTGGTACGACAAAACGAACCATGGGCATAGTTTTACTGTAGCCGCTAGAGGGCGCTCTCTACTGTACCCGTAGTCTATTAAAATGAAAAATTTTTCTTAGTGCAATTTTTCACTTTTTGAATAAAAAAACTGATTCTTCGCACTTTTCAACATAAAAAAGCTCTCTTGTGAATTTTTATTATAGTTAGGCGTTTTTGAGATATTTCGATTTTTAAGGTTCGATGCATTTTTAATTATTTATGATAAAATAACGTTAAAAAGTCAGTATCTCGATAATTTTTAGAAGTAAAAAAAAAAATTTTTGAACTTAAAAGCAGAATAAGGTTAAACGTCAATTAGTTGACAGTTAGTTTTGTTGTCTGTTGAAATCTGAAACGTTTTTTTGCAATTGAGCATGTACGAAATTTAGTTTCTTTTACCTGTTTTTTTTTTTGTAAGTTTTATAAAAATGCCATTTTTATTCTCCAATCAAGAGTTAGCGGATATTCATTTTGTGTATGACTTTGTAAATGGAAACGCAGCAGAAGCAGCCAGAGAATACGCACGAAGATTTTCAAACAGACGACATCCAACTCGCTCAGTATTTGTAACAGTGCATCGCCAAATAATTGAAAACGGTTTTGGAAATCTCCAAAGGGATCAAAACATAAATGTTCGTCAGCGCAGATTTACCCGTATGATTCTGCGTGAGTTTGATAGAGATCCAACCACAAGTGTTAGGAGAGTTTCTGGTGCCTTGGGAATTTCAGCAAGCCATGTTCACCGTATTCTTAGAAATGACCATAGACGTCCTTACCAACCTGTGCAAGGACTACAGCCAGGGGACGGAGAACGAATAATCACATTTTGTCAGTGGATTCTTGATCGAACTGATAATAATAGGGAGTTTTTAAGTAACGCTTTATGGACCGGTGAGTCATGCTTCACTAGACGTGGAGTGGTAAATTTTCATAATGAACAAATTTGGTCGCATGAAAATCCGCATGCAGTTCGGGAAAGAAATTTTCAGCATGAATTTAGTGTGAACGTGTGGTTTGGTATCTACCGTAATCGACTATTTGGACCCTACCTTTTGCCTGAAAGGTTAAATGCTGCCTTCTTGGAATTTTTAAAGGCTGAACATGCAAATATGTGGGATGATGTTATGTTAGATTTAAGAAGATTCGCCTGGTTCCAGCTTGATGGTTGTCCAGCTCATTATTCGAGAATAGTTAGAAACTGGCTGGACGAAAATTGTCCAGAAAGATGGATCGGCCGTGGAGGACCAGTTGCCTGGCCTCCACGATCCCCTGACCTAAATCCATTAGATTTCTTTGTGTGGGGATTTCTAAAACAAAAAGTGTACCAGATTCCCGTAACCACAAGAGATAGGCTAATAGACAGAATCAGGAATGCATGTGATGGAATAAGGCCTTATTCGAATAATGCTATACCACGTTCGATCATTCGTAGATGTGTACGTATTGAACAATTGGGTTTACATTTCGAGCAACTACTTTAGATTTTGTATGTTTGTCCTAACTATCCAATAGCATTTTAGTTGTAAATAATTAATTTAATTTGTTAAAAATAATATTGGAAAATTAAACAAATTAATATTCTGTTTTTTTGTGTTTATTTGGAGTTAGGAATTATTGCTGTGTTTAAAAACACAATCTAAACGATCATCTTAATCACTTGTCATGCCCAAATGGAAACTGTAAAAAAAATATTATTTTACCATAAATAATTGAAAATGCATCGAACCTTAAAAATCGAAATATCTCAAAAACGGCTAACTATAACGAGATCTCACAGGAGAGCTTTTTTATGCAGAAAAGTGCGAAGAATAAGTTTTTTTATTCAAAAAGCAAAAAATTGCACAAAAATTTTCGGCCATTTTAATACACTGCAGGTACAGTAGAGACCTCCCTCTAGCGGCTACAGTAAAACTATGCCCATGGTTCATTTTGTCGTACCAAAAAACCCTTGTGTACCAATTTTCACTGTTATAAATCAAATATTGTTCGAAATATTTAATAAAAACTATTTTAGAAAGTAAATTTAAACACCCTGTATTTCGGAAGCCACGCATTTTTCGACCCATGTTAATATAGACTTTATGCATTAATTTTAAAAGTTCTATCGAATCTTAAAGTTATACAACAATAAACTGAAACACCCTGTATAAGGGAACATGGAAATCGCCTGACGGAAAGGTCGTGAATCAAATCGGTCATGTACTAGTAGAGATGTGCGAGGAACAAAACATTTAAAATATAAGAACCTACAGAAGGCCAGATATCGATTCAGATCATTATATACTTAGAATAAAGGTAGAGCAAAGAATTCCGAAAGTGAAGAGCCACGAAAGAGAGATGAAGAAGGCAAACCAACCAGTCAGATTATATACAATGAACCAACAGAAGAGATACGAGGAACAAGTAAACATAGAGCTAGACAGTAAAAACCAAGTAGACGGTGTCAATGAGAGATGGAATAACTATAACGAAAACTCACAGGAGAGCTTTTTTATGTTGAAAAGTGCGAACAATCAGTTTTTTTATTCAAAAAGCAAAAAATTGCACTAAGAAAAAATTTTCGGTCGTTTTAATACACTACAGGTTCAGCAGAGAGCGCCCTCTAGCGGCCACAGTAAAACTATGCCCATGGTTCGTTTTGTCGTACCAAAAACCCTTGCGTACCAATTTTCTACTGTTATATATCAAATATTGTTCGAAATATTTAAAAAAAAACTATTTTAGACAGTAAATTTAAACACCCTGTATTTTGGAAGCCACGCATTTTTCGACCCATGTTTATATAGACTTTATGCATTAATTTTAAAAGTTCTATCGAATCTTAAAGTTACGCAACAATAAACTGAAACACCCTGTATGATAAGAAATAGTGTTCTTTCATCAACTTCACCATCCCAAAATTTCGGCATCCTAATTTGAACCGTTTAAAAATAAGTAGGTAGCGCTGCGTATAACATCTAACCATTGTTAAAGAAAGTAAATAATTTCACTGGTTTCATCTAATTTATATAGGTCGTACAGGCTTGTCACAATCGCGAAATATGTGCGCTTGGAGAGCTCTATCCGTGAAGGGACATTTCAAATTAGCAGAATTTACAAAAAGTAGGACGTCATAAGACAAGACGATGTGTAGATTGCATGCTATTAACCTATGAAACACAGCTCGTGGGGAATTCACAACACACGCGAACTTTAAATAGCGTTAATTAACGTCAAATCACTCCTATAGTTCCATTGGTGTGCTTTGATTTTTTTTTACGATGATTGTAAACGAACCAAAGAAAAAGTTGAAGGGCAGGCCATGGGCAATATACATAAATTAATCTAGAGGAAGATATTGGTGAAGGTTCGAGATTTCCTTCTGTTATAAGAATGGAAAAAAAATTAATAATGCCACAGCTTCTATGGTATTGTAACATGCGAAATCATGAACGAAACTTTGTAAACCAGTACAATTTTTAAAAAATGCAGTAACTGGTAAGCATGAAAAATTGTGTTAATCGTCACTCGCACTGTCAAAACCAATCTAGAGACACCTCATGTATCAAAACCCAATTCACCTCGTAAACCCACTCATATTTCTAACGATCTGACACTGATAACAAATATGCAAAATATATGCCTGTCTACCCCCTGTCTTAAGCCCCCAGTTTTCAACATCGACAATTTTTTTCTGAAAATTAGCAGGTGTCCTTGAAACCTGGACAAATGCACCATCAGCGATTTTAATATTTTTCACGTCTGCCACCAAAATTTTCAAAATCCTCGGAACCTTTTCGTTCGTGGAATAGAAGTAACTTGTTTCAGTATCTCATCAGAATCAGTGCGGTGCTTCTGGTGTTTCTCAGTTTAGAGAGAGATCAAAAATTGGTGGACAGGCAGACAAACAATATACGGATGGAAGTGATAACGGTAACATGATTCTTTGTGATTTATGTAAGATTGAAAGTTTGACAATGTTGACCTGAAGAACAAATTTGAAATCGCTTTAAAATGGAGTAATCTCAAAAAATGCTCTTCAAGGTCTTATAGAGCAAGGTTTTAGCTTTAATTTAGATGCTTGAGGACCTCAAAAATATAAATTTTTAACAGATTAATCTCAAAATACTCTTCAAGGTCTCGAAGAGCAGGGTTTTAACTTTAATTTAGACGCTTGGCGATCTGAAATATTATAATTTTTAAGAGAGCTTTTCCTGCTATGCTTCTGTTCGTTGTCCTAGGGATCCAAGCCTAGACCATGCTGATGAGTAGCCAAAAAGCACGAAACTGCTGTCTACCACCTATTTGACGAAAAAGCTCTTTTTATTAATGGAAATCCATGCCGTGTTCACAAGAAGTATCCGCACAGATCAGCTAACAAAAAATGCCAACAAGATTGTGACAAAAATAACAAACAGAAACGGGACAAATCAATATGTACAGGAAAACATGTGTGCCTGTGTGTGTTTTGTTGTCACTCGCAGATATATAAACTTCGGGGAAATATCTGAAATTCTTATCTGGAGCATTACGAGCCAGATTGCATTGCATATGACGGTAGTTATTTACACCAGCAGGGAGGTATTTTTAGCTCCGGAGCAGACACGCGAGCAGCAAATAAACGTGGGGTGAGAACAACGAATCGGAAAATAGATATGTACATAGTTCATTGATAAGGTAGATCGCCATTGTATACCGCTTGCGTTGTGCCCAAACTTCCCATACTTACGAATTCTGTTCTTCCTGACAGAGTTTCTTGTAACTACACAAAAGTAGTTTATCGTGATGTACATGTCATATAATATCCAAACAATATAGTATCTCATTTTCGAAATTTGTCAAGATTACAATGCTTCCTCGTCAATAGGCGGTGGAGCATGATCAATCCTCATACAAGTACTAGATACAATTTTCAGTGTAAACCTTACCAGATCCTGCCCGTGTTCAACGCACAGCCTATTCTCTATACAGATTTTTACCTCAAATATTCGAACAAGTTTTTCTCCAAAAAGGACCAGATAAACAATTTCCAAAAGAGTTCCACGCCTTCTTTATAATAAAGAGAAAATTGTGGTGTGATTCCTCTTTACTTTTTTTTCTTAATTAATTTATCTATTAATAAATAAGACACTGTGCATGAAATCTGAGGGCCAGCCAATGCAAAACAGCTGTCAGGTGGCGTGCAAATTCAGGCCCTAGCTCAAGGTAAGGTAAATGTTAGTGAAGTTTTTGCAGGGATCTAGTTGCAACCCCGTTTTTCATGCTATTTGACCAAGATAGCGCCGACTCTAAAGTTGCGTTTCTTACAAACCTGCTTACAAACCTTTTTGATAGGCATTTTCCTTTGGTATCAATGAGAGTTACTAAACCTAGAGCCCCATGGCTTACAGATGTGGTGAAGCGAATGCAGAATCTCAGGGACAGGGCGCTGCTTAGATTTAAAAGAACAGGACTGAATGCTCATTTGCGATATTATCAGGACTTGCGTAATTTAGTTAATGCTGCTATCATCAGAGAAAAAAAATCTTATTATACATACATATTAGAAAGTTGCAGTTCAACAGAAATGTGGAAAAGGTTAAGGAACAATGGAATAGTCTCTCAAAAGGATAACACCATCCCAAATTCCTTTAATGATGTCAATGAACTTAATAATTATTTTGTTAACAGTATACCTAATATACAGCCTTCTCCTAACTTAATAAATTTCTACAGAAATACTAGGAGGAATTCTTCAAATTTTGAATTCAAAGAAGTTAATGATTTATTTGTTTATGAAGCAATTTGCCGTATTAAAACTAATGCTCGTGGTTGCGATGGTTTTAATTTAAAATTATTAAACTATGTTGCCCTCATATTATTCCTTATTTAACTCATATAATTAATTTTTGTTTTACGCATAATCAGTTCCCTGATCTGTGGAAGCAAGCAAATGTCTGTGTTCTGCCAAAAAAACCTAATCCTTCAGATCTTAAAGATCTCAGAGGGATTAGTGTTTTACCATTTTTCTCTAAATTACTTGAGCGTGCAATGGAGGAGCAACTTTCTTATCATTTGTCACAATTTTCATTACTGCCAATTGTACAGTCTGGATTTAGGAAAAATCATAGCTGTACGGCGTCTTTACTTCATGTAACAGACGACATAATTAGAGCTACAGATCGTGGCGAGTGTACTGTTCTTGTTCTGCTGGATTTCAGCAGAGCGTTTGACACTTTAAACCATCAATTAATGCTTGCTATTTTACATCATATTGGTCTTTCTCAAAACGCTATAGATTTATTTCAGTGCTACTTCACTAAGCGGAAACAAACAGTTGTTTTAAATGGCGTTCAGTCTTTATCTTTAAATTTGAAATCCGGCGTACCCCAAGGGTCCATACTTGGAGCACTCCTATTTCTAATTTATACATCTAATTTCATGCACTGCCTTAGTCTATGTAATATGCATTTTTACGCTGATGACACCAAAATCTATTGCAGCTTCCCCCCACAATTGATGCATCGTTTCTCGTTGATCATTAATAATGAGCTAAACTCCTTTGTAGAATGTGCCACACGCCACCGTCTTTTAATAAATCCATCAAAGTCTCACGTAATTGTTTTTGGACCTAGACAAAATAAAAATGTTATAGAGAATCTTATTAAAATTGAGATAAATGGTGTAACTCTCAAAATAATGGACAATGTAAAAATTTAGGTGTTGTGATTGATAGTAATCTTCGATTTGAGTATCACATCAACAAAATTATGCAGAGAGCATATTTGTCGTTGAAATTTATTTACGGTAGCCGGAAATTTCTCTCGTTAAAACTTAAGATCGTGCTATGTGATACTTTAGTATTATCTTTATTCAACTACGCTGATGTGCTTTACGGCCCACACTCAACTAACCTGTATCGACGTAAAGTTCAACTGGTTCAAAACTCATGCTTGCGCCTTGCATTTGGTATACAGAGGAGACATAGAATATCACACAAATTGAAAGATGCAGGTTGGTTAAATATGGAAAATCGTAGGCTCCTCCACTCTGCTGTTTTTTATCATAAATTAATTTTAGTCAGAACACCACAATATCTTTATCAAAAAATAACCTACCGGACTGACGTTCATAACATTAACGTAAGAAGTAAGGGTCTTATTTCGCCACCCAAGTTTAGAACGTCAATCTTCAAACGGAGCTTCACATACCAAATATATAAAGTCTACAACCCAGTACGGAAGGAACTAAAATTTTCTAGAATAGATAACTTCAAAGCCATGTTTAAAAAGGAACTGCTGAAAAAACAGTAGCACCGCATGAATGAATGAATGATTGTTTTTTTTTTGTTAGCGTGTAGGTATGTCCCTCTTTTATAGTGACATGTATGTATTATCGGTTTATCGGATGTCATATGTCGTAGAGGATACTGGGCTAAGTGGAAGAGCAGGTTGTTGGTACTGTGTTCTAATCAAACTGAACTTCGCCTTTTATTGACACTGGATGTACTTATGTTCACTTACCATTTTGTCAATGTCTTATGTCAATAATAAAGACGGTTATTATTATTATTATTATTAATAAAGCGGAGAGTAGGGGCAGTTGAGAGCATCAGTAACTCAAGATAGATTAAGCCAGAGATCCCTGAAATATTAATCGGAACTTGTTTTGCCTGACCACCCAAACAAAGTAAAATAATCCCACAGTAATCACAAAACCTAATTAATTGTACACAGAAAGCCAAATATAACAAGATATTTAAAAAAAAAGAATCGCAATATACTATCAAAACAACCAGCACATATGCTTCACCATTGAAGTTCAAGTTAAGAGAAGGGATATTATTCAAAACTACCTGACAATAAAATTATTAGACCATGATAATTAACCCTATAAAACGTTTAACGAAGAATTTGCAAATATAGGCCAATACCAAATTCAAATGATATTTTACCTGTTCACATCAAGGTTTTTTATCAAGGGGTAATGATGGCTTCCAACAAAATCGGCTACGATACAGCTACAAGGCAACTACAAAAGAAAGCTGGAGGAGTGTGAATGGTGGTTTTCCGCAATGCCTTTCCACTAAAAGGAAGCAGATATTGCAGAAACTTGTTCAAGACAAGCGTTACTGTACGCGGCCCGATGCTAAACAAGAGAGAACTTACTACTAGAGGGTGAAATCTCATTAGAAAATGGACCGGGTAGCACCCAGACCGAAACGATTAAACGTCAGGTACAAAATAAAGGGTACTACTCCATAAACTGGTGTTTGGGGCATCGGTATCCTAAAATCTGGAAGTTACCGAAACAACGCCCACACACAAACAAACCACAACAGAAAGTAAAAAAAAATGGCGCTTGACCCATCTGCACACGCAACCCCTAAAACATAGTTGATCAAATATTAATATACCGCTAGTACGCGTAGAAATCACAAGGTTGCAAATGGGCAGAACCGACTATCTCTATGAGGGACTAACAAAATTTTATGAGGAAATTTCTGAGATAGTCGTTAATAATACTAACGGGTGATTTTTTAAGAGGTATAGGATTTGATTTTCAAAAAAAAAACACAAAAAATTTGAAAAAACGATTAAATCTTTATTTGAGTCGATAGAACGGTCGATATAATTTAATGTTTAAAGATTATTTCATGTAAATGTTTGCCGCGGCTCCGCTTTAGATGGCCCATGCGCAAGGTCCAATTTTGGCACACTCTCTCCAACATATCGGCCGGTATCTCACGAATAAATGCTTCAATATTGGCTTCCAGTGCGTCAATCGTTGCTGGTTTATCCCTGTAGACATTAGCCTTAACATGGCTCCACAAGAAATAGTCCAACGCCGTTAAATCACACGATCTCGGCGGCCAATTGACGGGCCCCAAACGTGACATAAACAGTTCACCGAACTCGCCTCTCAATAGGGCCATTGCTTCGTGTGCGGTGTGGCATGTGGCACCGTCTTGTTGAAACCACATGTCAGCCAAGTCCAGCTCTTCCATTTTGGGCAAAAAAAAGTTTGTTATGATCGCTCGCCATTCACAGTTACGTTCCGGCCAATGTCGCCTTTGAAGAAGTACGGCCCGATGATGCTACCGGCCCATAATCCACACCAAACAGTGAGTTTTTCGGGATACATTGGTAGCTCTTGCAATGCTTCTGGCTGATCTTCACTCCAGATGCGGCAATTTTGCTTGTTAACGTACCCATTCAACCAGAAATGAGCTTCGTCACTGAACACAATTTTTCGATAAAAATGTGGATCTTCCTCCAACTTTGCCAGTACCCATTCACCAAATTGTAAACGTTGTGGGAGGTCGTGTGGCTCCAATTCTTGCACCAGCTGTATCTTACAAGGTTTTACACCCAAATCCTCTCGCAAAATTTTCCACGTAGTGGAGTAACAGAGGCTCAATTGCTGCGAACGGCGGCGAATCGACATTTCACGGTCATCACTAACACTGGCGGATACAGCCGCAATATTTTCTTCAGTCCTCACTCTGCGTGTTGGTGGTTTAATGTCCAATAATGTAAACTGGGTTCGAAATTTAGTCACAAGCTTCCGAATAGCTCCCTCAGTAGGCCGACCAAATTGCCCATAAATTGGAAGCACTGCTCGATGCACTCTTTTAACCGAGCATGAATTTTGATAGTAAAATTCAATAATTTGCAAGCATTGTTCGTTCGTAAGTCGATTCATGTTTAAATTTTAAATTATAGACCAAGCTGAACAAGTTTGACAATGACACAAGATACGATTCACGCGTCATCTGTCAAAAACAGTGTTGCCAAAAAGATACTAGCAAAAAAATCATCCATTATAACATTAATGTCCAAAAGATTTCAACACAATACTGAATCGCTGAGAAAGGAAGATATAATACGTGTGAAATTATACAATCAATAGTCTGTGAAATTTGCCAAAAGAAAATCATTAAAAAGGGTTTGGCCTAGGAACGGCACCCTACCATTAATAAGGAGAAATTCAAAGTTACTGATAAGTGATCAAAATAGTAAAAAAAGGTTAGGTGATCTTGGCACGTGGCAAGAGATACATAGAAGAGTTAAATAGACCTTATTAGAGGATGTCGAGGTTGTGGATCAACGTACAAGAGCTTTTCCCAGCTCTAGGCAGTCCAAAATTCGGATTAACAAACTTTCTTTGGGATCCTCATAGCAGCCGCGGTTTCCTGGCATTTAGGCTTCTGCCTGCGCGGCTGCTTCGGTATAAAAAAAATCAGACGTTTAAAAAGAGGTCGGTGGCCTAGGCCCGTATCGTCAGTCGTCCCTACAATTGTAGGGCGCGTTTATGGCCTCCTTGATTGTCATACTCCTTTCTCTCCTTCAAAAATTTCTAGATTACACTTGTCCCGTGTCAGCGTCAGCGCTCTCCTATTGTGAAGATATGTTTTCTTTTTAAATTGTAGGAAATTTCAGGCTGATGAAACATGATATAACTCAAAAGCAAGCACAATTTGATGCAAATAGATGTTTGTGACATAACCTCAAAATAGAGCGCTGACACGGAGAAGTAGAAAACTATGACAATCGAGGAGGCCATAAAGGCGCCCTACAATTGTAGGGACGACTGATGATACGGGCTTTAGTGAATATCCTTCTTATTTTTACAATAGTGCAGTTTGAGCCTCAAAGATGTGTGTATGAAGCTATCACTTCAACATCTTGTGCTTAGGTTAGGAGATATTCCAAGAATTTACAGTGTAGGAACTTTTCTTTTTTTTGACCCCAAACAATCACCCTGATCTTTGTTCATGATGGAAATCAAATACATTCTTATCCATTGCAAACTTGCTTCCTTTGAAAGGCTCACCATTACCATCACGTGTGGATTTTTCAAGACAAAATTCAAGGAAGCCTCTCATAAAATCAACAGATAAAATCATAACCTTCATCTTATTCTGTCATCCTTTCAAGCCGTCTCCGACGGGAGGATATATTTTTATAGCTTTCCACCGCTTTCATTCTATTGTAGGAGCTATTGATGACCTCTCACCTTAGTATTTATCCGCATGGAAGCGCTAACGACCCGTGGTATATTCTAGCCAAGTATAGATTTTTCATTCCGTTTATTACATTGCATCGTGATAGCTAACGCTTCTGGAAATTCCTTACAATATACAGGAAAACGTAGCCAAACTGAATAATACGACGATATGAATAGGAAGCAGAAGCTTAGCGAGCTTTTCTACTGTGCAAACTGAAGCGACGTGAGCGTATCGGAAATCCTGCGTAAAACGAACGCAACTTTATGTTGCACGTATCTAGCACGAATATTTATGTCCGTTAGGAGGCGCGATCATCGTGCAAGCAGAGACTATGACATATCTCACATAACCTCACGTTTCGTTTAACTTCAAAATCCAAAAGCGTTGCTACTCAGCGCAGTGTTTGTGTATATTATATTAGATCTTTGCTTACACTAAGGCCCGGTTTTTCAATCGCAGGTTAACTACGACCTTGGTCTTAACTTATAGTTATTTATGAAAAAGCGTTTTTCAAGGTCATGTTTATGGTAAAACGGTAGTTAACTTTAACCAGAAGACCATCTATGAGTTAACTAGAAAGGCTGTAGTTAAATAGCAATGCCTGACGTTTCTTTGACATAAATTTAGACGTTTGTTCAAAAAATCACAACAAATCCATATCAATCTATCGATTAATTTAAGCTATAAACACGTTTATGGATTACGACGTGAATGCGTATGGCAGTGATAAAGACGCAAGAATGCCAAGAATAATCCGCCATCGGCCGAATTACTTTGATGACCTTGATTTCCTTGCAAGATTTCGCCTTTAAAAAATACTGTTGAAACTCTCCTGGACGAAGTCTATGAAGATTTAGTATATCCTACAAGCAGGTAGAAGTATATATACTAAGTGACATATAAATCCGAACACCCAGTTTAAATGGTTTTACTTTAATAAAAGTTGGTGAATGTATTTATCTTACTGTAAATAACAAGTGAAAAAATTTTCAGCCTTATCAGTTGGACATTCCGGTTTTTATACTGCTTTTTTTAATTCACTAACGCTCTAAAAATGAATATTTCAGCCGCAGTAAAGAATCAACGTTGGCGGATTTTGGTTCTTGACATCCTTTACGATCGGTTACGATGCCTAGAGTACGGAGACCTGTACGATTTCGTCAACTTAGTGAGTTTGATAGGGGCCGTATAGTGGGACTTCGGGAAGCTGGACTTTCCTTTCGGGCAATTGCAGTTAGAGTGCAAAGAAGTGTAGACACTGTGGTTAGGTGTTGACAGGCATGGCTTCGAGAAGGCCGTACGCAAAGAGCAACGGGCACTGGACGCCGCCGTAGAACAACAGACCGTGAAGATCGCCGCCTAAGATTATTGGCCTTAAGGGACCGTTTCTCCACTACCAGGTCCATTGCAAATGAATGGTTTGCAGAACACGGAAGACCTGTTGGCATGCGAAGTGTTTACCGACGAATGAGAAGTTTTGGCTTGTTTTCATACCGGCCACACTGGGTCCTCCCTTTAATTCGAGAACACCGACGTAATCGCCTTGAGTGGTGCAGACAACGGTCACTCTGGGATCAGGAATGGAACAGTATTGTCTTTAGTGACGAGTCTCGATTTTGTTTAGGCATGCACGATGGTCGTGCCAGGGTTAGAAGGCGACGTGGTGAAAGGAGGAATCCACAGTTTTTTGTTGAAAGACATATTCATCACACAGTTGGAGTTATGGTTTGGGGTGCTATAGCTTATGGTTCCAGGTCACCTTTAATCTTCATCAGAGATAACATGAACGCGCAGCGTTATACCCACGAAGTTGTTCTAGAACCCCATCTTTTACCCTATCTTGACACCCTGGCAGATCCAACTTTCCAACAAGATAATGCCCGGCCACATGTTGCAAGAGTCACAATAGACTTCTTTCAACATAATGATGTCACATTGTTACCATGGCCACCAAAATCTCCCGACTTATCCCCAATTGAGCACGTTGTGATATGATGGGTAGGAGATTGCTCAATTTGCAACGTCCTCCTCAGACTCTAGAAGCACTTCCAGAGGAGTTGGTGGTTGCCTGGAATGAGATACCACAGGAGGACATTCACCACCTGATCAGAAGCATGCCTAGGCGCGTTGGAGAATGCGTAGCACATCAGGGTGCATCCACACATTATTAAAGGTCAAAGGGCTTTAAAGCAGTGCAATCATTTTGAAATTTATATCATTTACCTACTTGTTATGCTTCATTAAGTACTTATACAAAATTTTATTAAAATAAAGCCATTTAAACTGGGTGTTCGGATTTATATGTCACTTAGTATATTATTGTTTATTTCCATATTTCTACATGACTTTGTTATTCCAAGAATAACTGCTTAACGCCCCAACAGCAGCTGTTGTTAGCACTGCGCTATTACGCCAATGGAAGTTTTTTAACTGTTGCTGGTGATTTTGCTGGGATTTCCAAATCAACTGCATCTTACTAATAATTATTTTGCCAATTTGTAAATCGATTCAATACTTTCACTGATGCTCAGTGAATGACTCGATACTAGATGAAAGTTGTTTAGTATAAGATCTGTGATAATCCATGGCAAGCGGATAAGAGTTGGGGCCAAAATTGTTGGTGCCCAAAAAAGGTATACACGGCATTTGAAAAAAGATGACCCAAGCCTCAAAATGGACACTCATTCGATCTTTTTGGACACCTAAAGTTTTCGCCATAGCTCTCATGTACTTGACATATGAATTATCCCCTATTTCTTGTAACTACAGAATCAAAATAAACATGATTTCCTGAAAACAGTTTATTATTAAAATAACATATTATCCTCAAAAATGCGAAATACAAAAAAATGAGTGAAAGTGGAAGTATTCCAGAAATTGACAAAATAAATTCTTTGTTTTCTACTTATATACTGCATTGATCTGTAAATCTAACAGCTGAACCTTTTTTTGATATATTTCCATTTGTGTTCTTCAATGAATTTTTCTTTTTGTAGTTCCACAAAATTCAGCTTTTCTTCCATTAGTAGATAGTTAACAGAAATATATTTTTTATTTTGTTCCGTTTTCGAACATGATAGCTTTCTAATGTTGGGCCTCTTCAGTTGTTGGGGAGTATAGGAGCTCCATTTTTCATTATTGAAGACCACTTCACTGTCATCAGTTCTTTGCATCAGGAACTAAAAAATGAATAATTAAACAAATGCTTCAATCAACAGCAATGAGACTTGCCGTGTCCAATAACCAGCTCTTCTTGGTCACTACAGTCATCATCATAATTGTTTGTCAAACCTTCTAATTGTGGTCCCATTTTTTCTTGTAACTATGTATCAATCAAATCGAATGCTTGTAATCGGCATGAAGCTCCCCCTGTTTTGATTATATTGCCTTCGTTTGTAGCAAATTTGCTTTTTGTTTTTTCTTTAAATTGAAACATTTATCTCGTAGAGCTTTTGCCTCTCGGTGGCACCCTGTTAGGGCTTGGAATTCTTGTTCGGTGCTCTGCCATACTGAACTTTTCTGTTCCCACATAACTGTGTCACTTGTTTTGCTCTCTATTACATCTTTATTTTTACTCACCAATGATATGAGCATCATTTCCTCATTCTTCGAGAAATTATGAGCTCTCTTTTTGATCTCTTTCTCCTTGCTAGAAAACAGTTTTTAAGAAATTTTAGCAACAAGAATAGAGGTATTGTGTATCCCATTTATTTTTGGATTGTAGATAGCAGGAGTGATGTTCAAAAAGGTGGAAAATAAGATATTTAGCAGATATTCACAACTTAATTGGCTTTTGACCATAGTGTTCATTAGACATTGCATTTGCAACCTTTTTTATCACCATTTCTATAACGCCGTCTATAGGGTCTACTTCTAAACATTTGTACGAGCGATGTTGGAAAAAATCTTACCTTGCTCCACGAAGGTTCTACGTTTTATTCGTTCTTAACGAATTTTCCGGATTTCGATTTTGGCTGTTTTAAGAAATTTCATTCAATCGAACTGTCATGTATAACGTATGACATGGGACACAGATGCATAAATATATGTTGAACTTCGGGTAAGTTAACTGACGCTGTCAAAATACTTGAAAAACGCATTTGCAAGTAACTATAAGATTGACTCTATACTTATTTCGCCTTCGTTGGAGATTTCAAAGAAAATGGTTTGACTCAAATCGTTTCAAAAGGCGAAATGGAATCGCGATTAGGTAGGTTCACTTAGGTATGATGAATTTGCGACCTCTGCATATCAAACTATATAAAGCAAATCTAAAATTGTTTTTGTTTTTATGAGAGATGCAGAGAAATGTGTGTGACTTATTATGTCTGACAGATGTATAGTGTCACTGAGATCAGTAGCTTCTTAATCACAGAAGGTCTTTCAATGACACCAAATAAGCAACAGCTTACAACCATTTACTGCGTACAGCTTTCAACCTACAATTTTGGTCTCCTCCAGTCAATTTACCCAAATGCAGCAGGAGTCTATGAAACGTTTTTTTTTACTGGCCGTCTTATTTATCTATTCGATCTCTATGCTGCGCTACGTACAGTACGTGTCACAAAACCTGCTGCGCCCTGGCTCACTCCTAACTTGAAAATGATGTTTCAACTCAGAGACGAGGCATTTGCTGTCTATCAGCATAACAGCTCTGATCAGAATTGGGCCAGCTACAAATATTTGAGAAATTGTGCCCTTGTATCGCTTGGAAGAGAGAAGAAAGCATATATGTCACGTTTCGGGAATCTTGACTCTAGTCAAGCTTGGAAACACCTGAAGAGGGTGAATGTGGTAACCCAGAAACAAGTTGTGATACCTCCCAGTCTCCTTGAGCCTAACATCTTAAATAATTATCTTCTTTCAATTTTCCAGACAGCTGCAGCTGATCCAAATTTGATTGACAGTGTCTCTAACTCTTATAGCGATAGACGCCATACACCGGATGCATCTCTGTTTGCTTTTAAACTACTTACTCAGTAAGACATCGTCAATATAATCTCTCACATTAAGTCTACGGCATGTGGCTCTGATGGTCTAACTTTAAATATGGTTTGCTTATGTTTGCCTGATACCATAGACCATATAACTCACATTACTAATGTCTGTCTTGAAACAGGTTACTTTCCTACCAGTTGGAAAAATGGTATTATTATTCCAATAGCTAAAACTAATCATCCAGAACAATATTCGGATCTGAGGCCAATTACCTTATTATGCTTTCTATCAAAAATACTCGAAAGAGCTGTCTACTCACAACTAGTGGAGTTTTTCGAACAAAATCACTTATTTCCTCTACATCAGTCAGGTTTCAGAGCTGGTTACAGCACTACTTCGTCTTTATAACATCTTACTGATTCCATCATTCACAATTTAGATAATCACATCAACACCGTCTTGGTACTGTTAGATTTCTCGAAAGCCTTTGACATGGTCAATCACCAGATACTACTGAGTAAGTTATCTCATTATGGAATGTCAGATATAGTTCTAAGGTTCTTTGAGTCATAATTGCTAAATCGTCAACAAACAGTGAAAACTGATCAGGGAAATTCCTCCACTGAGCCAGTTCCTTCAGGAGTTCCACAGGGTTAGGTATTAGGTCCCTTACTATATCTGATTTATACGATCGATCTGCAAGACTGTATAGTCCACTGTTGTGTGCAAACTTATGCAGATGGTACTCTGTTAGTGTTTGGTTTCGATCCATCAAAGGTTGATGAAGTTTCTTTTAAAGTTAATTTAGATTTTGTCTAACATGAGTGATTACTGTAGCCAACAGTGCTTGAGGATCAATCGTAATAAAACTACTGCAATGAAGTACTGTTCAAAGAACTCCTACCGTGAAATGAAGCAGAAGATTTGCGTTGTTTTGGATGAGACACTCATCCCTTTTGTGGATTACGCCAAGAATCTCGGTGTTACCCTTGACTTAAATATGAGATTCGATCGGCACGTCTCTTTCTTATCTAGAGTAACGTATATGCGTTTGAAACTCCTCTATTCTAATCGATTCATCCTGAATTTTAAAACACGAAAAAAGCTCGCCGCAAGTATTGTGTTGTCTGTCGTTTCTTACTCTCTTGTTCTTTATTACCCATGTTTAGACTACGTCCACAAAAGGATACTCCAGAAAATTCAGAACAGCTGTTGTAGATTTATCTTTGGATTGCGCAAGATTAGGCGCATCTCAGATGAAATCAAAGAACTCACCTGGTTGCGAATTGACAAGTTATTTTTATGTCTTTTGACCGTCTTCACGCATAAAGTTCTATTATCTAACAGACCAGCTTACCTTGCTAGCAAATTAGTTCCCCGTGGTAATTTTGTTACCAGAGCTCTTAGATTTAATGCTAATTTTAACATGCCTCCTCACAATACCTCGGTCTTTGAAAGAAGTTACACCTATAATGCTGTCAAGCATTACAATGCAGTCAACAGTGGCTATCGATCGAAACAGGTTGCTTCTTTTAAGAAATTAATGAAAAGTCAGTTGCTCGAGTCCATTTAGTTCAGTTTCCCTTGTGTTGGTGTGCTTGTTTTTTTTTACTATTTTCTACTATTTTTGTTTCAAATTTAAACCTCTCACAATACTTCTGAATTGGTCTCGTGCAGTGAATGTTGTCATGCTTATGAACTGTATTTTTTTTGTTTGTTATTATTTTGTTTGTGTGTTTAAGTATTCTTTTTTTTTCTGTTCTGGGATTGAGTAGCCGTCTCACTGCAGCTAATAAAGGCATTATTATTCTTAATGTTATTATTATTATAATTATTATTATTATTAATATTATTATTATTATTATTAATATTATTATTATCATTATTATTATTTTTATATAATTTTTACAAAGGTAAACAAGAACAAATATAAAACTTTGACATTGTTGCCACAGCATGCTTAAAATATAGTCACTACGTTGCCAAAGAAACAAGTTGAAGAAATTATTTTTTCTGGGTATAACACTTCTACTGTCACCAAGTTAGTCCCCTACTGAGCGAGGGCCGTGGCAAATGCTTGTTCCGGAAGTCGTTGTATCCAGTATACAACTTCTTCCCGTCCAAGTGATTGCGCACCCGTTAAGGAATACCTCAGTACCGATTGCCGGGTGGCGGTACAAGTCCGCCAACGGGCCACTTTAGGTCTATTTAACATCACTAATACGTAAAAAGAAGGTGGTAGACAAGGACCAGTCGACCGAGGCAGTACCACCCGCTAGCTTTTCCCAGGGTGTCTTATAAATGTCCGCATGTTTCCACACCTAAGCTATGCAGTCGGTTATCTACCACAACAAAGAAATTAATGATGATAGTAGATACTGGTGCACTCTGGGCGCCCCCCACCACTTGCACTTTTTGGCCACGCCCACCACATCCACCGCGTGCTCTGATTCGCGGATCAAACGGCGGGAAATTTGAACGGGGTTGATGGTATATGTTGATTGGCGGGAACCGCTAGATCCACCGCGTGCTCTGATTGGTGGATCAGACGGCGGGAAGTTTGAACGGGTTGATGGTATATGTTGATTGGCGGGCCCCGTTAGATGGCGCACCCGACCGGAAGTGATTCAGACAGCCGACGATAGTAAGGTGTAGTATAACGTCTATGCGTAAGCGATGTGACTCATTTCATGTTTTGCGGTAAATATTTGCATATAGATCGATAAAAGCCCATGAATAATGATATTTATAGATGCAATTCTGCTGATGATCTCAATAATCAACACGTCATATTCAGTGTGCATATAAAAATGGAATTGCTCATATATGTGGTGCATACAGTTAATGTTAGTTAATTTTTAACATTGATACAATATTGAAAACATAGTACAGTCTATATTGTGTATCTAATAAATTCAACAAGGCAATCACCTACGTCGCAAATGAGGTTAGGTTCAGGGCAGGTGTTGTCGTAGCGGTGATATGCAAGAAGTACCGGGCGGGGCTGTTAAGCATGGGTGAATGGGCAGGAAGCGCAGGCTGTCAACGAGTTAATACTGACCAACGATAACAGCGGTGACCTTGAAACACTGTGGTCAGTTAAAAAGTGGTGGGGGTAAAATCGAGATTATAAATACCTATGAATCACCGCAAATTATCTTGTCAGTTATCTGCAGCGAACAGACGTGCTCAGTTCAGATTTAGTCGCTAGTTAACGTTTTAGTTTTTAAAAAATGGAAAAATTCTTCATCGTTAAGGATTCTACTAAGAAGATTAAAAAATTTAATCTATATGGGCGAGAAGTGGAATTTAAAATACGACCTATCCCTAAAGACGTCGAACCTGTGGGATGGATCAAAGACGCTCTGGAGGAAATAGTAGCCAAAGGAACTGAACATCTCCAGCCCAGTGATCAAGTTGGATTCACTTTCTGTTCCAAAGACTTTACCCGCGGTCAAGGATGGATAGCTTTTAAATTGTTTTCCGACGTTTCAACTGAGGACATATGGGAGAAGATATCTTCCATCTATCAGTCAAATTCTGTGGGGTTGAATACCGAGACTTTTTGCTTGGGTATTACGTCCGTAAGGTTGCCTGCTGGTCGTGGTAGAGCTCAGAATTTCAATACCTTTGATGAGGAATGCGCCAAAAGAAAAGGCATTATCACCGTTAAAAACACCGATAATTTGTGTCTCCCACGAGCCCTTGTCATCGCCATGGCCCATTTGAACAAAGACAAAGATTATAGCAGAATCCGCCGTGATCGAGGAAAAATACAAGGACAAAGAGCTGTACAACTTGTGGAAAAGGCTGATATTGTTATCCCTGAGGAGGGGTGTGGAATACCTGAACTTCAAAAGCTACAACGATATCTGCAAAACTACAAAATTGTTGTATACAAGTTTGGGTGCAAAGGTCGTGACGTCATTTTTGAAGGCGTGTCCGCTGGTCCGACGCTTAACCTAATATATCACGAGGGGCACTACAGCGTCATAACATCCCTCACTGCTGCCTTTTGCTGCAGCTTTTTTTGTGAGAACTGCCACATTCCGTATAATACTAAACAAATTCATAGATGTGATAAACAATGTTATGCTTGTAAAAGATCTCCGGCCTGCCTGAAAACGAAGCACATCAAATGCAAAGAATGTAATAGAAGCTTTTATGGACAAGAATGTTTTAACGCTCATTTACCATCGGTCTGTTCTAAAATTAAAAGATGTGTAGACTGTTTTAAAGTTCACAACGGTAATGATCACATCTGCGGATATATACTTTGTAAAACATGTTATAAAAATCAACCAATTGAACATATGTGCTATATACAGCCTGACAGAAGTATTCCTAAATCAAATGATGTCTTATTAATATTTTACGATTTGGAAACCCGTCAGGAGAAGGAATTACCCAATGGATCTTTACTGCATGAGCCAAATCTATGTGTATTCAAACAATGTTGTGAATCATGTACCGATAATCCTATATGCAAGAAATGTGGCCTTCGAATACAGATTCTTCGATGTCAAGACGTCATTTCTCCATTTATGCATCATATTCTGACACTTCGTAAAAAATTCAAGAAAGTCATTGTACTGGCGCATAATGGTGGAGGATTTGATCATCAGTTTCTACTTCGTTACATTTTAGAGAAGACTAGTCTGTACCCGAATGTAATTATGAGAGGAACAAAATTAATATTGATGGAGGTAGGAAATGTAAAATTTCTGGATTCTCTCAATTATTTTCCTATGCCTCTAACTGCTCTACCCAAGGCGTTTGATTTGAAAGAGCTAAAGAAAGGATACTTTCCACATTTATTCAACACTTTGGCTCATCAGAATTATGTAGGGCCAATTCCAGCGCTCGACTTCTACGATCCCGACCATTTAAAGGAAGACGCTCGGGAAAAATTATTAAAATGGCATGGCGAAAGACAAGCGGAGGGATACGTTTTTGATTTTCAGAAAGAAATCGTTGAATACTGTATCTCCGATGTGGAAATATTGACACAGGCGTGTCTCAAATTTCGAGACCTGATGAAAACCGAAACCACAGTCGATCCCTTCCAGGAAAGCACCACTATTGCATCATGCTGTAACAAAGTCTTTAGACGCAATTTTTTAAAACCTGAGACGATCGGGGTAATTCCAAAAGGGGGCTATAGATGGCGTGAAAATCAGTCAAAAATTGCCATCCAATGGCTGTTGTGGGAGGAACATCAAAGAGGAATCAAAATTCAACACGCCGCTAAGGGTATAGAAACCATTGTTAAGGGACATAAAGTAGACGGTTTTTGTAGCGACACAAATCAAGTGTTTGAATTCCAAGGATGCTATTTTCACGGTTGCCCTCGATGTTTCAAATACAAAAGAAGCAATCCTCTGCATAATGATCCGTTGAATACATTGGAAAGTCGATACGAACAATCAGTTAGCAAAGTAGAGAGACTCCGAAGCCTTGGACTAGAAGTAATTGAGATATGGGAATGTCAATTTCGAGGAATGCTAAACGATGAAATTAGAGCCTTCACAGAAGCACATCCATTGATAATCAATTTACCGATTAACCCCAGAGACGCTCTCTACGGGGGACGTACAGAAAATATCGTTGAATACTACAAGATCAAAACAAATGAATGCATAAAATATGTCGATATATGTTCCCTGTACCCCTTCATCTGTAAATATGGAAAATTTCCGGTGGGTCATCCAAAAAAAATTTACGTAGGTGAAGAATGTGTTACAGCCTCTCTGTCGCAGATGTCAGGACTTATTAAATGCCAGATTCTACCGAACCAGAACTTATATCACCCCGTTTTACCGTCAAAAATGAACAACAAATTGATGTTTGTTAACTGTCAAAAATGTGGTGAAGATTTCGTTCGAGAAGAGTGTCAGCATTCTATTCAAGAAAGAAGCCTAAAAGGAACTTGGGTGATAGAAGAGGTGCTCAAAGCTATTGAAAAAGGTTACCAGATTATAGAGACTTACGAAATATGGGAATATGATACAATTCAGCTCAGTAAAGACCAAGAGGGGTTATTTAGCGGAATGATGAACAAGTTTCTACAAATAAAACAACAAGCTTCAGGATGGCCCAAACATTGCTTAACGGATGAAGAAAAAAACCGTTATATTGATGCATTTTTGGATAGAGAAGACATAAAGCTGGAATTTTCAAAAATTATAGAGAACCCCTGTTTGAGATCGTTAGCTAAACTTATGCTGAATTCCTTTTGGGGTAAATTTGCTCAAAAAGAAAACCAAAACAAAACCTCAATAGTCAGAGACTGTGGTGAATTCTTTGATATGCTGACTAATCCTTCTATTCATGTAAATACAGTTCTCCCGGTAAACGAAGAAACCCTTCTCATAACTTGGGAATTTAGAGAAGAGGCCTATGACGTTTCTTCAACGGTTAACGTTGTATTGGCTTCATATGTCACGGCCCTAGCTAGACTAAAATTATATTCATTCTTGGAGAAAGTGGAAGAAAGGGCAGTTTACGTAGATACAGATTCATGTATTTATATCTCTCGTAAGGGATTAGACGACATATCTACAGGCGACTTCATAGGTGATATGACCGATGAGCTCAATGGGGGTTTCATATCAGAGTTTGTTTCTGGAGGACCTAAGAACTACGCCTACAAATATACTACTTTGTCTGGAGAGGAACAGATCGTATGTAAAGTAAAAGGCATATCACTCAACTACAAGGCATCCCAAGTAGTCAATTTTGAGAAAATAAAAGACATGGTGCTGAAGAAATCTGATCCTGTTTCTGTACTTTCTCGACAGCTACGACGTACAAGAGAGCATGCAGTAGTAACAGTCGAGTTTCCTAAGGTATACAAGATAACTTCAATGAAAAGGAAATTCTATGAAGATCATACCTCTGTACCATTTGGATTTAAGAAAATAAAGTATTGATTTATTAATGTATGTAAATATTTTTTAATAAACATGTAAAATAAAATGTATGCAAATGATTTTTTGTTTTTTATTTCCCGCCTAATTGAAAAATATTTTTGCACCCGAAATTGTTCAGCCTTTTTACTCCATATAAAATATTTAAAAGTATGCATTGTTATTATTAAACGCCTGCAGTAATATACACCAAAAAAATTGAGAAGCAGTGTAACCATGTGGAACTTTGTATAATCACAAAAAAACATATCTTGGAAAATAAAAAATACAGCAGATTCATAAGCAGTGTAGAGAGGAAACTACGTAAAAGTAATCGATTATTACTAATAAAATAGAGTTTTGAATTCCTATTTTTACAATAATAATCATTTTACTATCTTACGTGTTGGGCACTGCACTGCACGGGTACCAACACTGTACTGCACGGGCACGAAAAATTGAGAAGCATGATAACCATGTAGAACTTCGTATCACTACGTAAATGGTTATTACGAAAAGTAGAAATAAAAACTATATTTTCGATAATAGCTATACTATTTTTTATGAGCACCGAAAAAATTGAGAAGCACGATAACCTCATAGAACTTCGAAACAGCACCAGAGACAACCGAAGGCTACAGAAAAAAACACATACTGAAAAGGCATAACATCTATCAGCGCTGGTATCCGATAATACTGTTTCCTTTGACATTCGTTGGGATATGAAAACACATATTTGCTTCCCACCGTTATAACGGAAATAATAGTTACTGCAAAAGCAGTTTCACGATAAGACCATACATTAATCTACAAAGTTGATAATAAAACATATGTACTATTAAAATGCAGATATTTTTAAAATTATACAATTAAAAAATCAAAATAATATATTATAAATGGTAGGGGATACAGGGTAAACACCGAAATATACTTAATTTAGAATAGTTACTTATAATCTCCTCAGTTCTTTGGTCAGCCGTATCGACAATTTACCGGTGGGTCCTCTATTTTTGTGCATGTAAAAGGTTAGACTATGGCGCTAGCAAAAAAAAACAAAATGCAACAAAGTAGAGTCACTTAATATTCTTGTTGAAATTACGGATAGAATATGGTAGAAAGTAACAATCAGATATTGTAGAAGCCATGTAATTGTTTAATTGTTGAGGAAAAAGTATTTTTCATACGCTGACCATGTTTATGTCCGCTTGGTACGCGACCAGATCTTTTCCAAACCTTTGCCCGTAGGGTTCATGAGCCTACGACCAAATGTGTCGTCGAAGGGGCATTTTTGGGCAAATTCGGTCGAAACCGATGCTGCGTTCGTACCCTAGAGCCTACGAACAGTGACTCAAACTTAATTTTAATTGATATGCAAAGATCTGGCTAGAATGCTTGAGCTAGTGATTATATGCAATTTATCGGTGACGAGCTTTCCTCTAGCATATCTTGATTTATTCAAGCGAATCAATGAGAAACTAGTGAATAAAATTACCTGACAGCCATAGTACAAGTTGGTATATCTACACCTTCTCTTACATTTGGCGCCACTAAAATGTTAATCTCCTTGTTTCTAAAAACGATCAAGTACTTATCTGTTCTTCTTATTAATCGGAAGTGATTCTACGGTGCTATTAAAAGAGTTTCCGTTATATCCCACAACGAAATCCGGCTTTATATGTCTGAACTCTGGTACATGTTCACTCAAATCTTTCAGTACATGGTGCAATATTTTTGGCAGTTGATCTTTCCTTCGTGAATATTAAACCACAAATGTCTTCGTTTGAAGATGAACTGTTGAAAAGTGTTACGTTTATATTAGTATTAATATTTATGACATTTACTTTTTTAAAATAGTTAAATACTACGATAAACTGGGAATGTGGGATGAAGCAGAAATGTTTCTGTAACCCAATTTAGGTATGTATAGCAAGTCTTACGCAAGACAATAATAAAAACAGATAGAATTCGAGGGCGATTCTTGGAAGAAAAATTCATAGTATTTCTAAGGCAACACCGACCGGAGTGCTATAATTTTAGCATACATTTACAGGTTATAGGTCTAATGATAAATAGAAAGTGATTAAAATTTTAACTTCAATTTTCGTAAAATAGCTGAGATATGCCATCTTGCAGTAGCCTGAAATGAAATACCCGACAGGTTACCCATCACCTGATAGTCTGTGGTTCTCGCCGCTAGATGACGCTACATACAAACGTCATCTGTCAAACGTTATGTGTATCATTGATAAGTGTGAGTTGTGTCTCTAAGCGCTAGATGGTGTCGATGTCGCACTGGTGTCGTAGAGTGACCCACATACAGGGGTCGATAGAAATTTTTGGGGCCCTACCGACGGGTCGATGAACCGACGGTATAACGTCAGATCGAAATAAGCTCCATTCACATGGGAGGTGTGTGTGGAATTGCTCGTGGGAGACACGGACCTTGTCGTATATAGCAAGACGTGTCCTAAAATGGTGATACCCATTGGTCGCTCAGCCATACAGGTCGGTCAGACAGAAGTTTTTGGGACCGGGGTGCTCTGATTGGTGGATCAGACGGCGGGAAATTTGAACGTTGTTGATGGTCTAGCTGAATGGTGGACGGCGGGGTCGGGTGCGTTGGTAATCACCTATGTCGCAAATGAGGTTAGATAGATAGTCGTTCAGTGAAGGTGTTGTCGTAGCGGAGATATGCAAGAAGTACTGCTCGCGGGGGTGTCAACGAGTTAATATTGGCCAACGATAACAGCGGTGACCCTGGAACACTGTTGTCACACGGTTGCAAAAGATGACAGGTTATCTCTTAATTTTCGTAAACAACGATTTTTCTAAAGTGGTAAAAACAGGTCGAAATTTTAAATACCTATGAATCACCGCAAATTATCTTGTCAGTTATCTGCTGCGAACAAAACATGCTCAGCTCAGACTTATCTAAAAAGTGGTGGGAAAATCGATATTATAAAAATATTTATGAATCACCGCAAATTCTCTTAGACGTGCTCTTATCAGTTCAGACTTAGTTAAAACTGGTGGGTAAAATCGAGATTATAAATACCTATGAATCACCGCAAATTACCTTGTCAGTTATCTGCAGTGAACAGACGTGCTCAGTTCAGACTTAGCAATTCCCAACGCTCCTCCGTGGCCATTCCCCTTACCCTCTCGCGAGTGCGCGCATGCGCATGCGGCTCGTTCTGGTCTATAGACATATGATCGCTAATGATCTTGAACAAAGATGTCCTGATACACGAACCGCCAGAGGTACATCAGAAGTAATGTTAGTATTGTGTGTGCGTGTTTTTTGAACACGCTAAGTCGTGATGTACATCACGTGACGTACGTCACGTGACCTACGTGACGTGCGTGTGACAGGTGACGTACGTGTGACAGGTGACGTGCGTCACGTGACACTTGACGCACGTGGCGTACGTCACGTGACACGTGACGTGCACACTTTGTTCAAAAATACCAAAAAGCTGTCTTGATAGCCCGAACCGCCAGAGGTACAACATCAGAAGTAATGTTAGTGCGTGGTTGAGGTTCAAAAACTTAGCGTGTTCAAAAAAAAAACGTACCTAGACCAAAAGTCATTCTAGACCAGTCACTCTAGACCAAAGCACAAAAAAAACGCCGTTTTTCAACGCCTTTTTTGTCACCATTCCCCTTAGTAGCGCGCATGCACATGGGGCTCGTTCTGCTGGTGCTGGTGCTGGCGCGGGCGTAGATAGCGTTTGTGGTAAGGGTTGGGGGTAGGTCTTGTTCTCTTACCACTATCCTATGGTACACAACAAACAAACTTACTCGTGCGCGATAAGAGAACAAGACCTACCCCCAACCCTTACCACAAACGCTATCTACGCCCGCGCCAGCACCAGCACCAGCAGAACGAGCCCCATGTGCATGCGCGCTACTAAGGGGAATGGTGACAAAAAAGGCGTTGAAAAACGGCGTTTTTTTTGTGCTTTGGTCTAGAGTGACTGGTCTAGAATGACTTTTGGTCTAGGTACGTTTTTTTTTTGAACACGCTAAGTTTTTGAACCTCAACCACGCACTAACATTACTTCTGATGTTGTACCTCTGGCGGTTCGGGCTATCAAGACAGCTTTTTGGTATTTTTGAACAAAGTGTGCACGTCACGTGTCACGTGACGTACGCCACGTGCGTCAAGTGTCACGTGACGCACGTCACCTGTCACACGTACGTCACCTGTCACACGCACGTCACGTAGGTCACGTGACGTACGTCACGTGATGTACATCACGACTTAGCGTGTTCAAAAAACACGCACACACAATACTAACATTACTTCTGATGTACCTCTGGCGGTTCGTGTATCAGGACATCTTTGTTCAAGATCATTAGCGATCATATGTCTATAGACCAGAACGAGCCGCATGCGCATGCGCGCACTCGCGAGAGGGTAAGGGGAATGGCCACGGAGGAGCGTTGGGAATTGCTAAGTCTGAACTGAGCACGTCTGTTCACTGCAGATAACTGACAAGGTAATTTGCGGTGATTCATAGGTATTTATAATCTCGATTTTACCCACCAGTTTTAACTAAGTCTGAACTGATAAGAGCACGTCTAAGAGAATTTGCGGTGATTCATAAATATTTTTATAATATCGATTTTCCCACCACTTTTTAGATAAGTCTGAGCTGAGCATGTTTTGTTCGCAGCAGATAACTGACAAGATAATTTGCGGTGATTCATAGGTATTTAAAATTTCGACCTGTTTTTACCACTTTAGAAAAATCGTTGTTTACGAAAATTAAGAGATAACCTGTCATCTTTTGCAACCGTGTGACAACAGTGTTCCAGGGTCACCGCTGTTATCGTTGGCCAATATTAACTCGTTGACACCCCCGCGAGCAGTACTTCTTGCATATCTCCGCTACGACAACACCTTCACTGAACGACTATCTATCTAACCTCATTTGCGACATAGGTGATTACCAACGCACCCGACCCCGCCGTCCACCATTCAGCTAGACCATCAACAACGTTCAAATTTCCCGCCGTCTGATCCACCAATCAGAGCACCCCGGTCCCAAAAACTTCTGTCTGACCGACCTGTATGGCTGAGCGACCAATGGGTATCACCATTTTAGGACACGTCTTGCTATATACGACAAGGTCCGTGTCTCCCACGAGCAATTCCACACACACCTCCCATGTGAATGGAGCTTATTTCGATCTGACGTTATACCGTCGGTTCATCGACCCGTCGGTAGGGCCCCAAAAATTTCTATCGACCCCTGTATGTGGGTCACTCTACGACACCAGTGCGACATCGACACCATCTAGCGCTTAGAGACACAACTCACACTTATCAATGATACACATAACGTTTGACAGATGACGTTTGTATGTAGCGTCATCTAGCGGCGAGAACCACAGACTATCAGGTGATGGGTAACCTGTCGGGTATTTCATTTCAGGCTACTGCAAGATGGCATATCTCAGCTATTTTACGAAAATTGAAGTTAAAATTTTAATCACTTTCTATTTATCATTAGACCTATAACCTGTAAATGTATGCTAAAATTATAGCACTCCGGTCGGTGTTGCCTTAGAAATACTATGAATTTTTCTTCCAAGAATCGCCCTCGAATTCTATCTGTTTTTATTATTGTCTTGCGTAAGACTTGCTATACATACCTAAATTGGGTTACAGAAACATTTCTGCTTCATCCCACATTCCCAGTTTATCGTAGTATTTAACTATTTTAAAAAAGTAAATGTCATAAATATTAATACTAATATAAACGTAACACTTTTCAACAGTTCATCTTCAAACGAAGACATTTGTGGTTTAATATTCACGAAGGAAAGATCAACTGCCAAAAATATTGCACCATGTACTGAAAGATTTGAGTGAACATGTACCAGAGTTCAGACATATAAAGCCGGATTTCGTTGTGGGATATAACGGAAACTCTTTTAATAGCACCGTAGAATCACTTCCGATTAATAAGAAGAACAGATAAGTACTTGATCGTTTTTAGAAACAAGGAGATTAACATTTTAGTGGCGCCAAATGTAAGAGAAGGTGTAGATATACCAACTTGTACTATGGCTGTCAGGTAATTTTATTCACTAGTTTCTCATTGATTCGCTTGAATAAATCAAGATATGCTAGAGGAAAGCTCGTCACCGATAAATTGCATATAATCACTAGCTCAAGCATTCTAGCCAGATCTTTGCATATCAATTAAAATTAAGTTTGAGTCACTGTTCGTAGGCTCTAGGGTACGAACGCAGCATCGGTTTCGACCGAATTTGCCCAAAAATGCCCCTTCGACGACACATTTGGTCGTAGGCTCATGAACCCTACGGGCAAAGGTTTGGAAAAGATCTGGTCGCGTACCAAGCGGACATAAACATGGTCAGCGTATGAAAAATACTTTTTCCTCAACAATTAAACAATTACATGGCTTCTACAATATCTGATTGTTACTTTCTACCATATTCTATCCGTAATTTCAACAAGAATATTAAGTGACTCTACTTTGTTGCATTTTGTTTTTTTTTTGCTAGCGCCATAGTCTAACCTTTT
Organism: Acanthoscelides obtectus; assembly: GCA_963669975.1. Classification (NCBI taxonomy): domain Eukaryota; kingdom Metazoa; phylum Arthropoda; class Insecta; order Coleoptera; family Chrysomelidae; genus Acanthoscelides; species Acanthoscelides obtectus. The sequence continues at coordinate 9,553,137 of CAVLJG010000006.1, forward strand.
ACATGCACAAAAATAGAGGACCCACCGGTAAATTGTCGATACGGCTGACCAAAGAACTGAGGAGATTATAAGTAACTATTCTAAATTAAGTATATTTCGGTGTTTACCCTGTATCCCCTACCATTTATAATATATTATTTTGATTTTTTAATTGTATAATTTTAAAAATATCTGCATTTTAATAGTACATATGTTTTATTATCAACTTTGTAGATTAATGTATGGTCTTATCGTGAAACTGCTTTTGCAGTAACTATTATTTCCGTTATAACGGTGGGAAGCAAATATGTGTTTTCATATCCCAACGAATGTCAAAGGAAACAGTATTATCGGATACCAGCGCTGATAGATGTTATGCCTTTTCAGTATGTGTTTTTTTCTGTAGCCTTCGGTTGTCTCTGGTGCTGTTTCGAAGTTCTATGAGGTTATCGTGCTTCTCAATTTTTTCGGTGCTCATAAAAAATAGTATAGCTATTATCGAAAATATAGTTTTTATTTCTACTTTTCGTAATAACCATTTACGTAGTGATACGAAGTTCTACATGGTTATCATGCTTCTCAATTTTTCGTGCCCGTGCAGTACAGTGTTGGTACCCGTGCAGTGCAGTGCCCAACACGTAAGATAGTAAAATGATTATTATTGTAAAAATAGGAATTCAAAACTCTATTTTATTAGTAATAATCGATTACTTTTACGTAGTTTCCTCTCTACACTGCTTATGAATCTGCTGTATTTTTTATTTTCCAAGATATGTTTTTTTGTGATTATACAAAGTTCCACATGGTTACACTGCTTCTCAATTTTTTTGGTGTATATTACTGCAGGCGTTTAATAATAACAATGCATACTTTTAAATATTTTATATGGAGTAAAAAGGCTGAACAATTTCGGGTGCAAAAATATTTTTCAATTAGGCGGGAAATAAAAAACAAAAAATCATTTGCATACATTTTATTTTACATGTTTATTAAAAAATATTTACATACATTAATAAATCAATACTTTATTTTCTTAAATCCAAATGGTACAGAGGTATGATCTTCATAGAATTTCCTTTTCATTGAAGTTATCTTGTATACCTTAGGAAACTCGACTGTTACTACTGCATGCTCTCTTGTACGTCGTAGCTGTCGAGAAAGTACAGAAACAGGATCAGATTTCTTCAGCACCATGTCTTTTATTTTCTCAAAATTGACTACTTGGGATGCCTTGTAGTTGAGTGATATGCCTTTTACTTTACATACGATCTGTTCCTCTCCAGACAAAGTAGTATATTTGTAGGCGTAGTTCTTAGGTCCTCCAGAAACAAACTCTGATATGAAACCCCCATTGAGCTCATCGGTCATATCACCTATGAAGTCGCCTGTAGATATGTCGTCTAATCCCTTACGAGAGATATAAATACATGAATCTGTATCTACGTAAACTGCCCTTTCTTCCACTTTCTCCAAGAATGAATATAATTTTAGTCTAGCTAGGGCCGTGACATATGAAGCCAATACAACGTTAACCGTTGAAGAAACGTCATAGGCCTCTTCTCTAAATTCCCAAGTTATGAGAAGGGTTTCTTCGTTTACCGGGAGAACTGTATTTACATGAATAGAAGGATTAGTCAGCATATCAAAGAATTCACCACAGTCTCTGACTATTGAGGTTTTGTTTTGGTTTTCTTTTTGAGCAAATTTACCCCAAAAGGAATTCAGCATAAGTTTAGCTAACGATCTCAAACAGGGGTTCTCTATAATTTTTGAAAATTCCAGCTTTATGTCTTCTCTATCCAAAAATGCATCAATATAACGGTTTTTTTCTTCATCCGTTAAGCAATGTTTGGGCCATCCTGAAGCTTGTTGTTTTATTTGTAGAAACTTGTTCATCATTCCGCTAAATAACCCCTCTTGGTCTTTACTGAGCTGAATTGTATCGTATTCCCATATTTCGTAAGTCTCTATAATCTGGTAACCTTTTTCAATAGCTTTGAGCACCTCTTCTATCACCCAAGTTCCTTTTAGGCTTCTTTCTTGAATAGAATGCTGACACTCTTCTCGAACGAAATCTTCACCACATTTTTGACAGTTAACAAACATCAATTTGTTGTTCATTTTTGACGGTAAAACGGGGTGATATAAGTTCTGGTTCGGTAGAATCTGGCATTTAATAAGTCCTGACATCTGCGACAGAGAGGCTGTAACACATTCTTCACCTACGTAAATTTTTTTTGGATGACCCACCGGAAATTTTCCATATTTACAGATGAAGGGGTACAGGGAACATATATCGACATATTTTATGCATTCATTTGTTTTGATCTTGTAGTATTCAACGATATTTTCTGTACGTCCCCGTAGAGAGCGTCTCTGGGGTTAATCGGTAAATTGATTATCAATGGATGTGCTTCTGTGAAGGCTCTAATTTCATCGTTTAGCATTCCTCGAAATTGACATTCCCATATCTCAATTACTTCTAGTCCAAGGCTTCGGAGTCTCTCTACTTTGCTAACTGATTGTTCGTATCGACTTTCCAATGTATTCAACGGATCATTATGCAGAGGATTGCTTCTTTTGTATTTGAAACATCGAGGGCAACCGTGAAAATAGCATCCTTGGAATTCAAACACTTGATTTGTGTCGCTACAAAAACCGTCTACTTTATGTCCCTTAACAATGGTTTCTATACCCTTAGCGGCGTGTTGAATTTTGATTCCTCTTTGATGTTCCTCCCACAACAGCCATTGGATGGCAATTTTTGACTGATTTTCACGCCATCTATAGCCCCCTTTTGGAATTACCCCGATCGTCTCAGGTTTTAAAAAATTGCGTCTAAAGACTTTGTTACAGCATGATGCAATAGTGGTGCTTTCCTGGAAGGGATCGACTGTGGTTTCGGTTTTCATCAGGTCTCGAAATTTGAGACACGCCTGTGTCAATATTTCCACATCGGAGATACAGTATTCAACGATTTCTTTCTGAAAATCAAAAACGTATCCCTCCGCTTGTCTTTCGCCATGCCATTTTAATAATTTTTCCCGAGCGTCTTCCTTTAAATGGTCGGGATCGTAGAAGTCGAGCGCTGGAATTGGCCCTACATAATTCTGATGAGCCAAAGTGTTGAATAAATGTGGAAAGTATCCTTTCTTTAGCTCTTTCAAATCAAACGCCTTGGGTAGAGCAGTTAGAGGCATAGGAAAATAATTGAGAGAATCCAGAAATTTTACATTTCCTACCTCCATCAATATTAATTTTGTTCCTCTCATAATTACATTCGGGTACAGACTAGTCTTCTCTAAAATGTAACGAAGTAGAAAACTGATGATCAAATCCTCCACCATTATGCGCCAGTACAATGACTTTCTTGAATTTTTTACGAAGTGTCAGAATATGATGCATAAATGGAGAAATGACGTCTTGACATCGAAGAATCTGTATTCGAAGGCCACATTTCTTGCATATAGGATTATCGGTACATGATTCACAACATTGTTTGAATACACATAGATTTGGCTCATGCAGTAAAGATCCATTGGGTAATTCCTTCTCCTGACGGGTTTCCAAATCGTAAATATTAATAAGACATCATTTGATTTAGGAATACTTCTGTCAGGCTGTATATAGCACATATGTTCAATTGGTTGATTTTTATAACATGTTTTACAAAGTATATATCCGCAGATGTGATCATTACCGTTGTGAACTTTAAAACAGTCTACACATCTTTTAATTTTAGAACAGACCGATGGTAAATGAGCGTTAAAACATTCTTGTCCATAAAAGCTTCTATTACATTCTTTGCATTTGATGTGCTTCGTTTTCAGGCAGGCCGGAGATCTTTACAAGCATACATTGTTTATCACATCTATGAATTGTTTAGTATTATACGGAATGTGGCAGTTCTCACAAAAAAAGCTGCAGCAAAAGGCAGCAGTGAGGGATGTTATGACGCTGCTGTAGTGCCCCTCGTGATATTAGGTTAAGCGTCGGACCAGCGGACACGCCTTCAAAAATGACCGTCACGACCTTTGCACCCAAACTTGTATACAAACAATTTTGTAGTTTTGCAGATATCGTTGTAGCTTTTGAAGTTCAGGTATTCCACACCCCTCCTCAGGGATAAACAATATCAGCCTTTTCCACAAGTTGTACAAGCTCTTGTCCTTGTATTTTTCCTCGATCACGGCGGATTCTGCTATAATCTTTGTCTTTGTTCAAATGGGCCATGGCGATGACAAGGGCTCGTGGGAGACACAAATTATCGGTGTTTTTTAACGGTGATAATGCTTTTCTTTGGCGCATTCCTCATCAAAGGTATTGAAATTCTGAGCTCTACCACGACCAGCAGGCAACCTTACGGACGTAATACCAAAGCAAAAGTCTCGGTATTCAACCCCACAGAATTTGACTGATAGATGGAAGATATCTTCTCCCATATGTCCTCAGTTGAAACGTCGGAAAACAATTTAAAAGCTATCCATCCTTGACCGGGTAAAGTCTTTGGAACAGAAAGTGAATCCAACTTGATCACTGGGCTGGAGATGTTCAGTTCCTTTGGCTACTATTTCCTCCAGAGCGTCTTTGATCCATCCCACAGGTTCGACGTCTTTAGGGATAGGTCGTATTTTAAATTCCACTTCTCGCCCATATAGATTAAATTTTTTTAATCTTCTTAGTAGAATCCTTAACGATGAAGAATTTTTCCATTTTTTAAAAACTAAAACGTTAACTAGCGACTAAATCTGAACTGAGCACGTCTGTTCGCTGCAGATAACTGACAAGATAATTTGCGGTGATTCATAGGTATTTATATCTCGATTTTACCCCCACCACTTTTTAACTGACCACAGTGTTTCAAGGTCACCGCTGTTATCGTTGGTCAGTATTAACTCGTTGACAGCCTGCGCTTCCTGCCCATTCACCCATGCTTAACAGCCCCGCCCGGTACTTCTTGCATATCACCGCTACGACAACACCTGCCCTGAACCTAACCTCATTTGCGACGTAGGTGATTGCCTTGTTGAATTTATTAGATACACAATATAGACTGTACTATGTTTTCAATATTGTATCAATGTTAAAAATTAACTAACATTAACTGTATGCACCACATATATGAGCAATTCCATTTTATATGCACACTGAATATGACGTGTTGATTATTGAGATCATCCTATACGCATTGTTTCCCGCGAATTTTATACGTTTTCCATTTAAACTGAATCAGCAGAATTTGCATCTATTAATATCATTATTCATGGGCTTTTTATCGAATCCTATATGCAAATATTTACCGCAAAAACATGAAATGAGTAACAGCGCTTACGCCTAGACGTATACTACACCTTACTATCGTCGGCTGTCGAATCACTTCCGTCGGGGCGCGCCATCTACGGGCTCGCCATCAACAAATACCATTCCACCCGTTGTTCAAACTTCCCGCCGTCTGATCAACAAAGTACGAGAGCACGCGGTGGATTCTAGCGGGTTCCAGCCAATTACATATACCCTCAACCCCGTTTCAAATTTCGCGGTGGATCTAGCGGTTCCCGCCAATCAACATATACCATCAACCCCGTTCAAATTTCCCGCCGTTTGATCCGCCAATCAGAGCACGCGGTGGATGTGGTGGGCGTGGCCAAAAAGTGGAAGTGGTGGGGGCGCCCAGAGTGCACCAGTATCTATCATTTCTTGCATATAGGATTATCGGTACATGATTCACAACATTGTTTGAATACACATAGATTTGGCTCATGCAGTAAAGATCCATTGGGTAATTCCTTCTCCTGACGGGTTTCCAAATCGTAAAATATTAATAAGACATCATTTGATTTAGGAATACTTCTGTCAGGCTGTATTAGCACTAATGTTCAATTGGTTGATTTTTATAACATGTTTTACAAAGTATATATCCGCAGATGTGATCATTACCGTGTGAACTTTAAAACAGTCTACACATCTTTTAATTTTTAGAACAGACCGATGGTAAATGAGCGTTAAACATTCTTGTCCATAAAAGCTTCTATTACATTCTTTGCATTTGATGTGCTTCGTTTTCAGGCAGGCCGGAGATCTTTTACAAGCATAACATTGTTTATCACATCTATGAATTTGTTTAGTATATACGGAATGTGGCAGTTCTCACAAAAAAAGCTGCAGCAAAAGGCAGCAGTGAGGGATGTTATGACGCTGTAGTGCCCCTCGTGATATATTAGGTTAAGCGTCGGACCAGCGGACACGCCTTCAAAAATGACGTCACGACCTTTGCACCCAAACTTGTATACAACAATTTTGTAGTTTTGCAGATATCGTTGTAGCTTTGAAGTTCAGGTATTCCACACCCCTCCTCAGGGATAACAATATCAGCCTTTTCCACAAGTTGAACAGCTCTTTGTCCTTGTTGATTTTTCCTCGATCACGGCGGATTTGCTATAATCTTTGTCTTTGTTCAAATGGGCCATGGCGATGACAAGGGCTCGTGGAGACACAAATTATCGGTGTTTTTAACGGTGATAATGCCTTTTCTTTTGGCGCATTCCTCATCAAAGGTATTGAAATTCTGAGCTCTACCACGACCAGCAGGCAACCTTACGGACGTAATACCCAAGCAAAAAGTCTCGGATTCAACCCCACAGAATTTGACTGATAGATGGAAGATATCTTCTCCCATATGTCCTCAGTTGAAACGTCGGAAAACAATTTAAAAGCTATCCATCCTTGACCGCGGGTAAAGTCTTTGGAACAAAGTGAATCCAACTTGATCACTGGGCTGGAGATGTTCAGTTCCTTTGGCTACTATTTCCTCCAGAGCGTCTTTGATCCATCCCACAGGTTCGACGTCTTTAGGGATAGGTCGTATTTTAAATTCCACTTCGCGCCATATAGATTAAATTTTTTAATCTTCTTAGTAGAATCCTTAACGATGAAGAATTTTTCCCATTTTTTAAAAACTAAAACGTTAACTAGCGACTAAATCTGAACTGAGCACGTCTGTTCGCTGCAGATAACTGACAAGATAATTTACGGTGATTCATAGGTATTTATAATCTCGATTTTACCCCCACACTTTTAAACTGACTGACCACAGTGTTTCAAGGTCACCGCTGTTATCGTTGGTCAGTATTAACTCGTTGACAGCCTGCGC